>JACVBY030000402.1:0-422659 GCA_017589505.3 Metroxylon sagu | reverse complement strand
ATTTTGATTCATCATATCTTTTGTGTCTTATAACTTTTTATTTTAAGATTATGATGAACCCCATAAATTAGGGCAATGGATTTATGGTTATGATGAAGTTCATAACAATGAGACCTAAGATCTTATAACCACCCTAATCTAGAATATTCCTAGTCGAAGGATCACTTCGAGTAGGGGATCGATGTTTCCGTAAAAGAAGCTGGCACATTCTATGTATGCTCGATGGAGAGAGTGGTTGGTCTTACGACCACTTGTGTATGGGGATACTAATACAAGGATGTGGGTGCTCATCAATGTATAAGTTCACTGAATTGATTCGTAATGAGAACATCTTATGGAAGTCTTACTTACTTGTCAAAAGATGATTTTCTTAGTGGGAGTTGTGCAAATGATCCTTAAACCTGAGATCACCATGGAATCTTGTAACACATGAATCCATGTTTTGGTTCATACTCATTCATGACTTAGCCATGTACGGGGTGTTCATGGATATGGTGAATTGTGTATGAAGATTGTGAGTAGGTCAACAAGGAATCGATCACTCCTAGTAAGAGAAGTATTTATCTTATGTAATCTCATCAAATGATAACTCAGGAAGTCTTTGATCAAAGCATGATGATATTAGAAATGGTTTCTAATCTTTCATCGGTCGAGTCTTCATTAGTGATTTGAGATTCAAATGAATAAAGTGTTAGGGTTTGACAATTTTCCATACCCATCGCTTATTCGGGATAAAAGGGGATCGAAGGATTAAATTGCATGGTAACTTGCCACTGAAGGGTATTTTGATAATTTCTACCAAATTCCTCATCTTCTGGGTAGGCATGATACGTTGCTAGACGTCAATCATGTCTTGTAGGTTTTCATGAATTAAATTGATTGAATTCATGAGTCAATTTGAAAGATGGTTCAAATTGACAACTAGGGTTAGCTTGATTTGACCTAATTCGATTAGTTGATTTCTAATCAAAATAAATCGATATAAGCCTAGACCTACTGCTAGCTTGATGAGGAACCCAAAGGGTCACACACAAAAGAAACTGATCAAGGGTCTAATTAGATTAGATTAAGTTTGCAAGGTAGACATGCTAGCACGTGTTGCAAACCCTAGCTCCTGATTCGAATTGGATTCGAATCTGATTCTTGTATTAGGTTAATCTAATATGATTAGATCATGACCTAATGTGGGTTAGCCAAGAGTTGGAACCCAATTGGCTTTATTTAGACCATTGGATATCTCTTTGAATAATGGATCTGGACCATTGGTCAGCGGCTCGATTTGGACCATTGGATGGCTCCCTGGATGAAGGACCTAGACCATTGATTGGTGCCTGAATCTGGACCATTAGTTGGCATTTGAATCTAGACCATTGGTGATGGCGCCTTGCTTTTGGACCATTAGATGGTGCCTTAATCTGGACCATTAGATGGTGCCTTAATCTGGACCATTGGATTATCATGAAATAAGTGTGGAGTGAAGTTATCAGCGTGAGAAGGCTGATAGTGTATTTTTTTTTTAGCGGATACGTCTTTCTGCTCTCTTTTAGATGTGCCCCTCCCTTAGCGCCTGAGGCGCTACCCTTGGGACACGCCTCATCATGGTAAGGCGTGTGGACGGGATGCATCCCTTGGTGATGCATCCCTCCGCCTCTTATAAATAGGAGTGCGTCCCGGGGTTTTATGATATATGAAAATCCCTCTCTTTCTTATTTTATTTCTCTTATATCTCTTGTCGTAAACCAAGACAAGGAGGTCTTCTTTAGGACAAGAGGTTGTCTTGCCCTAAACCAAGACAAGGAGGTCTTCTTCAGGACAAGACCTAAACTAGGACAAGAAGGTCCTCTTTAGGACAAGAGGCTTCGAAGGATTTTTTTGTAAGAGAAAGAAAAAATTAGAAGGGAAAGAAAGCAAGCCAATTAAATCCTTTGGAAGGATTAAGCAACAAGGATCAAAGTTTTGAAGGAGCTAGAGTCTTGAACCCAGCTCCTGTGTGGATCACCTCTAGAGGGCATACACTTGTGTGCCTAGTGGAATAAAGGATATTAGCGTTACATATATTCTTCAATAACTTAATATATTGCCTTGTTAGTTGATATAATCAAGGGGTCTTGGGTCTAAGGTTTTAGTTGACTAGGGTTTCAAAGTTTAAAAAATTTTGAAATTCGGTCTTCCGCTGCGCAACCAAAACCCAACAATTTTAGGCACCATCCCACGTGAATTAGGCAATCTAGTGAACTTATATGATTTAGATATCAGCGATGCTCACCTAATAGGTTCAGTCCCTTCTAGCTTAGGAAATCTTACCAGACTTCTCTACATGTACTTCTACAATAATAGTCTCACCAGCTCCATACCCCCTGAAATAGGCAACCTAGTCCGCTTAATTCATCTACGGCTCTCGAACAATTATATAACAGGTTCCATCCCTTCAAGTTTGGGAAATCTCACCAGTCTTGAGACTTTGCTCCTCTTCAACAATACCATTTCGGCACTATACCTCGAGAATTAGGCCGGTCTCATCGAGGCCTAGCGCACTTTTAGGAGTTTTTGATAATCAATTATCTGGTTCTTTGCCTCCAGAGCTAGGCAATCTTACAAAGTTGAATTTATTAAGTGTGTCTACCAATAATTTTTTTGGTTACCTACCGCCAGAGATTTGTAAAGGAGGTGTACTTCAACATCTTACCATATATGACAACCATTTTGATGGTCCTATCACGAGGCCTAAAAAATTGCTCCAACTTAGTAAGAGTTTGCATGGAAAGAAATATGCTCAAAGGAAGAATCTTTGATGCCTTTGGGAATTACTCTAATCTAATATACATCGATATGAGCTGCAACCACTTGTATGGCGAGATACCATCAAATTGGGCATACTACCCAAATTTGACAAGCTTGTGAATTTCAGAAAACTTCTTAACAGGAAAAATACCTTCCGAATTTGGAAAAATATTGAAATTAGGAGTGCTGGACCTTTCTTCCAATCAACTTGCAGGAGAGATACCAGGGGAGCTAGGTAGCATGAGCTCATTGTTCAACTTGAATTTGAGTAGCAATAGATTATCTGGAAGAATTCCTTTGGAACTCAGAAAACTATCCAATCTATAAATTCTAGATTTATCTAAGAACAACTTGAGTGGGTCATTGCCACAACAATTGGATGGTTTCTCTAAATTATGCCTCTTGAATTTAAGAGAGAATAAATTGGACGGATGCATTCCTACCCAAATCGGAGGGTTTGCAAGGTTGCAAGATCTACTTGATCCGAGCCACAATTTGCTTGAAGGGGAAATACCATCACAATTGGCAAGCTTGACTTATTTAACATATTTAAACTTATCTCACAATAATTTGTCAGGATCCATACCATCATCTTTTGGAGGCATGATAGGTCTATCATCAATCAATGTATCGTACAATAATTTAGTCGGCCTACTTCCTAATAGCAAATTGTTTCTAAATGCTCCAGCAGAATGGTTTGCTTATAACAAAGATTTATGAGGCGAAGTGTCGAGTTTGCCCCATTGTGCAGGTTCAACAATGACAAATACTCATCATTCAGCGAAAAATCACATCATACAAATTGTTATTCCCATCTTGGGCTGCCTGTTTCTTTTAACTGTGTCATGTTTCATCATTATGGTTCTTCGAAGGAAAGGAAAACCTATGAAGGAAGAAGATAACGAAGTAATTAGTGGCCACCTATTTTCAGTATTGAATTTTGATGGGAAGGCAATTTATGATTACATCATCAATGCCACTGAAGATTTTGATGAAAAATATTGCCTTGGGAAGGGAGGATATGGCACTATTTACAAAGTGACACTTTCGATGGGACAAATGGTGGCTGTAAAGAGACTTCATGAAGAGGAAGAAGAAGAAGACATACTTAATGTGAGAAGTTTCAGAAATGAGATTCAAATATTAACCAATATTCGGCACCGTAACATTGTAAGACTCCTTGGATTTTGCTTCAACACTCGATGTAAGTTTCTTGTATACGAGTACATTGAGAGAGGAAGTTTAGCTTCCATTCTTCATAGTCAAAAAATAGCCATAGAATTGAACTGGGATAGAAGAGCCCAAATCATTAAAGATGTGGCCAATGCTTTATCATACATGCATCATGATTGCAATCCATCCATAATTCACAGAGACATTTCAAGCAATAATATATTACTAGATTTTGATTTCAAGGCTTATGTCTCGGACTTCGATCTTGCGAGAATTCTTAAGCTTTGACGCATCAAATTGGAGCGGACTTGCGTGCACATATGGATATATTGCCCCAGGTAAGTCATTTGTACTTAAATTTCTCTTTATTATTGGTGCGATAGTTTAACCCAAATCTAAAAACACATCTCTCATATTTTGTATTAGTTCCATAAGCGCAAGATTTTTCTATGTGGTACAGTTTATCTTGTAGTTTTGAACCTTTTAAATATGCTATTACATTCATAAAAATTACTTTTTTTTGTGACTAGTATGTAGAAGTTTAGACTAACCAATACTTTACTTTGGAATTATACTCCTTTTTTTTCACACAGAACTTTCGTACGGAATGAAGCCAAATGAGAAGTGTGATGTATACAGTTTTGGTGTACTTATATTAGAAGTAATAATGGGAAGGCATCCCGGTGAGCTTGTCTCCTCTTTGTCATCATCAGACAAACAGCAGTTATCATTCAAAGATGTGCTAGATCAGCGGATCTCACCTCCAGTAGATCATATGGCTAAAGAAGTTCTTCTATTAATCATGGTAACACTTTCATGCATTCGAGTTATATCAGAAACACGACCGATGATGAATAGAATATGCCACTTTTTCACTGCTGGCAACTCTCCAACTTTTCATGAGCCTTTCTGTTCAATCAAATTAGGCCAGTTAATGGATTGTTTTAATTAAATTTAGCATTTGGCATCTTCAAATATCATATGTAGAAGTTCAAATGTGCAATTAGTATGGTTAAAACTTGGCATGTGCAATGCAAGTGTAATATTTAAGTGGACAAATATTATGTGCATAATTATTGCAATTTTTCCTCAAAATACATTGATCTGATGCTATTTTCATCAAACAATCAAGTGTATGAATTAGAATTTTTTAGAATACATTCTGTTTTTTTTAAATTGTATGATTAGTTCAAGACATTTTGTGAAGAGAAAGGAATACTTAGACACTTACAATTTTTAGTAGTTTGCACCAAAATAGTATTGCGAAGGGAAGGAATCACACTTTATTGAATATACTTAGGTCGATGATGCAAGCCACCCTCCCAATAAATTTCTAAAAAAATGCACATTTGATGTAGTTCTTATCCTTAATCGAGTTCCAACTAAATTGATGTCCTTTATCCTTTATGAATTATGAAATAGTGTAAATTAAACTTTGAAAATTTATGCTCTTCATGTTTGGTAGGATATGTTCATGATACTCTAGTTTTGTAGCTCATAGCCCAAGCGATTATCTCATTTAGTTACATTAGATAATCTTGAGTGCAAATGGTAAATTTGGGGGCCAAGTTTTATTTAGAGACAAGTCTTAAAAGAGATCAAAGATACTTGGTCTCGTGTGATTAGATTATCTAGGGCAATGGACAAAATGTTATTAATAATGTGTTATGTTAGTTGTATGGTAACTTAATATAGTACTACTATCAGAGCCTTAAGTTTAGGATTTCTAAGGTATAAACCTAAGATGAGAGAACATGGGTAGTCATCTAGACTTGGGCACGCCCTAGTCATGTGCATTAAAGTCTAAGTCCAATTGGCTTGAGTATGATTGTGAATGCTAATTGATATAGGTTGAGATGGCTTGAGAGAATAGACAGAGACTGTACATAGACTTTGAGGACCAGCTTCTCTCCACACTGGTAGTAGGTAGGTAGATAGAGAGGATGTACGGCTGCCTAGAGGAGGGCGTGGCAGCCACTCTCCCCCCCTCTATTTCTTCTTCCCGTCCCTCTCCAATAGGTACTACCCTTTCCAACCCAAGCAAAGTTGCTTTCTCTTTCCCCCTCTTCCTCCATCTCTCCTGCTCCCCTTATCTCTCTTCCCTTCCTCATTTTTGTTCTTCTGTCCTTCTGGATCTGAGAGAAAGGGATAGTCTTCTTGTTCACACCAAACACTAGCCCGCTTCCCTTGAGTAAAGATTCGAGCCCAAGCGAGCTCCCTTTCTCTCTCTCTCTCTCTCTCTATCATGTCCTTTACCAGCTCGAGTGAAGGTGTGAATAGGGGGCGGTACCCATCAAAGCCATCTTGTCCATCATCGTGCCATGAGCCATCGACCCATTTCGCCCCTTGCCTCCCATCTCCCTCTCTTCTTCCCTCTCTCTCTCTCGACTTCAAGCGATTGGATGCTATCGTTGCTCGCATTGCCACCCAGGATGCGATCAAGCAAGGAGGGACATGATGGAGTAGAGCCACACGGCCTGATCTCCTCTCCTTCTCTTCTCTTTTGGTCTCCTCTTCTTCCCTTCTGATGCTCTCTCTTCCTCTCTTGCTTGCGATAATATCCGGAGTTCCTTTAGCTGTGCATCGATCGCTTGACCGTCGTCGCCGCTCTCTCTCGCCCCCATCCCCCTTTTCTTGTTATCTCTTTCTCCCTTTCTCTCTCTTTCTCTCTATCTCTTTCCTCTACCTCTCCTCTCTCCTGCCTTCTCTCTCTCCCCCTCTCTCTCCAAGCTGGGTATGGTGAACAGGGGATGGGACCCTGTTTCACACTATCTCTATTCCCCTCTTTTATTTATTTCATTTAGTAATTTTCTTTCTCTCTCCAATCTCATTTTATCTCTCTAGATGATTCTTTATTTTCTCTCTCCAAAGAATCTCTCTCTACACTCTCTCTAGTATATAATTTTCATGGATAATATGTTTTGATTTGCAGCCTGGTTCTGAAGAAGCATGGCCTAGGCCTCTTCCCCTACCCATTTGATAGGGATAATTGTCTAATCCTCCCTTATTATTATTAACTTAATAGAGTATGTGTAAATTATTAACATGAAGGTTGAACAGCCAATCTTAAAAATTAAAAAATTAAAAATTAAGATCTATTTATTTAAGAAATTGCAAGTGAGTCAATTATCAAGCTTTATTAATTTAAAATTAATTAGGTATAAAAAGGAGGCATTCCTATAGTTTAAGCTAGTAGTCTTGATTTAGTTTTTATTAAGTCTTTAATTATTATATGTAGGTTGTGGGAAGCTGAGTCAGGGTGAAAGAAATGAATTAAATCTTCTAGAAAAAAAATTAGGAAAGAAAATATTGAATTAGGCATTTAATTAATAGGAGGGTTGATTTTCAAGTGTTGTTATGCTAATTAACTTTAGGGTATTGGGTGCATTGGTGGGCCTACAACTAGATTGTCATTTTGATTTTTGTACTCTAATGAAGGTAAGAAATTCCAAGCACAATTACTTGCATGATTTTAATATTATTACATGATTGCCCATACTGTTTGAATATTTAAGATATATTATTATCGTGAATTATGGAATTATAAATTTAATTTCTTATTTAAATGATCATGATGAGGAAATATAACATGGGTTGAGCGCTTTTGGACTCGTCATGTGAGGTGAGCGCTTTTGGACTCCTCATGTGAGGTTATTGCTTAGTGATACACTACATGTTATGGCAAAGGTATTGCCTAGTGACGCACTGCGTATTGTGGCAAGAGTATTGCCTAATGACTATTGCATACTGCAATGAAAGTATGGCACAGTGACGTACTATGTATTATGGCGAGAGTATTGCCTAGTGACCTATTATGTACTATGGTGAGAATATGGTCTAGTAACGCTTTATGTACTATGACGAGAGATTGCCTAGTAACGCCTTGTGTATTGTAGTGAAAGTATAGCCTAATGACGCACTGCATACTTTGGCGAGAGCATAGTCTAATGATGCCTTGTGTCTTGATGAGAGTATGGCCTTGTAACTTACTACATACTGTGGCAAGAGTATAGTCTAGTGATGCCTTTGTGTACTATAGTAAGAGTATTGCCTAGCGACACACTGTGTATTGTGACGACAGTATGACCTAGTGATGCCTTGCATACTATGGCGAGAGTATTGCCTAATAACGCACTACGAATTATGACGAAGTATGGCCTAGTGACTCCTTGCATAGTGTGATGAGTATATTGTCTAGTGATGCATTGCATATTATAGTGAGTGTATGGCCTACTGACGTATTGTGTACTATGGCATTGATTGAGATTGTCAGATATAGCGTAATACCTGTGTAGCAACGATTGGAGGTAGTGTAGCTATGACTACTCCAGATGCCAAGGTGTTAAATTCAACATGTAATGATTAATAATAACTCTGAACTATTGAAATTTTGTGTTGATATAAATCATATATCTAAACTTATTTTGGAATGATTTAATAATCTAGATTATGAAATTATGGTAGAGTGATAACATTATTTTAGATTATCAAAATTAAGTATATGTGACATTACTTTTAGGAGCTATGAAATTTGCTTGTATGGCATTATTATCTTGATTATGTGATCGCATTACAAGAAAAAACTTTTTTGGTAACGGTCAAAACTTATGCTAAAAGTATGGAAACTACTAGGGATGCTTTTCTTAGTAGTGTTCCAATCGTTGCTGAGGTGTTGCCAAAAGTCTTGTCGCTGATTATATAATGATACATTTTCTAACCATTGGGAAAGATGCAATTTTAGCAGTAGTTTTTAAAAGGATTTAGCAATACTTTGCTTTTACTGTACAAACTTTCCCCAATAGTTATGAAATGCTAGTAAAAATTTATAATGATTATATATATTTAAATTTAAGATGTTTTTAGCTTTACTAATTAATCGCTAGTGAAATTATATCCTTTACTAATAGGTTTAACCGCTGGTATTACTTTTTTTTTTAATAATTAGATTACCTAGTAATTTTGGCATGAGCATACTAAAAATTTATTTTTCATTCTTATTGTGAGATTACCTAATATAT
Organism: Metroxylon sagu; assembly: GCA_017589505.3. Taxonomy (NCBI): domain Eukaryota; kingdom Viridiplantae; phylum Streptophyta; class Magnoliopsida; order Arecales; family Arecaceae; genus Metroxylon; species Metroxylon sagu. The sequence continues at coordinate 413,687 of JACVBY030000402.1, read as the reverse complement.
CAATATTCATCAAATATATTCAAATTACATGCACCAATTAATAACTCATTATTAAACCAAATGTAAAAGGATCACTAAATCAACATCACAAATACATGCACATCTGGATCTTTTATAAGAAACAACAATTAATAGCCCATGATTAAACCAAATGTAAAAAGATCATCAAATCAGTATCCACAAAATACATGTTCATTTGAATCTTTTATAAATCTAAAAAAGTCACAAAAAATTTATAGTACTTAATCCATGTACATAGAACTTAATATTCAATTGTAAACAAGATACTAAAATTCTCTATCACATTTCCAATAAAAGCATCATGTGTCCCACGATGAACAAGCATTACGAGTTATTTATTAGCAAGTTCAATCTACAAAATAGAAGTACGATATATAATTAACTAAAAAACCAGTAATCAATATGTAAAAGTAAGGTAAATTAATAGAAAATAAAAAATAAAAAATATTTTTCTTACAAAAATTGAGGGCCATGCAACTCTTGATCTAATGGCATCACCTATTGTCCTTTGAGATCCATCTATCCTTATCAAAAGCTCCTTTCGTACTCGTACTACATTAATTGAAATCTCTTAAAATTTAGTCCCAAGAACATTAGCCCCTACAATCTTTGATGGATTTTTACTAATAAGAACTCGACGTGCCAACTTAGTTATGTGTGGCCATCTAGAACTCTTCAAAATGACTTCATTTCTTTCCTATAAACAAAGTTTTCAATTAAATAATAAATAACAATACCAAATAAATACCAAAGCCATAATAACATCATACATGAGTATAATATTTAAATTAAAATATAAAAGTAAATTTATAGCTGTAAATTTACCTTGATGATAGAAGCTTGATGGGACCTTGTTCTCTCTCTTGGCTTCTTTATAATTAAGTAAAGCAAGTGTTACATATTATTAAATCATGATCAAACTATTACTTATATAGCTATAAAATAAATGAGTTAACCAAGATTATGTTACCAAAAAATGCAAATTAGAATGAGGACAAAGAGAAGAAACATTACACACATACCAAGCATTCTTTTTTCCTACATCAGATGACCCAATTCAAACTTAGAACACTTATTTGCATAACTTTTGTCCTTGTACGAATTTGTAATGTAACGATTGTAAACCAAATCAAAGTGACGTTGACCTACATCCAAAATTTCATAACAGGACTTGTCCTTACAATCTGTTTTTTTAACAATCAATCATTTTTGTAAAGATAATCTTGAATTTCTTAGGTTTTCGTATTATATGCAACTCTAATGTTGGAATGCGATACTTTCTTAAGTTTTGTCACTGGTATAACGATTTGTTGCAATAATGACCACAAAAATGTACTAGCTTGTCACAAAATCTAGCACTTTAATGCAGATAAGCGAATTTTTGTGTGGATAACTAACTTCTCAGTCTTAGCTTTTAAGGGTTTCCTAGATACCATGCTTGAAAAGTTGAAACATATCTTTTCATTTATGAACAGTAAAAGGTGCTGATTGTCACATGGAGCAGAAATTCCATCAAATAGATTCATTCAAAACTTTGCCAAGCCTCAAAATCACCAAATCCAACAAAGAGAACAAAATCATGTTTGCCGAGAGTCAGTGACAAAGTGACTCTGCGTCTCCTCTGATCTAACAAGTTAAATAAGAAATAAGTAGTACTGACCATAAAGGGCAAAAAAATTGACGTTGCTTAAGATGATGATTTGAAAGATGAATGCTCTTGCTGGCATTCTTAAAGACTTTGTTGAGGCAGTAGAACCTTAAACTTTTCAAATAAAAGTTTTTAAATGTTACCGTGCCGATTTGTAACACACGATATGTTATCATACTGGTTTGCATTCATCTAACATGTGAAAATGGCTTGGTTAAACACATGCCTGAGGTTACCTGAATTGGCAGATCATGGGTTTAGCTTTGGACACCAAACATCGATCATTCCAGTTGGTTTAGAATCGGATGCCAAACATAAAATATAATGAATGTTCTATATTTAATTAGCATGGATATACAAAAAAAAGTAAAATTAGATTAGTCATACCCATCAAATAGAGAATCAAGAGGACCAAATGAAGCAGTTTCAGATGCTTAATCTTCCTTAGGGCTATTAGACAACCTGAATTGCTAGACACAATTAACTGAACTGGTAATGATGCAGAGCTTTTTATTGGTGAATTTACAAAATTGCCAACAGTGTAAATATAAAGAGATATTGGTAATCCATTTTTCTTAATTTGCATTTTCGAGCCTTCGCTGTGATCTTCTTAAGAGCCAATGGACACGAACACAGAGACATGTCTCCTTAAGCTTAAGACAATCCCCTGAACAAGAACATATACAAGTTGCTCTTTGGATGTTATCAAGTACCAAACTGCAATAAAAAATTACAATATAAAATATCCAAATTTCAATCACTAGCCAAACGATTAGTTGTTCTTAGATGTAATCAAGTATGTGAGATAGGTAAAGAAAAATTAGTTAATACTGGACAGATCATTTCATATTTCATATAAAAAGATTCAAAATGGAACTAGTGATCTCAAGGAACTCACATCTAGTGGATATTCTAATCGCTAAATAAACCACGTCAGTCAACAATTAAATAGATAAAAACCTTCATCCTGTAGCTTAGGTCTTAAAATGATCTCACAAACCTGCCCAACTAATCGTCGATGCACAAGATTTATTCCTGAAATAGTTAATCCTCCAATTTTATGATTGAGGCATTTGAGAAATAATATTTTAATAAACAATAATCTCGTCATGACTTGCTATTTCATCACATTACCTGCATTATTGAAACTGCTATCAAGCAAAATTACAAGTATTCTAACTTCCGAGGGCAAGAGGTTAAATGTGAATGCAGCAGACGTCATTAAACCTTCATGCAGTCCTTCGGTCAACTAGGAGTGGCGTTAAAGGTTCCAAGGAAGCCTGCCACATCTTTCAACGCGGTAGCACCAACTATTTTCCAGAATTAATAGTCGGTGCATGACGATGAAAGTGAATTATATAGCAGCATCCTGTATCTCGCTGTTCCAACTAATTTCACATTTTTTTTAATGAAAGATTAATTTTTGCATCAAAGACTGGTAGGAATTATCTTTAAGTCAGCCCAAACCAGAAGGATCTTGGATTGTATGCTCTCCGACCCAATAGCCATTAGGAAGGCGTGTGAAAGCTCCAAGTCCACAACTGTTTATTTTTCTCCTCCTAAGTCATGTCAATCATAATGTCTTCATCTTGTACAGGTAAATTAATTGGTTGTTAAGTCATGCCATGCGTCATCGATGAACGGTAGTCAAGCCATAGGCTATTGGCTAGTCATTCATCTTTATGTGACGGAGACTGGTGATGACCTTCATGGAACATGTAGTCTGAAAGGAATCATTTTATAGTATTTTTTTTAATTTTTGGGCCCCCTTTAAGATAAGCAAACGAGGAGACTTGGTCATCACTGATCACCGGCATTAATTCGCTGTTTGTTATGTTCCCTTTTTCCAAGAGAAATAAATGATCTTTTTCTCAAGTCAAAGGCAACGATGGCTTCATACGTGGAGTAGTTATTTGTCATATTCTAAATATTATAAATATTTAATATAATATATATTATGATATATATTATATTTTAATAAATAAGGTAAGGTTTATATATAATTTTGATAAAATGATGGGTATCATTTTTAAAAACTTAAAATTTTAAAATTCTAAATAGATGATCAAGATCCTAGCCATAATTCATTTCGAAACATTAATTTTTATTGGGAATTAGACCCACCACTCAATGTTAGGATAATCGTCTATAAATGGGAACACTAGAAGCGACGCCAAGAGATGGCTAGCTTCTTCCACTTGACTTTGGCAAGGGTCTTAATGGCGATAAGGAGCAACGAGAGACCATATTTGGGAGCACTCCATCGATGAGAAGGGTAGTTGAAGTTGACGTTAGGAGGAGAGGATTGAGAGGTTGGGATTGCAAGATTAGCTTGGAGAGGTGATATGTTAAAAGACCTGAAATAATGGGAGGATGAAGTGGAAATGGCCCAAGATCATAACGTCTGGTCCTCAAGAGCTAAATGGGTCATGGTTGTGTTTTATCATAAATATCAAAACTTGGTTTAAAGTCACTCCTAGTTTCATTAGTGATCATTATCCAAAGTGCTCTTATCCCCAATAATTTATGATCACCATGTTTGATATGTCATATTCTAGTAATTTAATGTATATAATTAAGTTGTTTGGTATGCTATGAAAACTCAAGATCACTAATTATATAATATCAGAATAGCTCTAAATATATTTTGTAACTATCATAATAATTTATTATTATTTTACATTATTTATTATTTTAATATTTATTTAAATTATAATATTATTTTTTATAAAATTATATTATAATATAATATTATAATAATTTAATATTTAATTATAATCATATTATATAATATAATACAAGAGGTAGATTTGGGTATATTTGAATGTAATCAAGGCTAAATCCATTACTTACTCCACCTTTCGATCCATAAAATTTACGAATTTCAAAGATAGAAAAAATAAAAAAGATAGGGTGACTTCGGAATCTATATAGATTTAAGGATGGAGAAGATGATCGGATTCTAAATTTAACTATATTTTTCATGTAGTCAAGTCTACCTCATAATATAATAATATCATTGGATTATACAGTGATTTTAAAATGGAGTTGATTTGGAATCATCATGTCATAAAATTATTGAGATGTAATCAAATATGATTATTTTTTTAAATTATTGATGATATTGAATGGATCATCTCAGGGTAAAAACATACCCCATAAGTGATAGTTCAAAATTACTTTTAGGATTGTTATTCACTTCTGTCCTATCCAACAGGTCATTGGTTAAAATTGACTCAGATCCATCGACTCTAACTTGTTCAGCACGAAGGGAGAAGAGAGATGGGCGAAGGAGGTACAATTTATGCAAGGAAAATGATTCCCTCAATTGATTGCTAGCGTAGAGGCTCACAAAATGTCACCGTAGGAATGCTGGCATCAAGAATGCCTACCGTGTACGACATTATGGCATTAAGGAACCACTCCGTCAGCGGTCATCGCAGGAGACGCGGTTGTGCCAAACGCTCGCCTTGATGGCCTCGCAACCAAAGGAAGACGATAAATTTCTGCGGGCCCGTAATTAACATCGAGGACGACCACCGGACCCACATCACGGCTGCGGGGCAGTCTTCTTGCCTATAAATAGGGTTTCTGAATACTCACTCCAGCACTAACCACAAGAGTTAGAGACCAGTGAGCACCGAGATTCCTTCCTAGCTTATAGCCCCATATAATATTATTATGGATCTTAAGCCTTTCCCTCCACGATCCCTCTCCCCTGCTCTCCTGTCCCTTCTTCTCATTCTGTTCTGTTTCCTCTTCATCTCCTTTCCTTATTCGTCATCAGCTGCTGCAACCTCTTCTACGCTTGAATCCCAAGCACGAGCTCTCCTCCACTGGAAATCCACCCTCCAAAACCCTCATGCACTGAGTTCATGGACCCTCTCCAACCACACGTGCATGTGGTCTGGAATCACCTGTGACGAGAGCGGAGGCAGCACTGCCATCACCGAAATCAACCTGCACCGTGCCGGTTTGGCAGGTCGGCTCGATTCGCTCGACTTCTCCGCCTTCACGTCTCTCACTCGCCTCCGCCTCCGACGCAACTACCTTCTCGGAGCCATCCCGCCGGCCATCGGCACTCTCTCCGGTCTCACCTCACTCGATCTCGCTCAGAATCGTCTCTCCGGCAATCTGCCATACTCTCTGGCCAATCTCTCTCGTCTGTCCGAGATCGACCTTTCCAGTAACGAATTAACCGGTGAGATACTTCCCTTCTTCTTCTCCAGTTGGAGAAATCTTGTTACTCTTAGACTCAGAGTCAATCAATTCACTGGAGGACTGTCCGGGGAAATTGGTAAGATCAAGGGTTTAGTATTTCTCAATCTGGAGAAAAACAATCTCACCGGTTCCATTCCTCCAGTCCTTGGCAACATGACCAACCTAAAATTCTTAAATCTTCGTGCTAACCTACTTTCTGGTCATATCCCCCATGAATTAGGCAATCTAGCAAGCTTAATATGTCTGCTCCTAGGAGATAATTCTCTAAGAGATTCTATTCCTCCCAGTCTAGGAAATCTCACCCATCTTGAACGTTTGCAACTCTACATGAATGAAATTTCTGGCACCATCCCACGTGAATTAGCCAGCCTAGTGAAACTATATGATTTAGATATCAGCGATGCTGACCTAACAGGTTCCATCCCTTCGAGCTTCGGAAATCTCATCAGTCTTGAGAGTTTGCTCCTCACCAACAATCATATAACGGGTTCCATCCCTTCAAGCTTTGGAAATCTTACCAGTCTTAAGACTTTGTCCCTCTTAAACAATAGCATCTCCGGCACCATCCCTCAAGAATTAGGCAGGCTCGTTGAGCTAACTGAGTTAGTAGTGTTTTATAATCAATTATCTGGTTCTTTGCCCCAAGAGCTGGGTAATCTTACAAACTTGCTTTCATTACAAGTATCTAACAACAAATTTTCTGGCTTCTTACCGGTAGAGATTTGTAAAGGAGGTGTACTTCAAAATCTTTCGATACATGACAACCATTTTGAGGGTCCTATCCCACCAAGCCTGAAAAATTGCTCCAGCTTAGTAAGAGTTCGCATGGAAAGAAACAAGCTCAAAGGAAGAATCTTTGATGCCTTTGGAAATTACCCTAATCTAATGTACATTGATATGAGTGACAACCAATTGTATGGTGAGATATCACCAAATTGGGCATACTACCCAAATTTGATAAGCTTGCAGATTTCAGGAAACTTTCTAACTGGAAAAATACCTCCTGAATTTGGGAAAATGTTGAAACTAGGAAGGCTGGACCTTTCTTCCAATCAACTTGTAGGAGAGATACCAAGGGAGCTAGGTAGCATGAGCTCATTGATCAACTTGAATTTGCGTAACAACAGATTATCTGGAAGAATTCCTTTGGAAATCGGAAAACTATCCAACCTAGAAACTCTGGATTTATCAGGGAACAACTTGAGCGGGCCATTACCACAACAATTGGAGGGTTTCTCTAAATTGTACCTCTTGAATTTAAGAGAGAATAAATTGGACGGAAGCATTCCTACCCAAATCGGAAGGTTAGAAAGCTTGCAAGAACTACTTGATTTGAGCCACAATTTGCTTGGAGGGGAGATACCATCACAACTAGCAAGCTTGACTTATTTAACACAGTTAAACTTATCTCACAATAATTTGTCAGGATCCATACCATCATCTTTTGGAGGCATGATTAGTTTGGTATCAATTGATGTATCATACAATAATTTAGTGGGCCCACTTCCTAATAGCAGATTGTTTCTAAATTCTTCAGCAAAATGGTTTGCTCATAACAAAGGTTTATGCGGCGAAGTGTCGAGTTTGCCCCATTGTGCAGGTCCAACATTGACAAGCACTCATCATTCAGTGAAAAACCACATCATACAAATTGTTATTCCCATCTTGGGCTGCTTGTTTCTTTTAGCTGTGTCATATTTCATCATTGTGGTTCTTCGAAGGAAGGGAAAACCTATGAAGGAAGAAGATAACGGAGTAATTAGCGGCCACTTATTTTCAGTATTGAATTTTGATGGAAGGGCAGTTTATGATTACATCATCAATGCTACTGAAAATTTTGATGAAAAATATTGCCTTGGTAAGGGAGGATATGGCACCGTTTACAAAGTGATACTTCCAACGGAACAAATAGTGGCTATAAAGAGACTTCATGAAGTGGAAGAAGATATGCTTGACGAAAGAAGTTTCAGAAATGAGATTCAAACATTAACCAATATTCGGCACCGTAATATTGTAAGACTCCTTGGATTTTGTTCCAACACTCGATGTAAGTTTCTCGTGTACGAGTACATTGAGAGAGGAAGTTTAGCTTCAATTCTTCGTAGTCAAGAAATAGCGACAGAATTGAACTGGGATAGGAGAGCTCAAATTATCAAAGATGTGGCGCATGCTTTATCATACATGCATCATGATTGCAATCCATCCATAATTCATCGAGACATTTCAAGCAATAATATATTACTAGATTTTGATTTCAAGGCTTATGTCTCGGACTTTGGTACTGCAAGAATTCTTAAACCTGATGCATCAAGTTGGAGCAGACTTGCAGGCACATATGGATATATTGCTCCCGGTAAGTCATTTGTACTTAAATTTCTCTCTATTATTAGTCGGTAGTTTAACCCAAATCTAAAAGCATATCTCATATTCTGTATTAGTTCCATAAGCACAAGATTTTTCTATGGTACAATTTATCTTGTAGTTTTGAACCTTTTAAATATACTACTATATTCATAATTTTTTTTTTTTTTTGTGACTAGCATACAGAAGTTTAGACTAGCCAACACTTTTATTGTGGAATTATACTTTCTTTTTTCATGCAGAACTTTCGTATGGAATGAAGCCAAATGAGAAGTGTGATGTATACAGTTTTGGTGTACTTATATTAGAAGTAATAATGGGAAGGCATCCTGGTGAGCTTATCTCCTCTTTGTCATCATCAGACAACCAACAGTTACTATTCAAAGATATGCTAGATCAGCGGATCTCACCTCCAATAGATCACATGGCTAAGGAAGTTCTTCTATTAACCATGGTAGCACTTTCATGCATTCGAGTTATACCAGAAACAAGACCGATGATGAATAAAATATGCCACTTCTTCACTTCTGGCAACTCTCCAACTTTTAATGAGCCTTTCTATTTGATCAAATTAGGCCAATTAATAGACTGTTTTAATTAAATTTAGCATTTGGCATCTTCAAATATCATATGTAGAATTTCAAATGTGCAACTAGTATGGTTAAAACTTAGCATGTGCGATGCAAGTGTAATATTTAAGTGGACAAATATTATGTGCATAATTGTTGCAATATTTCTTGAAAATACATTGATCTGCTATTGATTTCACAAACAATCAGGTGTATGAATTAAATTTTTTTCAAAATACATTCTATTTTTTATATTATAGTTAAAACTTGGCATGTGTGATGCAAGCGTAATATTTAAGTTGACAAATATTATGTGCATAATTGTTGCAATATTTCCTCAAAATACATTGATCTGATACTGATTTTATCAAACAATCAGGTGTATGAATTAGATTTTTTTCAAAATACATTCTATTTTTTTATATTGTATGATTATATCAAACATAATGCATGAAGCTTATCTTAACCTAAATTATTATTTGATGCAATTGTCCTATTAGATGTTAATAGTTTATGTGACTAATTCATGTAATTGGCAGCTGCCTAAATGCTTAATGTCAGTAGTTTCTACTTTAGTTTTCTTTTTCCCATTGTTTTGAAATTCAAGTTCCTAATTAAATTGGCATGAGTATTTATCATTTACTTACATCAAATATGATTTAAATGGAAGGAGATGGGATCTAATGCAGTAGACACCGAAATTGAGCCTGTATGTGACTAGACATTAAGGCGGCATTTGATTTACGATAATGTAATATTACTAGGAATCTTATATTCTTAGTAATTTTATACTTAGCAATAAAATTCTTAAGAATGAAAGATTATTATATTTGGTTCATAATAATAAAATATGATAATCAGTTTACTGTGCTTTTGAATTTTATTTAAATTTTATTATATATCTTTTTTATCTTTTAAGTGTCTCTTTCTTCTTTTTGCTAAAATACGAAATGTTTTAACAAAAATCAAGATTCTTTGTAAATTGATTTTAAAAATATTATATATTTAAATATTATAAATATTTAATATATACTATATATAATATAATATAATATATATTATAATATTATTAAAAATTTCATTACATAATATATATATATATATATTAATATATAATATATAAATATTTAATAATTTATTATATAATATTAATATACAAGAGGGTCATAAATTTTAATAATTTAATATTTAATATTTACGTACTCTTATATAAATATATAATAGTGTTTAAAATATTAAATATTATATTATATATTTAATGTTAAATATTAATATAATTGTCACGATTCAAACCTGAAAATTCGAGCTGAAAAATACGACAACTGCCGCATACTTATAAGGGATTCCTTACAAATATGCAAAGCTTTCTCATGCTACCATTACAAACCAAAATGAAAGGTTTAATTATAATTTATAAAAGATCCAAATACTAAAAGAACTCCATTACATATCAAGTTTTTCTATTTTAAATTTGATCAAAACTAAAATAAGAAAGTCTTTATTTCTTCTCGCATGTCTAAGCACTCTTGCAGTGGCATCCCCATGCAACAACCGATCAAAATTTGAAAAGAAAAGATGAAACAATAATAAGTTCCACAGTCTAGCAAGCAATGATTAGCCTATCTAGAAAATAGAGCATAATATCACATACTTGTTTTATATAAATAGATGTAATTTAACAGTTAATACAAATAAATTGCATTTTCATAATTTTAGTTCTCATTATAGCATGACATCTAATCCTACTATACTCGAATCATCTTGCCAATATTTCACCCTCATAGGCAGGATCTAAACTAATGTATGTCCTCCAAGATCATGGGATTACCAGCGTTTCATCCCTATTGGTATGATCTATACCAATGCACATCCTCCATTAGCATGAGTATTGACCAGCATTTAACCTCTACTGGTGAGATCTAAGGTCGTTCAGTATAGTCAAGTTTAGATGCTTATTAATACAATTTCATCATTTCTTTACCATTTTTATACATCTAAACATTAGTTCAACATTTTATATCATTTCATCATGCATAATAATAAATCAATATTAGGATATTAATCATGGCAACATAATCAATATGCATAATCAAGTAATATTCATAAATTAAACATCACAAGGGTTTATAATTATTTAATAAATTAAAACATAATAAATTCTAAAAGTGGTAGTCCCCTAACTTAACTCAGAGTCCCTTCCTCGAGATTTGTCACATAGTTTAAGGCTAAATCAGAACATAGCCATAATTATTTTTGTTAATTTACACTCTCCCTGTCAGCCTATGAATCTAATATTACTATACCCTAAAGTTTCTTTCTAGAATCATGGTAGTGATACCCAATATCTAATAATTTGATTATTCCCTACATACCTAGTTTAGGACCTGTCATTGGGCTAGTAAATTAGCCTAACCTCAAACCCCAATTGAATCCAAATTACTTCCTTAATTAGGAACTAAACAACTTAAACCACCCAGACCCGGTTTGATTTAATTCCAAAAAGGGGGATCGCACGGTCTCCTTTCTCGTTACAAGAAACAAGGGCTCATCCCCTTCTTTGCTCCTAATGTCCCAAACTTGACTTTCGGCCATCCCCATGGCTGGCCGGATGGTTGGCTAGACCCCCCTCCACAATCGACCGACGAGCTAGGGATCGCTCAGCCACTATTTGGCACTACAGGATAGCCTTTTTAATGTAGCGCAATGGCAAGAACCCATTGGTTGGCTTTTGGATCAGACCCTACCAGACCAACGAACCTATCATGGTGCGACACCACCATTGCAAACTCCAGCGAACTAGGTGTCCGATGATTCGTAATCCCTTGCCCGATGCATGGCCTCATCGAAACCTAACTAGAAGCCACAGACATCGTGGAGCAGAGGCACAACCCATAACCAAAATCAAGTTTCTTATCGAATCATTATGAATTGATCGAACAATGGAGTTGACACTCCCATCTCCCATCCAGACAACACCCCCACCCCCCCCCCCCCCTCCCCACCAACTCACCTAGATTATCCTTCTAGGGATGCATGGAACAAGGCATCCGGCCGTTCTCTTGCCTTAAGTAGTCATTGATAGCCCTCCGATGGTTAACCGAGACTCAAGGAGTATTGACAAGGGAAATTAACAAGGAAGGAAGAAAGGTCATCCTTTTTTTGGAAATGTTCTCTGACCTTCTCCCTCAAGTCCGATCGTTCCATGACCTTCTTCTGTCAACCCTTTGTTTGCACCCTAGAACAATACCTAGGGTTCCTATTTGTAGATGATTAGCTCCACTCAATGCTCTTTCAATCAGGCTTGGAACTGGCTTTGATCAGAATTCTTCTCTCCTGGTTTGGAAACGAGATCCTAGTTTGGGTCTCATTTCCTTGTTTCAATTGTTATTTATTTTATATTTTATTTTGGCCAAATCAGAATCTTGGCCCAATTAGCCTTAAGATTGCTTAATTACTCTAAAACCTGGTCCTTAGGGCTGGTTTTATAATAATATTAAATATTTAAATGTTATCTAGTAAATTAAATATATAATCAAATTAAGTATTATTAAATATTTATAAGGAAGTCAATAGCATAATTTAACATTACTAGACTTTGGTAATATCAGATACCCATCTTTTAAATGGGAATCGGATTGTTATGATTTGTATTAATCTTAAATTAGTGGGAATCAAATATTACCACTTAGATTATTATACCTAATTATTGGGAGCCAAACGACCCCTAAGATCAATCTTCAAGAAATTGAAACTTGAAGAGAAGACAATGAAAATTTTATTCAAAAATTTTCAATGGTCATTACCTACAAAATAGGGTTCTCATAGCTGCTCTACCTTAATTCTTAAATAGAAAATATTTCTAAATAGGAAATAATCAATTAAAATTGACAATGATATATTTGAATAGGGCTAAATCTCCTTTTAATGGGTAATTTGAATATAAGTGGATCTCCTATGCCACTCATTCCACATCATGATCTAATTCAATAATTAAAAAATATTTATCTTGTTTTAAAATTAACTTTTTAAATTTACATGAACATATGGTGTCGTTGCCCTATAGGGCTTTGAATTGGCTTTGAATTTGGATGCATATAGACATCATTTTTGTTCACAACATATCTTGCTCCTTATCACCAGGATTGTTTAGATCCTCTCAATTAAGGTTGATTTTGTCTCATGTAAGTAGGATATTCTTGTTTGAGATCTTACCCATTTTCTGCTTTGGAGAAAAGTTGTTGCCTAAGTTATTAGTGTCAGAGGTAGCAATTCAACTATTTGAGTCATCAGTGTAAACTCTTAGGGCTCTAATGAAGAATTTTTAGTGATAACTCCATCATTTGACTTTCAACAATAATCATCCAGGTGACACTTGCTGTTAAGGATGTTGATTGCCCCCTTATTATTCTTCAGTAGGACCTCCAACCAGTCATCCTCTAAGGTGACAATCATCGTTTGTGCTTGACTCCAACTTGTCGAGAAATAGTGACATTCATGGCCATACTATAAAGCAAGCTAAAGGAATTGTTCATCAAAACTATAGGCTTGCATGCTAGCTCCTCTTAGAACTTGAATAAATTAATAGGACTTTAGCAGTTGTCCCCTACCTTTTGTTGAATTTTTGAAAGGCAAGTGCCTTTACCTCTTCTTAATGGTAGACTTAGAAAGATGATGTTCATTTTTCCCTGATCAATGACTATGAAGGTCCATTATTTCGTAATGTCTTCACTCTTTCCTCTCTGAGATAACTTTGGAAGGTTGGGGATGGGTTAGCCTATCGAAGATTAATACCTGTTGAATTTTGTTCCTGATTTTGAGCTTAATACTACAACATTTATCAATATAAGAGGTAGCGATTTGGTTATACTGCTCTTGAAATCTCTTCATGTCGAACTGGTGAGTAGTAGATAGAGGTGGAAATTGGAGTCAATCTTGGAATGGTAGCTTTATGTGAGGAAGTTATCCTCATACCATCATGCCTTAATCGTGCTAGATGGTGAGCCAGAATGTTAAACCCTAATCCAATTCTTAGAAATTGATTTTAATTATCAATTGTGTATTGAAAATTTAATTAGGCGATTGAGCCAGGATGTTAAGCATGAGCTAATTACTACATGCTAGGTCCAATTTGTAGCTGCTCATCAGGGATCAAATTAAATAATCAAGCCTAAATATTAAATTTTATCCCGATCCACTATGATTTAATCGAATCAGGTCGGATGACTGAACTAGCGTATTCATTTTAGCCTAGCTCATGGAATTTGGATTAAATCAAGCTTGATGGCTAAGTTAGAATATTGATTTAGCCCCTCGAATCCTAAAAATTTGGGTTAATCAAGTTAAATAGCTGAGTTGGAGTGCTGCATTTAACTTAGTCCATGATGATTGGACCCAGTCAGGGTAGCCTAATTCATGATGACTAGACTTCATCAAACCAGTTGACTAAGTCAGAGTATAAATTTTAACTTGACTCACAAGCATTAGAGGTCAATTAGAGATCAAGTGCTAGAGATTAAGTCAAATGCTGAACCAAAATGATATATTTATTGAGAACTTGAGCTCAATTAGTGGTAATTAGACCCTTTGGTTGGACTTACATGGCAAACTAGAGCCAATTATTAGTAATTAGGCCTATTGACTAAGCTTGAGTGTTAAACTGGATCCAATTGTTGAGAATTTGAGCCCAATTTCTGCTTGGATGCTAGGAATTAGATTAGGTGGTGGACTAAAACACTGGATTTGACTTGGTTATTGAGATCTTGTACCCAATTATTGATAATTAGGCCTATAAACCAAGACTGAGTATTGAATTGAACTTAATTGTTAGTAATTAAGCTAGCTAACTAGTCTAAGGTTTAAATTTGTCCCAATAATTGGTAATCAGGCCTGCCAACTAAGGTTAAGTATTATATCTGATTAGATTTATAAAGATTTAAACCTAATTAATAATTAGATACTGGAAATCAAGCTTAGTAGTTGATCCAAATGCTGCATTTGTTAAGGTTTGAGCTTAGTTGCTAATAATCAGGCTTGAGGACTGTCTGAATGTTAAATTGGATTTACTCATTAGAAACCAAGCCCACTGGCCTAGCTTGATCCTTGAGTTTGTTCTAATTGTTGATCATTAATCTTATTGTTGAGCTCAAATTTAGAATTTAACTGAATTGCTAGCAATTAGGTTCACTGGTTGAGCTTGAGTGTTGGAATTGACCTAACTAATGCCAATTAGACTTGTTGATTGAGCTTGAGTATTGAAACTAACCAAATTTTGGATACATTGGTTGAGTCTGGATGCTGGATTTGGTTTAATTTATAAAGATTTAGGCTCATTTAGTGATTGATTATTAAGAATCAAGCTTGATAGTTGATCCAAAAGGTTACATTTGACCCATTGTAGGACCTAATTGATGAATTTGACTTAATTTACAACAAATGAGCATAAATTGGTGCTCAAAGAGTGAAGACTAGATTAGACCATAGAACTAATGTACTAATCTTAGCTCAATATGTAATCAGATTGTTGAAAATTGAACCAAAAAACCAAACCATAATATTAGGTTTAGCTTGAATCATAGAAATTAGACCTAATATTCAGACTATGACCCCAATCATTCCTTCTATTGCAGTCCAACAAATGTAATAAGCCTCCAATTGATTTTGGATTGTGCCCATAAGGATTCAAGTCATCGAATTGGACTCATAAAATTATGATTGGTCCTTGAGTCAATTCTTTTTAATAAATACTCCAAAGTAGTGTGCTCCTCATCACTGTTGCTTATTTACATTGTGAGGTGATGACTAAAATCACCTCAAATACATGATTATTTCAAGATTAGCTGGAAACTAATTTTAATCCTACAAACTAGGTTTAAGCTAGGAATAGTCGAAACCATATCGCACCTACTTTGAGTTTATGCTAAACTCAACTCAAGATCAAGCTAATGAAGTTAGTCAAGAACCTTAGATACCACTTTACCCACATCTTAATATTTTAGTGACTGGAATATGGTGATAATAATAAATCAATTTCTCTATGTTCTTACCTATTGAGAAAAGATATGACACTATCATGTGAGCATTTGTTTGGTCTGGAGAGAGAGTAAGAGAGATAGAAAGAGAGAGAGAAGGGGTAATGTGCCATATTTGCGATAATGTTCAAATATTATATAAACACAGCTATATATAGTCTGCTTACATCATAAATAGACTCTGGTGATAGTCAAAAAAGTTTAACGTACAAAATACTTCTAACCACCTCCAACAGCTCATAAATCAAAACGTGGAGACTTCAGTTTGATCAAAGAAAAGGCCAGAGTAGGCATTATTAGCAGTCAAAGCTAGCATGACAGGACCTTTAGCAGCTTCCTCAGTAGTCAAGATTCCAGTGTTCCAATTCAAATCAGTTTTAGTAAAGCCAGGATTTACACAAGTTATTTGTAGATTGGGATATTTTCTAGCAAGAATTCTTGTGTAGGCATTGATCAATACTTTAGATACTTTGTATGCAGCTGCAGCAGCAGGCCAGCCATTGGCCTCCAACAAACCCTCCTTGAAATCTTTCAAAAAACACGTCAATATTTGAAACAATCTCTCCTCCGTCAAGCCATCGATATTAGATAGCTCTTGTTTAAGTCTTTCATTTGTGAGGAACTGAAATAACATGACAAGAAAACATCATCTATTTTATTGAATATTTCTACTAATCACACATGCCATATATGCTATTAAGGGAACAACAATTTCTTAGAAATTAAAGAAAAGTGATATATGACATGGATTTGAACTACTAATATTCTAAGTCATCTTTTCTTTTAGACATATCATGTAATAAGAGAAGTTTACCTTGAGCTGCCCAAGAGATGATGAAATATTAATAATTCTTCCAAGCTTAGATAATTGAAGATAAGGAATTAGTGTTTCTGTAACATCTTTGGTGCCAAAGTAATTCGTTTTCAAGCATTCTTCGGCCTTCTCATGTGTCTCTCTTAAGCTTTTCCTTATCCAAGTAGGTATACCGTACGCATTATCTTCCTCCTGTTTTCCACAAAATTAAGATATATTAATGGTGATAAAGAAATTGTCACTAAAACAAGCATTATATTGAATAGTAAATATAGTTGAGGTCCTCATATCAATTATTTTAACAACAATATTTGTAGCTTTTTACGACATACAACATACGAAACATAAGCCTTGAGAAATTGATATAAGGAATTACAAATAAACAACCATGTTATAAGATTGATTGCCTACCAAATCCCTCAAAATTACCGTTTTGCCATTATATGATTATATGATAGTGTTGTTGCATGGGATGATACAGTGTTTAGCATTAGTACAATTGCTATAATTTTTCCCAAAGAAATGCTATTTTTTTCATAGGAAAAAGTTTTACCTCATCATGTTCAAGTTTGGATGCCTCCAAAATCTTGGGGTCCGCTATGCTTCCGGCAATCGCTGCATTGTTCACCTAGCCGGGACGAGTTTATATAGAAATGGCATAAGTTGCAACCATCATAACGAAGACAGAAATGCTTCTCAAAAACAAAAACAAAAGTACAATAACATCTTATTTAAATAGTATAGAATACTTTCTTCCGGGAAAGATATGGAGTAAATATTTCACTTCCATAGATTGACTTGTGGCATTTCCTGCATATTTTACTGTTGGCCCTTGGTTTATGTTTTGGTTGCATGGAAAACGCGCGTTAACTTTGTGCAAAGAGCTCAACATAAATGGTTTACCATGTCAGAACTACTCATTGAATGGCAATCAAACGAAAGAACGGATATTATATTTCACAGTGATTCTGCTTGGACTCATTGTACCTTCACCCCTAGTGGATGGATCCCCTACATGACTTATGAGCCTTGTGTAATCTCAAAAACATTTGAGACGATGTTAGATTTTGGCTGGACTAGTTCATGAAAACAGATGATGAACTACGGCTTTCAATGAACATACAACAAATCTTTCCCAACTTGAACATTATTAAATTGATTACCTGCTAATCGATGCTCACATATTCATTTCAAATATACTAAGAATCAGGTCTTTTTAAGGCCTACCTGCTAACGTAAGAGGAGTGCCTATGTAACATAAAAAATCTTCATGACAATAACGCTTTAATACATAACCAACCCTTAGTGGACAATAAGAATAACACTATTATCGATGCCATCTCCTGCTAGAAAGTAGCTAATGCGTCAACCCTGGCTGAATCCATGCCAACCACCACCCAAGATGGATGGACATGTGTCGCAGAATAGAATCAACTGATGCACCGTGATCACCTGTTAAACTTGAAGGCAGCAGAGCAATCACTTGTTAAACAACCTAGCCTAAGAGAGTTGCTAGACGTTCACTCGATCTCTTACCAATATGTCAAGCTTTCCGAATTTCGTTTTGATGAAGTCTGCAAAGGAAGCGATGCTGGAACGGTCGGTCACATCTAAAGGATGGAAGACCACATCGGAGAGCCCGAGCTCCCTGAGCTTCTCCACAGCTTCCAAGCCCCTCTTCTCATCTCTAGCCGTCAGTATGACCGTGAGACCATTAGAAGCCAGCTGCCTGCATATCTCGAATCCAATCCCTTTGTTTCCTCCTGTAACGGCAACAATCCTGCAGAACAAAACAGAAGCACAACATATTATATAAGGTTTATTTCAGGCCTCATCGTCGAAGATATCTTTTTTCTTGGTACTATTTGGCCTTGAAAAAGAATTGAATGCAAGAATTGGGAAATGGTACCTCTTCTCTAACGGTTTGGAGATGGTTCCCTCCATTCCTAACTGCAAATGTAACAGTCCGTGGAGCTGGTATGGAATGGATTCAGGCTGTAATTGGGCGTCTGATTGTCCACTACTTGTAGCTTTTTGCGGTGAGATGGAGTCAAGGCTTCGATGGGAGTTGTCGAGTGCAGTGACGCAACATTGGATGGGCGTGCTCTCTTCTTGCGTCATCTCTTACGCCCGTTTGGGCAGTCTGTGAAATGAAGGCTACGGGGGCTGTGGTGGGTGCAGACCAGTTTAATGCCGAACAAAATATTTTCCATTACTCCGTCTCCGTTGCCCTCAAGCTGCGGTGGCTTTGAAAACACCCGTCGGAAGCAAACCATTGATTGGCTGGAGTCATGAAATTTCATAGGCTGTCTAACTATATATGGACAAAAATCGATGTGGAGGCATCGAATCCGCTAAAAATTGTTGAGAATGGGTCAGCCAAAATTCAGGTCAATTAAACCTTGGCCTCACTAACGTGCAAGTTGCGCAGGGTAGTTGGATCTGAATAAATAACGATGGAGAAGATAGAGATAAGAGTCTCAGTATACGTTTTTCTTCTCTTTCCTTGTCATCTTGAGATAGGATGGTGTTGATGCATAAAATTGACCTTTGCATCAATGGTCGAAATTTTTTCCTATATGGTAGAGCACCTCTTAAGTCATGTGATTGCCTCTCTACATCAAAAGAAAAAATATATAGTATTAGGAGGGTGTCAAAGCTTTCTCCAAAAGAAACCCCTTCGATACTCAAGTTAGTAATGTGATCAAAGAGGAATCATAAGGCCTTTGAAAAAGACACCTAGGAATTAAGTAAGAAGAGAAGAAAGAATTTGGGTTAGCTTATTCTATCTGAGTTGCTTTTATAGATGTTCAAATTGATTTTATTTAGAGCCAACCCTTGTACTGGATGACTTTTATTGAATCCTGATCATCAGGAAGGCCATTTTCTGATAGAAATCTTTTGGCTAATTTTTTTAAAGGATAAGCCTTATCATATATGGGGATAGTCCTAATAGTCTTGGACAAGGTAGATGCCATGAAGGGAAATCCTTCTCTAATTAGAGTTTTTCATTTTGTGTAGCTACCCAATTTTGCCATGTATCACCCTAGGATTAGCTGGTCAAGTCAGCCTATATCCCTTGCCTCCACTTTTGAGAGTTAAGCTTAAGTCTATACTCAAATCGTAAAAGTAGCTCGGCTCAAAGTATGGCTAAATTGTCTTGGGCTTTGTTGGCTTGTTATCACATAACTATCATGTAGCATACTTTCTTCTTCTATGCCATATAATAGCTCTTTTAGATCAAGCTATATAGTAGCTTGTTTTCATCAAAGTCAGCTTGTAATTGGTAGAGTAGTTGTTCGGTAGCTTAGATTTTACTGTGTAATCAAGTGGCAAACTTCAGACCAAGCTAGCAGGTAGCTCTACTTTGAACTGAGTTATCAAATAGCTCAGCTTTGGTTGGACTAACTTGTGGTTGTTGGATGAATTATCTGATAGCTCATCTTTCATTGAGCTATCTAGTAGCCGTCTTCAAGCTAAGTTGTCAAACAATTTGACTTTGGCATGTTTAGATTGTCCATACATACCCTTGGTTATGCAAACTCCTGCGGCTCATGAAATACCATCAGGTTGTTCGAGCTATCGAGTAGCTCACCTTGGATTTGTTTTTCAGTGTCAATGACATTAGTTAGTCTTGACAACCTATGTGCGACTAAGCTCAAATCCCTAAGGGGACTAGTTTAGCCACATCTTGATTCATGAACCATGTAGAACCTTTTGTTGAGTCAGTATCGAGCTAAGGAGGACCCATCACTAATCTGATTTCAATTTTAAGCCTAAACCAAATGGCTAGTCGACTTTCTAAATCATCAAACCATTCAGACCAAGCTGATTGAGTCGAGGTGCTTAGAACAAGCTGTTTGGACTAAGGTTGCTCAGTCCTCGCTTGAAATTAATACAATCTTTAAGTAGGTCGGCCCATTGCCTCTCACACAATCTCGAAAAGGTCAACCTCTTGCATAAAATGTAGGTTCCTCAAGATTTCATTGTCTTTTAGGTTGGTATTGCAATTCTTCACCTCGACCAAGCAAGGTCGACTTTGGGAGGTTGGCCTTCCATTGTGGTTTCTTATTAATCAACTTCAAATTCCTTCATAATATTAGCCAAGTCTCTTAAGTTCATCTTAAGACTTGGACTCTTACCAACTAAGGTTAATTTCTTAGGTGACTTCAATTACTTGGTATGTCTCTCATGTTGGTGCCTGGAAATTGAAAAGATCTTTCACTGATTCTTTAATCACTTGAACTCCTTGTGATATCAAGCCTCTTAGGTTAGTGCTTGGGACTTGAAGTGTTATCGATTAAGGTTGGCATCCATACTCAAAGAAGGTCTGTTGATCAAGTTCAACGTCCAAACTTGAGTATATTCTATTGATCAAGGTTGGCTCTATTGATTAAAGCCAGCACCCAAACTTAAGAAAAACTTGCCAATCAAGGTTGGCATTATGATTTCACATCACATCTACTCGAGGTTGGCTTAGGAAGGTTGGCCTCCCATTGTGAACACAGTAGGTTGGCTTCTAATTATCCAACCTTGGGTTTCTTCAAAATTCTAGTCAAGTCTCTCAGGTCAGTGCTAGGACTTGGGCTCTTGGCAATTTAAATCAGCACCTTTGGTGACTTCAGTTACTCGCTGTGTTTCTCAGGTCAGTGCCTAAGACTTATGCCTTATGGAGCACTTCTTAGCCAAACTATGATTGATTTTTGATGGGCCTAATTTATGAGATGCTTTCCATAACCTCTGACTGATTTATCCTTTAAGAGTTAAACTGAGGAGCACCAGTTGAACTCCAAGCCTATCTAAGTTTTATTTGATAAAATCTTTGATCGCTACTAGACAAGTGATCAAGTTGGGCATCACCACTCTTCCACCGAGCCTAACACTATTAGGACTTAGGTTAGTTTTACAAAACTATCCTTTTCTTAGTCAAGTTGAGGTTGTCTTTTGGGTATGTTTTATGGAATTGGACCGTTCTCAGTTAAGCTAAGAGCTCTTCTTCTCTCAGCCAAGTTGAGAGGTCTTTTTCGGGGCTGATTTTAGGAAACTAGCCTAAGATCTTCTCTTACTCAAGCTAAGAGGTCTTCTTCTCTAAGTCAGGTTGCGATCTTCTCTCAGTCAAGCTAAGAGGTCTTCATTTCTCAATCAAGCTGAGATTTTCTCTCAATTAGGCTAAGAAGTCTTTAAGGTTGGTTTTAGGAAACTGACCTAAGATCTTCTCCTAGTCAAGCTGAGAGGTCTTCTTCGAGGTCAGTTTTACAAAACCAAACTAAAATCTTCTCTCGGTCAAGCTAAGAGTTCTTCATTTCTTAGATAGACCAAGGTCTTCTTCTCTTAGTCAAGCTGAGATCTTGTCTTAGTCAAGCTGAGAGCTCTTCTTTGGGGTCAGTTTTATGTAACTAGGCTACAACAATCTTTAGTTGAGCTCTTCAAATTATCAAAGTTCCAAGTTAAAGAAGTAATAGGCTTCTAGTCAAACTATATCTATCACTTGACCTTGATTCTTCAGGTCAACCAACTCTGATCTAGTTGGCCTAGATTCTTTTGGTCAACCAACTAGGCCAACTCTAGTCTAATTGGCTTTCATCCTTCAAGTTGACCAACTATTGTTGGGTCGATCTTGATTCTTCAAGTCGATTGATTTTAGATAATCAACGGTAACTCTATAGGTCAACTAAATTAAAATCATCAATCGAGACTCTTGAGCTCTTTAGGTAGCTTTGCTCTCTACCTTGGATGTGCTCCATTATTGCTCTATGAATGATGTGGTCAGCTTTGATTCTTCAGATCGGCTAACTCTAGTTTGGTCCACCAATCTGCCCCTTGGAGCAATGCTCCACCTTAAAAGTAGGAGAAATTCCCTATACTCCTAGATTATATTTTCAATCTCCAATGGAGCAGGGCTCTAAAACTTTAATGCAATAAGACTTCAAGTATGATCGATGAAGTAAGGCTCCAGGTCTTTAATGAAGTAGAGCTCAAAGACTTAATTAATAGAGCAAAGCTTTAAGTCTTTTTTCATAAAGTAGGACTTTGTTTTAAATGGAGCAGAGCTTCAGTCGCTTCATTTTTACTGCCTCAAAAAATAATTCACTCAGAATAACACTGGAATAATTATTCCACCTTTCCAAGTATACTCCAACCTTGTTATTAGCTTATTCCAATTTAAAATAACTCCTTTCTTTCTTTTTTTTTTCTTTTTTCTCTCTTTTTTTTCCCTTCTTTCGTCTTCTAGCTTGGCAACCATTAAGAAATTTCTTGATGAGTCCCTTTCTTCTTCGCATCTAGCAACCATCCCACTGAGGAGGTTCTTTGGCCAACCTCTCTTTGTCCTCTACCTCCAGAAAACTAGAGGCATCACTGGATCCACTGTTCATAGAGGGGAAGCTGCCTTCTTCCACGAGCATTATTGCCATGAGATCTAATCTAAGGTGTGCAAAGAGCCTCACCCCAAATCTTGTTCAAGGCATCGAACAATCATATTTGGGTTATCCCGCGCTCCCACCTAACTGTTGCCTGCTTCCAATGGATTGGCCTTCACAACCCTCTTAGACAGACTACATGATGTTGCCAACTACCTTCTCTCATTGTTCTCCCTTCTCAGCACCACCATTAGCCCTCTTCCACCATGTCCCAATACCCTTGGCCAATGATTTTGCAACTGGCTTAAGAGCCCCTTCTTCAGCTCTAGTGAATGAGAGGGGGGCTAGCCTTGGCAAGGATGATGAAGCAGTAGGGCTCTGGATCTCAAGATTGAGGACCTCTAAAATCAATCTTCTAAATCTGGGATCGAGTGAGCCTTTCCAAGCTGATGCAGTAAGGGCCTTCGTCAACGATGATGGTGTAGGCAACAGAGCAAAGGCTAAGCTTGGTCGATGAGGGACTAGCATCAGTGAGCAAAAATAGAGGATGATGGCAGCAATGGTCAGGTTTGGCCTAGATGCCAATTTGGAGGGGGAGGCTTGGGCTCTTCTTCTTTCATCACATCTTTATTTTTGGCAATATAACTGAGTGCTTCCACTCATCTTTACCACAAATAGTGCCATCTATTGATGCATAAATTTGACTTTCACACTAATATAAAAGATTCATTCTCCCTCAGATAGTAGAGTGCCTCTCTATCCATGTGACCACCTCTCTACAATCAAACAAAAGAGCATTAGAAGGCCCAAAGTTTTCGAAACCCCTCCGATGCTTAAGTCAATGATATGATGAAAGATAAACCCTAGGGCCTTTAAAGAAGGCATCTAGGGCTTAAGCAATGAGAAAAGAGAGAATTCAAATTAGCTTGTTCTACCTAAGCTGCTTTTATAGACATTCAAAGGGATTTCATTTGGAGCTGAGCTCTTCTATTGAATAGATCTTTATAAGTTCTAATCCTAAAGAAGACCATGTCATGATAGGAATCTTTTGGCTAATTTCTTTATAGGATAGGCCTTATCATACATGGAGAAGTCCTAATATTCTTGGATAGAGTGGCTTTCATGAAGAGAAATCCTTCTCTAATCAGAGTTTTTCTCTTTGTGTAGGCATCTAATTTTTCCATGTCTCACTATGAAATTAGGTGGCCAAATCAGCCCACATCAGATGGCAATAAGTTACCACTTGGATTTCTCCGAGAGAAGATGCTCAAGAGAGGGGTGCCAACTATTTGACCCAGTCTTGTTGACTTTCACTTGCGGTCCCTGTCTTTGCCTCTACTTCTACAACCCTATCACATTCTTAGAAATCGCAAGTAGTAGGATTATCCATCAATCCCACCTAGCTTCTCTCTTGCTTCTTTGATCTATACTCTCCCTATATAGCTCTTCCAAGGAGATGTAATTGGATATTAAATACATAACTAATCTCCATGAAACCCTAGATTACCTCAATTGTTCTATTGGATTTTACAATTCTCTACACCAATATCAAGCTCTAGATTGATTTTATATTCTTGCAGAATTTCTATTATTTAAGCTAAAAATTTAAAGAGATTACATTTGATGCAAAAAGAAGGTGGATTCAAAATGATGTAGTGGCGATTATACATGAAGAACCTATGTCTTCTTTGGTAATTTACCAAGGAAGATCAAATATTACAAAAATGAGAGCATGGAAAAATTTCTCTTGGAAGTGCAAATCATGATTATTGATTACATCTTGGATTGGCCATCCATAATTGACAAAATATTTTTGATAGTTGAAATCTTCAAGAACACTCTTAATCAAAACTTTGTTCCTCATTATCTTATTCTTGATTGCTTCTCTGGATTTTTTATGACTTTCAAGATCTTTTGATTGATCCTCATGATTTCTAATGGAATAGTCAATATCTTTGTCATAATAGTTTAAACCATCCCTTGGACAATTTGGATGATGTAGATTCCTCTTTAAAATATTGTAGTGACATTTATCCCTTTTTTATTACCATTTTCTGTATAGGGAAGGCTATTTTACCAAGAAAACTGCTCAATATAACAAGTCCATGTAGGAGATAAGAAGCATAAGCAACAAAAATTTATATAAAAGTGGAGGAAAATCATTGGCACAACTATAATCATAATAATTCTAGTACAATTACAAGGCTTGTAAGCCCTAATATAGAAAAGGCCTACGAAAATTGTTAAATAGAACAATTTAAGAAAAAATAAAAGTCCCTTGAAATAATGATATTGTGGATCAAAATATATCAGCCAAACCAACCATGCATACCTCTAATGGAGATTTTATTCCTTATACATCCTATTAGGAGATCAAGATTTTATTCTTAATTCGAATGGTCTTGCTTTGAGATTGGAGTCTTTGTTGGGCAAGGTACTCCAACTCTATCTCACTTCTACTTATAAATAGATGTTCTATACACACACACATTATCATAGTTAATTGATAATCATATTCATTTATACTATATATGATACATATGCACGTAATAAGATTTTATGCTTTTGTGCAAACAAGTATGTAAAGGAAATTCTTATCTTTATTGGTAGCAAAGACTAACATAATGTGCTAACTCAGTCTATTAATAATCCTAATACACTTAGTTAATTTAAAATCAATATTTGGCATTAAAAAAATCTAAAAACCAACCTTAGATAATTAATCTATAATTATCTAATTTTTTAAATTTTAAATCTATGATTATAAACTATCACTCCCTTTCGAGACAGTTAGGTTATTTATTCCTAAAATCCAAGTTAGTCAAACTCTAGCTAAAGTAGGAAAAAAAAAAAAAAAGAGTTTAAAGAGGAGAAAACGGGCCTTTCAATCCTAAAAGTATGTGTAGAAGCACAAGCTGAGTTTCCAGATTTGGACTTCTAAGATGCAAATCAAACTCATATTCCGACAATCAAATTTTTTCTTTAGCTTAGACAGTTGGGTAAGTGCATTGAACACGTAGCTTATCAAATCAGTTGCAACACGAATGGTAATGCATGCTATGAAAGATAGGGTGGAGTCTAATACATTAATTGTTGACTCTATATCCTTGTTCGAGTCCATCAACTCTAGTTGTAATTCTAGCTTTTCTACAACATAATCCAATAATTAAATTAAAGAAAGTATGGTACTAAAAATTTATCTTTATTAGTGGATAGGGGAGATGCCTTCCACCATTCTTCTTTGAATCTAGATTTCTACCATCTTCACAAGATTAATTAGCCCTAAGTAAGAGAATAACCTGAGAAGAGAAATAATATTAATAATGTGCATTGCCACTAATAGGGTCCTCAATAAATTCCTTCTTATGATTGAGCCGGAGGGAAATAAAAGGAAAAAGTGACCTCGACCTACTATCCACTGGACGAAGAAAAGAAAGTTAGTTGCAACCCATAGCCAAGGGTAGCAGGCTTCAAACCACCATTCCAAAGAGAGGGAAAGAAAAAGAGAGAAAAGAAAGAGAGAGGGAGAGAGAAATGATAAAGGGAAGATAATTAATTAGAGGGAAAAGGGAGTGCTTTACTGGTCGGTAACTCGATTTCCCACTAGCATTGAGCAGAAATGAGAAAGGAGTCTTGACAACCTATGGGTCAAACATTTCGGCAAAAGCTAGCAATAATGCTAAGATAATATCCTCAGCCAAGCTCTCACAATAACAAAATAGAGAAGTGAAAGCTAAGATAACATCTTCCTCACGAGTACCATAGCTCATGGGCCATGCCAAACTATGCTGGATCTGGGCCGCTCCAGCCCTTTCGACATCCTCTAATTGAGATGAGATGCATAAGTTATTTTTGGTATTTTATTATGTTAGTAGAACTGTCCAAGATATCAAGCAGAAAATGGAGGGATGGAACAACATATTGAAAGGGATGAGCACTAAATTTCTGAAATCAAATTTTAGGATGGAGCAAATCAAACACCAAGAGCAACAACTAATGAAAATTTTCAAGCTTCTAAAGAAATTATTGAGTTGAGTGGATTCGGATGAACTAGAGCAATCATGATCAAGCTTCTTTCAAGAGCTCGTGCCCAAAAATTACTTTTCCCAACAGCTAGTTTTTGATGATTAGTTGATAACATTTATTATAATAACTATTTTTTTAAGCATTCAATTACTATTAGCTATTTTTGTAATGGTTAATCAAAGAATGATTACTTTATAATGAATATACTTGAATAAATTATTTATAATAATCAAATTTGATAACAGTACTAATAGCTACAACTTCTAAGTTCTATAATATTTTTTTCCTGGAGCAATGTCCTTAGAGCACCTCCAATAGCAGCTTTGTACAGATTCATGCCAGCTTATCAGTTGAGTTTTGAAACATGGAAATATCAGCATGTTGCCTGTTACTTGGGCATAAAAATAAAAATAAAAAAAGAGCAAAATATATTTAAAATTCAAACATTCTTAGGGTTTTACAAAGATCTTTAAGTAATTATGATCTAAGTTTTTGACCTCATGTCCATTTCCAAGGGTATCTGAAGAGGGGTTTCCCTGGCAAGAATCGTTTTAGTACCACCAGTCTGCCACTGAATCTGGAGTTGGGACTGGATAAGATTGATCTTACCTCTTACAATAAAATCCAGTGAGCACATATCATTAAATTGTGAAAGATGTAATTCTTTTTCAGTCTCTCATGCCATATTGTTTAATACGAAATGTCATCTTCGCATCCAATCATTGCACGCACTCAAATACACTAAGTATTGTGGCCTCTTGCACCAATTTGCATAAAGCTCTAATGCTAATATGTGGTGAATATATGATGTTCCAGGTACTGAAAATATAGAGTCTTATCTACAACTAGAAGCTAAAGAAATTGCTCTTGTTTACTCTAAAATTGTTTGCGCAGCATCATATATATCATGTACAGGAATAACACAATATTATGGCTAGAATGCTTATTAGAAGTCCAGCAAACTAAAGCCTCAAACAAGCAATTTTTGTTTCAGGGGTGGGGACTTATTCCCCAGCCCCTTCCTTATAATTTTCTAATTTCATTTCCTTAATGAACCAGCAGGTTTCTTTCGCTTTTCTTATTAGGCAAAGGCTGGTTTACTTTTGAATATAAGCATGGTAGGGTCCTCCCAAAACTTATAATACAAAGGATACTGTAATACTCTAAATACACGTTGGAGAAAAGAAAAGTTTGAAGAGCTTATAACTCAAGCTTACCTACTATTAATTAACTTGTACTTGAGCTTTTAAGGCTATATAAACACGGTTTAGTAGCAAGTTAATTGAGCAAACAGATAAACTTGGAGCATTATAAATGGTATCAGAGCTAGGTTACTGTACTACTCTAAAATAGTCTCATATCGGATGGAAAAGAAAAGTTTGAAAAACTTACAACTCAAGTTTACCTGCTTTAAGGCCATATGGACTTGGCCTGTTGAGGCATTATAAATGGTATCAGAGCCAGTCTGGATGCATGGAAGTTGGTAAGAAAGATGAAAGGGCTACCCATAGGATAGTGAGAGAAATCCGCCATGGCGTGAAGCCACCTCTATAACACTAACGATTTCACTCGGAATAAGATTCTGGCTTAGCTTGTAGCATTGTAATGGTGGGCAAAGAAAAGAGCTACTCATGGAATAATGGTAAAGAGAGTCTCTTCATAGGGTGAAGCTACGTTTGCAATACCAATAACCCCACTCAAAGTAGGTTCTAGCTAGATAGAGCTTATAACTCAAGTTCATCTACTATCAATTAATTTACACTCGAGATTTTAAGGTCACGTGAACTCGACCAAATAACAGGTTAATTTGCCTAGCAGGTTTAGCAGTATGTTTTATTTCATAAAACCCAATACATGATTAGAGGATAGCTAATGCAAGCACACCAAGGAGATAAAAAGAAAGCATGATATTACTACATCGAATTTATTATTTATATTTTTACAAATGGCCATAGTATCTCTACCACATTTAAACTTATTCAAAAGGTTGACACTTCAGCTTGATCAAAGAAAAAACCAGACCTATTATCAGGCATTAGGGCTATCATGACTGGTCCCTTGGCACCTTCTTCAGTAGTCATGGTCCCAACATGGTGATTTGCATCAGTTTTCACAACCCCAGGATGTACACAATTTATGCATAATGTAGGGTACTTCTTTGCGAGAATCCTTGCGTAGGAGTTGATAAGAGCTTTAGACAATTTGTATGCAGATAAAATGGTTGGCCAATTATTGGCATCCAACAAGCCCTCTTTGAAATCATTCAAAAATATCCTCGACAAGTTGATCAATTTCTCTTCAGATAGATCATCAATATCACATAGTACCCTCTTGAGCTTTTCATTTGAGAAGTGCTGGTAGAATAAGAAAAAAAATAATTTTATTGAAACAATTTAGGTATAATCAATGAAATAATACTTTCATCTCAACTCATATCAGTCATTGTATGTGAAAAAATAAAATTGAAAAAAAAAAAAAAAAAGCATATGGAAACCCTTCATATTCATAAGAGTGCATCATTACCTTAACCTGCCCAAGTGTGGATGAAACATTTACCACTCTTCCAGATTTAGATGATTGAAGAAGAGGGATCAATATCGTTGTAACGTCCTTGGTGCCGTAGAAATTTGTTTTCAAGCATTCTTCTGCCATCTCATAACTTTCATGCAGAAAATTTTTGAGCCAATTAGGTACCCCATTCGGATATTCAACTTTCTGTTGAATAATAACAATATATTTTAATCATAATTTTGTTAGCAACATGATGTCACTATTGTTCTTATTATCGGTGGCTTAGTGTTGACTATTTATCTTAAAAGTCAGAGGTAGCAAGGCACAACATAGCACTTAAAATTTTAGTTAACAAAACCAAATTTGAAATTAAATACTAGCAACTAGCAAGTAATTACTTAATATTAATCCTTTAAGATTGGAATTGAACAATAGCTTTTTTCGAAGATTAATTAAGTTTAAAATAATCGAATTACCTCATCATATGTAGGACTTGAAACACTTTGAAACTTTGAATCTATTATAGACCCTAAAATTCCTGCATTATTTACCTGCAAAGGATCAACCATGTAAGCTAATATAAGTTTCAAAATCATATTTTTTTTAAAAAAAAAAATATCTACATTGAACTCCCATAAAAAAACAGAAATACAATCAATTTCATCGATCTTCTTTAAAAAAGAATGATCTCCTGTCTCTATCCATGTGTGTCAAAAAAATTGAACTCATCTCTCTCTCCCTCTCTCTCTCTCTCTCTGTTGCAGTAGTAGATGCCATCTTGATCTTGAATCATCTCTAATTTGTTCCTGTAAAGAGAAAAATTAATGTCATGAAAGGCTAGATTTCTTACCAGGATGTCAAGCTTGCCAAACCGGGCTCTAATGAAATCTGCCAAGGGAGCGATGCTGGAAGGGTCAGTCACATCCAGCTGATGAAAGATTACATTGGAAAGACCACTCTCTTTGAGCTTTTCCACTGCTGCCACCCCCCTCTTCTCATCTCTAGCAGTTAATATGACCTCGACCCCATTAAGAGCCAGCTGCCGGCATACCTCAAATCCAATCCCTTTGTTCCCTCCTGTAACCACTGCAATCCTGAAAGAAGACACAAGAACCTCATCAAAACCTACAAATCTTGTTCTTCTTTCTCATCATTCCTTCTTTTGATAGAATGAGACGATAGGATGTGAGAAGAAAAAACTTTTTTTCTCTGCTTGAGGCTTCTTCCATGACTAATGATGAATACCCAAGGGCTGGAAGTTGTGTTCGTCTGTGGTGTCCTTGTGGGAGTTCTCCAATTGTCATATCATATATATTTTGCGACTGCAGGCCGTGTGCCTGGAAGTGTACTGTTTCAATTATTTCGTGCATTCAGAGGTACTTACTTGCCTACCCATTGTCTATGGGTTTAAGAAAATAAAACTTATTCCTTGTAAATTACAGTAAATCACTGAAAACTGCATCTCACCTAACATTGGAAGAGAGAAAGAGAGAGAGAGAGAGAGAGAGAGAGAGAGAGGAGGTTTGGTTGGCAGCATAGTGGTTAACAAGTCCTTTTGTCCGTTTATATGCTCAAAGTAAATTCTGTTTTAGAACTACTAGGATGGTGGTTATGGTCATGTAGCGTGTCTAGCCGTTGATGTCTCTGTAATTCCTGTCTTATTCTCCCTCTGTTCTTGTGCGCTTCCCTCACTTATTCCATATATTTCCATGCATTAAAACCAGCATAAGATCTGATTACAAGCTTTCTACGATTGCTCCTCTGTTTATGGTGCGCTGCACAATGGGATAAGCCTCTAATTCTCGTGAACCACCACAGCACTAGTCGAGGCAAGATTGCATCCGAGGTCTCTGAAATAACCATCAAGACACCACCAACGATGGTAATAAATATCTATATAATTTTACCATTCGTGTCTATGATTTTGAGATTCACAATATGTTTATTCCCACCAAGGTCTCTGGGGACTTTTCCTGACTGATCTTATGCCCTGAAGGCCCACTGCCTTAGCTTAAGGATTAAGCAAAGCATAAACAAATGAGACACAATTGTCATGAGACACCAATAGGGCAACTTAGTGACATATAAATTATCTATTTTTTTCAATAGTCTAATCAAAAGAATCTTGATGTTGAATTGAGAAAGATGGCAGGGAAAAGTTATATTGATTAGAAACATAAGAGAATATGGAAAGGAATCTTGATGATGCTAATCATGATTAAACATATCTTTGAGCATCCTTAATCATCAAATCTGAACTTTCAAGGTTCACTAAGACAGGTATTTATCATTTAGAAAATTCTAGTTGGAGTAGAATTATGGATATCTCAATTCAACAACTCAGGCATCTCAGCTTTCATCGTCATCAAAATCTGTTGCTCTATCAGCATCGAATGCAACAAAAAATCTTTATAAGAAGAAATTTGATTGTAGGCTTGTCCCCAGATATGCTTTGCACCTTTCACTTCTTGGAAGACTTTACTTCTTATTGTTTTGGGGGTTTTGTGGTATCTAATTGTCCACCACTTAAAGTATAGATCAAAGAGTTGGCAAACCCCCACCCTATCACATTCTTAGAAATCTTGAGCAGTGCATCCTCTCTTGCTTCTTTGATCTACACTCTCCCTATATAACCCTTCCAAGGAGATTGATAATTGGGCCTTCGATACATGACTAATCTCCATGAAACCCTAGATTACCTCAAATGTTATATTGAATTTTATAATTCTGCATCAATATTGGGCTCTAGGTTGATTTCATTTTCTCACAGTATTTCTATTATTTAAGCTAAAAATTTGAAGAAGCTACATTTGATACACAAGGAAGGTGGGTTCAAAATGATGTGGTGGGGAATTATACATGAAGAACATATCATTTTTTGGTAATTTATCAGGAAGGATCCAAGAGACAAGAAGCATAAGCAACTATAGGAATGGGGAGGAAGATCCCTGGCAAAAATATAATCATAATAATTCTAGTACAATTATAAGGCTTGTAGGTCCTAATATAGAAAAGCACTATGAAAATTGTTAAATAGCACAATTTAAGAAACAACAAAAATCCCTCAAAACAATGATATCGTGGAGAGCTATAATGATATTGCGGATCCACTCTAGTTTAATTTTGTGTGAAGTTTAAATATGAAATATATTAAACAAATAGACTGTTTATATCCCTATTGCGGATTTTATTCCTTGACCTATTAGGAGATTGAGATTTTATTCTCAATAGGAATGGTCTCACCTTTGAGGTTGAAATCTTTATTGGGACAAGACTCCAACTCTATCTCACTTAAAAATAGAAATAGGTGTTCTTAAGGATACACACACAAAAAGTATATTTAGCTAATATGCATATCATTCTTTGAATATTTAAATATCAAATATTATCACAATCAATGTACAATCATATTTATTTACATTATGATATACATGCACATAATAGGATTTTACACTTTTGTACAAATAAATATGGAAAGGCAATTCTTACCTCTATTGGTATCAAAAATTAACACAACGTGCTAACTCAATGTACTAGTAGTCTTGACACACTCAATTAATTCAAAATTAATATTTAGCATAACAAAATTTGAAAACTAATCTTCTCATTAATTTTAAATAATTAATCCTAACTATCTAATTTTCTAAATTCTAAAAATCTAATTCTTCAACCCTAATTCTAGTCCTAACGTTTATATAGCCTAATCCAATAATTAAATTGAAGAAAATAGAGGACTAAAATTTTATCTTGGTTAGTGGATAGATGATCTTCTTCAAGTCTAGATTACTGCCCATTTATATAAGATTAGTTAACCCTAGTTCAAAGAATAATCTAAGAAGAGAGTAGTATTAATGATGTGCATATCTACTTATAGGGTTCTTGGCAAATCCTTCCTAGTGATTGAGCTAAAAGGAAATAAAAGGAAAAGTGGCCTTGATTTGCTATATGCAAGAATTAGAAAAAGAAGTCAACTATAGCCCATAGCCAAGGGTAGTGGGCTTGGGCCTACCATTCCAAAGAAAGAGAAAGAGAAAGAAAGAAAGAGGGAGGAAGGGAGAGAGAAATGAAAAAGAAAAGATAATTAGTGGAAAAGAGCATGGTTTACCAATCAGCAATTGGGTTTCCTACCACCATTAAGTAGAGATGGAGAAGGATGCCAAACATCCTATGGGTTAAATATTTTGGGAGAAGCTAGCAACAATGCCAAGACAACATCCTTGACCAAGTTCATTCAATCACAAAATAAAGATAGAAGAAGGGTGCACTCTAACTAAAATAGAGAAACAAAGGATATCTAAGAGGGCTCATAGGAAACCAATGATAGCTACCAATAGCCTAGTGCATGCATGACAACTAATGAGGGGAGGTTGCAGGAGAGGAAGCAGTGGCCAATGGTGTTCAAGGCAATGTCAATGGCATCTAGAAACTCTAGGTAGAGGAAAAGTGAATTTAAGAGAAGCAATATATATATATTATTGGTCCAAGGGTAACCTAAGTGGAAGGGTAAATTAGATTTATAAAATTAAAACTAAACCATAAGTAATAAATGTATCTAATTAAAGCAAATGCAATAGATGAAATATAAAAATAAGTAAATGTAATTGCAAGTAAATAAATGAGTAATCGAGCAAATGAGGTATAAGGATTTTTACAATAGCTCTATACTCTTTGACTACATCCACTCTCCAAGATTCTTAGGGAATTTGACTAAACCAATCTTTTTTATAGATGAAGATCAAACTCTTACGCGTCTCTTTTTCACAAGCTTAGGAAGAACCTTTACAATTTCTTTCATGGGTTAAGAAAAAACCTTTGACTCTTTTTTTACAAGCGAAAGAGGAATCTTCATAACTCTCTTGGCTAATACAAGAGAAAGAAGAAACAAAGATCACTTTCTTAAGAAATTAAGATTTTCCAATGAAATTCTAAACTTGGATAAAGAGGATTTATAATAAAAGCATAAGAATAATATTTCCTTGAGTATAAATCAATAAATTTGATCCCTATTCTATGCAAACAACTAAGCTAAAATACCTAATTTATAGAAATTCAAGAATTTTGACTATTAGAGCCCATTTTTATAGTCCAATGATCGATTAAAATCTAGCTGTTAGGCTGTCCAAGCCCTAGCTAGTCGACTACATGAAGAGGCTTGATCAACCGCTCATTGACTATAGAGCTCTCTATTAAAATCAATCGATCGACTATCGTAGCATTATCGACCAAGTTCCTATAGCGTGATTGATTGATACTGTAGTGGTCATTTGGTACTGCAATAGCGTTGGATTTTTGAGTTCTTTTTTAATTTTTCTTGATCCAAAACTATTCCTATTTGATTCCTAAGATCTTGAGATAGATTTTGAGTCTTGTACAATATCCTCTTACTAAGTTTTGCAAAAGTTGTCCTTAGAAAATAAAAAAATTTCTTAAAGCTTCAAGAATGCTCTTCTTTGGATATTCTTCATTCATGTAGGTTGATTTTCAACTTGCCTTTATTCTTCTATGACTACAAAATCTTGTGTATTACTTAAGCTTCTCATGATTCAAATACGTACCACATAAAAGTTCTACTCATTTTTTAGCTTGAATTAAACATTGTACCTATATATCCTCAGAAACTAAAGTATAATATTAGTTATTTAATCAATATCTTATTATTATCAAAACATGAATCATTAAACCCTTAGGTTTAATATACATATGTACATATATATATATGCAGTGTATGTATAGCTTGACCTAACTATACTCAAGAAAATCTCCACTCATATCTAATTAGTTTAAATTTGAATGATGGATATCCCACATCAATGATTAAAGTCATTGGATATGATTGACGACCTTTAAAATACTTATATAGAAAAAAAATTATATGATTTAAAGATTCCTACCTTATGTATCAAGTGACTAATAAATCAAATAGACTAAATAATACAAAATAATATATATAGTTTTTTACCTCTTAATATGTCACGCTTGAGGCTTGAGATTTAATAATACAAATTAATAGAAACATGAATTCAAATTAAAGTTCAAATGTTTATCAATTATAATATGATTATCAATAAAGTCAAGCTAAACTATGTATAACCATTGGTATCAAAAATCTAATATATCTAATGTTTCTTGCTTTTCACTCCAATCATAGTCTACTCCGAATTCTAAGCATCCTGAGACTGATCTATTAAAAAATATATATGCATAAAAAGAAATAAGTCACTACTTAATAAGAATCTCCACTCATACACCCACATGCACATACACACATGCATCAAATTATAACTTGAAAAATAAAAGCATATATCAACATGGCCAGTATCCTTTTAAACGAAATTTAAGTTCAACTTATTCAATGCCATGTTCATCATTTACCAAGGGTTCAACAAGGACATTAATTTTGCAGGCAAACTCAAGAGGGAGAGGGTGAATTGGGTTTAAGAAATTAAAAACTAGAGCTCAAATAACAAATATATCTAATTTAAAAATACAAGAGATTCAATATAAGAATAAATATATATAATTGCAACTAAATAAATAAGCTAGAAAATAAATGAAATGTACTTTGTTTCAGCATGATATTCTTAATTAAGAATGCACAACATGAATAAATAACTTATAAAGATAATATAAGAAAATATAGGTATGCATTGGACTAGTCATGTGAGAGATTATTGATTATGATGGTAGGTCACGAAATAAAGCATGACAAATTGGTTGCTAGTCATAGGTTAAAGGGTGGCATGAATGATATGAATTTTATCTACCAAAATTTGTAGTATAGTCATAGCTAGTCAAATATCAAAATATAATGAGATATTAAATAAATATGATATAATTATAAGATGAGAAAAGAGGGCATCTATACTCAACAAGGAGAGTTTATTGGCTATAGATTAGAGCATGACATTAATTATGGTTACTAGTCTTGGGCTAAAACATGATATTTTATCTACTAGCCATAAGTTGAAGTGTGGCATAACCAAGGTTTGCCAATCGCAACCTAAAGTACAGCTGCCACCAATCTAGATACCAAAGAGTAAGTTATTAGATCTAACCCATATAGTTACTTTAAAATGTTATTGTTACTTCTAAATTATGTGAATGCGGTGCTATTATTATACTAATACATGATATGAATGTTGGGATTGTACTATATATATTAGATTTGTTAAATAAATATTGAATATAAAAAAATTGAATATTGGCATGTAAATTTCATGATAGTAGTATTACAATTTTTTCATTATTTTTCAAGAATTATATATTAATTAATTTAATATGCATTTATGAAAGATTTTTACTGAGTCGTTAGCTTATTTTATCATTTTATCTTTCTTTGTAGAGCAGTAGCATGCCTAGCTTTTTGGGTCGATCCGAGACTTCTAATAGAGAAATTAGTTAGGTTTTATATCCAATGACAGATGCATCTGAACACTATTATCATTTATTTATAGAAATATTTTGCCATATTTAAAAATCTTATCTCCCGTTATTGAGTGTCTTGATTTAGAACATCAGGCCTTGTATCCTCTCCAAGGGTTTGCCCTAGGGAGGATGCGGTAGTCACGAACCAGAGAGGTTGTTCTGTGGTGTGACAAAGAGAGAGACTGATCCATTTGTTTTTGTTCCATTTCTCCTTCTACTTCATTTCTGCCATGGGCTAACTCAAGTGGCAAGCCTAGTATGAGTTTGAACCACATGATGTTAAGGTGAAGGCTTGGTTCTGGAGCAATTTGATGCAACTTTTGGAGCAGACTTGACCTGATTCAAGGGTGATGAGGAGAAGGGCTATCTTTCCTTGAGTAGTCTGTCTGCTTGCGGACTAAACTATCAATAGACAACTTAAACAATGATATCAATAAGCATCAGTAAAACATGGCCTATTATTTCAGTTAGAGCATTGTGCTGATGACACAAAAGTTGGACATTCAAGATCTATGCCAAAAGAAGAACAAGACGAAGAAAAGTCACTCAAGATATGTTAATACATATTATTGGATTCTCTTTAGCTCAATATATTGAGCTTGGTGGGAAGAGCTTATGCAAAGTTTGGACATGGATAGTGTTCGTCTACACAAGAATTTTGATTGATCTTACTTTTCCTCCAGAAATCATTAATCACTGAAACTAATCTCATTCAAAAGGTTGATACTTCAGTTTGGTCAAAGAAAAGGCCTGAAGGACAACTACCAGTTTGCAAGGCTAACATGACAGGTCCTTTAGCACCTTCTTTGGTAGTTAAGATCCCACTGTTCCAGTTTAAGTCAGTTTTAACAAAGCCAGGATTCACGCAGTTTATGCGTAAGTTGGGATACTTCTTTGCAAGAACCCTGGTGTAGGCATTGATGAGTACTTTAGATACTTTATAAGCTGATGCAATAGTTGGCCAACCATGGGCATCCAACAAACCCTCCTTCAAATCTTTGAGAAACAAATTCAACAATTCGACCAATCTCTTTTCTGTTAGGCCATCGATGTCTGATAGTTCTTGCTTAAGCTTTTCATTTGAGATAACCTGGAAACCAAGAATGAGAAAGAAAATAGTGTAAGTTTGCTTCAAAAATGCATCTTTGATATTACTTATGTTTTCAGAGAATCAAAAAAGAAACGATTTCATCCCTCACTCAGGCCACAACAGAGCTTGCAATGATTTTACAAACTATGAAACTTTTTATATAATCTCAAAAAAAAAAAAAAAAAAAAAATTAGAAGCTTAATTTTTTAAGAAGAGGTGATACATTCAATTCTAGAAACAAGGGGTAGGTTAATTATTACTCTGAGCTGCCCAAGGGTAGAGGAAACATTTACTACTCTTCCTGAAACTGATGACTGGAGAAGGGGAATTAATGCTTCTGTAACATCTCTGGTGCCATAATAATTTGTCTTCAAGCATTCTTCTGTCATTTCTAGACTTTGTTGCACATGTTGCTTCAACCAATCTGGTAT
This sequence comes from Metroxylon sagu, assembly GCA_017589505.3. NCBI lineage: Eukaryota > Viridiplantae > Streptophyta > Magnoliopsida > Arecales > Arecaceae > Metroxylon > Metroxylon sagu. The sequence goes on along the minus strand of JACVBY030000402.1, from coordinate 375,183 downwards.
ATCACCGGTATCTTTGGCTTCCTGTAAAACATGCCATTCATACTGTTTGATTAATAATGTTATTTATACTGTATATTATTTGAAGGTCCAAAGTTCAATTGATGATGATATCTGCAATCTAGATTCTGTGTGGTGGACCATAAATATATGCACACTCATCCACACTCAAAATTCTATATTATTTTCTATTATAATTTTTACATGTTCAATTTTTCAGACAACAAGAAGCAGTGTAACAACAATATGCAATGTATCTTAAGAATTGAATTTCTACTGCTTAATTATCAACAGAAACCACTTAATTCTAGTTCTAGAAGAAATTGATGGAGACTTCTGAAAAGAGTCATTAATCTTAATACAATTGATTACCACATTATTTGATGGTCTTGAGTCCTTCAGAGTCTCAAAGTCTATTGTCATTCCTCCAATACCTGCGTTATTCACCTGTAGAATATCAATTTATGAGATGATATATTTTACAGGAGTATAGTTAAGCAATAATAGTCATCAAAACACCATGTCATTCCCGGATTTATTAATTTTGGAATGTCCATTTTCAATTATTGAGTAATAGGATGATCTTTGGAAAATTTGATGACCTAGTAATATCATCAAAACAATCATATCTTTTGAATATTAGTTGTCTGTGTAACGCAAAGAAAATAAAATAAAAAATAACATAGATGACAAAATGCTAGGGTATGAGTGATGATCAGAAAATATTGAAGAGTGTGCCTTGCTTGTTTTGATAAATAAAGACCGCCTACTTATTATCAAAGAAAAAGAACAAACAACAACCAAAATACATTTAGCCAAACATTAACCACAGAATACACCATGGTTCATGATGCATATATATCTTCCAACTAATGCTAAAATATTATAAAAATTGGTGGTGCCCTTGTCAACAGTAGTTGAGCATGGCATCAAACCTGACATGCAAAGGAAAAATTATCCATTGACCTCTATGTTTTTACTTCCAATGCTTTTTAGAGGAGTTTCATCTCCAATGTTTCCTGGTTCCAGAATTTGAGTGATTCCATTTGACACAAATTTTTATACTGGTTCCAATTGATATTGTTTTTATACATATAAAATTCTATCTGCAATTTCGTGGTGGACTACTAATTCTACAAGAGAAGTTTGAAAATTATATTTAGATGCTAACTATTAAGGTTTTAAGGGGTGTGTGCGTGCACGCATAAAAGATAGTCCAATCTGATATAAATTTGAATTGAAAAAGAGGGGGGGGGGGAGAGAGAGAGAGAGAGAGAGAGAGAGAGCACGCATGCTTGTGCTTAATTGAATATTCCCTAATTTCAAAGCTACTAATTTCATATATAATATAAACATATTCTTTTTAATATAAATTATGGTACTCTTCAATAAGTTAATTATAATATTTTATTTATAAAAATAACTAAAATAATAAATATTATATATTAATCATTTTTTAGGTACTGAAAAAGGCCTCCTCAAGGAAAGAAAATTGTAGAAGTTTATGCTGTCATCGAATATGCACGAAGAAGATTATAGAACTTAAATAATAACTTCTGCCTAATCATTTTAAGTAAGATCCTAAATTCTTACAAATGGTAAATGTGAAACTAGTTTATGATTTTTGTAGACTAAAAGATACTGTAAATTGCCTCTATTTGATTAGATTTGAGCGTGAATTCGGATATGAACTAGTAGCTTGATGAATACACCAGTTGAGAAAATGCTAAAACCTTATACCTCTTAATCAGTCTTTTTGAGTGAGATCTAAATTATTACAGAAAGTTTAAGGCTTTTAGTAGTACACCTAACTGAGATGTAATTTCATCTTCATTTTGGATAAACAAATCTACTTCTGAAAACTTATCTGTTTGCTAATCAGCTGGCTTCTCTATAATTACAGATGGCCTTAAACACCGATGGCACATTTGGGCTCAGCTGAGTGAAGCCAAGTCTAGTTCAGCTTATTTACTAGTTGAGTGAGCCAAATCATAACCCAGTTTCAAGCCAAATTGACAATTGAGCCATAACGAAGTTGCAATTTTATGTTAAACAGCATCCCTGCAGCCCAAGATTGAAGAACAAAATGTTTACTGATGTTCTGCTGATTTCTATTGTTGTGTCCCAACGACAATGCCCCAAAAAAATAAATAAATAAATAAATAGAGAACAAAGGGGGCTTACAAGAATGTCAAGCTTGCCAAATTCGGTTCTGAGGAAATCCAGCAAGGAAGCAATGCTGGAAGAGTCGGTCACATCCAACTGATGAAAGAATACATCAGAGAGCCCACACTCCATGAGCTTCTCCATGGCCTCCTTACCCCTCTTCTCATCTCTTGCAGTCAGTATGACCCTGACCCCGTTGAGAGCCAGCTGCCGGCATATCTCCAGCCCAATTCCTTTGTTCCCTCCCGTAACTACCGCAATCCTGAAAGCAGCGACAAGGCATGCATCAAAGTTTAGAGATTTCTTTCCTCTTAGCAGTGAGTCTGCAAGAGACTTAACAGGGGATGGGAGGATACCTCTTCTCTGTGGAGCTGGAGATGGTTCTTTCCATGACTGAAGTCGATCGGAAGAGTGGGTTTCCTCCCCTTGCTCGTGAGTGAGAGCAGATACGACGGCTTATTATCTCGCCTTGCGTGGTGGGTTATCCAGTATCCATCTAATAATCAAACACTTTGTTTGCCAGCCGACGGTCAATGCTCAAAGTTTGACAGCAGGGAGATTCACGTGAAGAATGCTAACATCATCGCGTCTCCATCCTGGATTCCATGGTGGGGACGTCATCGCTAAACTTCATAATTTGCTCGGCATTTGGCTTGCCTTCACCCCAAGCCGGCCTGACTACATTATGATATTATATTTTCTTAAAAGAAAGAAAGAAAAAAAGTTAAAAGTTATGTGATAAATTAAAAGTTATTAGAAGTCACATTTGTTTTTGTTTTTTTTTTCCGAGGTTAAAAAAAATGAAAGGGTCAGCAAGAGAAGGCCAAAAGATTCAGAGCATCAACCCACTATACATGATCCAATGCAAAGCCAATTTCAACTAGCTGTGCAAATTTAGGCTCACAGAAAATACATGAGATTGGTTGATTTAAAAAGTAAAAACAAAAATAAAAAACTTAGCAAAGTTTGGACCGATCAAAAGCTGCCTCATTTCTAAGTTGTAAGAAAATCTCCTGTATAATGACCCATGAACTCACTAAAAGGCTAAAAAGTATAATTCGAATTTTTTGATTCTAATCCATTCAATGCTTATTCTATGTAGGACTAAATATAAATCAAAATGGACTCTCACATGTTTCATCCATTTAAGCCTTAGTGTCCTCCCCTATTTAGGGCATGATCTAAGAGTTAATCTTAAATCTTAGCCTATTCACCAAACTACCTTAGTTTCAAGAATGTTAGGTGCAACAGATAGCTCAAGCTATTGCTCATCGTGATGAAAATGGATACAATGCTATGCTTTAAGCTAGTAATGTTAACATATAGGACCACATTTTTCCTATATGTTTCTTATTTTTAATTTTTTATAATATTCTGCCTTTTCCTTAACTAATGAATATAAAAATTACTAATAATTTCTATTTAATTACATGTCTCTCATTGTTGAAAGCCCTTGTTTCAACTCCCTAAATGTTTTCTTTTCAATTCTGTTATATTGATAAAATGGAAAAAATGCCTACGAAGAGCCAATCTACTCATGCTGGTCTATCAACACAAGATGAGAGGAAAAGGAAGGTTGTTTGGAATGAGAAGATAACTAAGGAGCTTATTGATATATGCATTAATAAAGTTGAAACAAATAATCACCCAAGAATGGATTTTAGAAGATTCGGGTGAGCAAATTTTATTTGAAATTTCAATTAGAGGACTCGAAATCTGTATGACTGCAAAGAATCTAAAACAAGTAGGATAGTTTGAAAGCAAACTGGATCTTTTGATGGAAGCTAGTGGGAAAGGAAATAGAGCTAGGTTAGAATCCAGTTAGAAACACTATAGGTGCATCTGATGAATGATGGAAGAAGAAATTGTAGGTAGAAGAAAATACTACTGTGATGTTTCTAAGGTTATATATACGATGATCCAAAAGCTACTCTTAACATTTATACGTCTTTAAATAGTAGGTAGGAGATTTTTGATGCAGCTAAGTTTTAAAAGCATAGTTTGCAACATGCATAAAAGTTAAACAGGTTATTTAGAGATACAAATATGACTAAAGAGGAAGCCTTGGCATTAGCCTTACCGAAATAGGATGATGTTGTGGATTATAGTGTTGGAGGTGAATTTTTTGCATTTTGTTTTGTCTACAAATATGGATAGCAATGACAGTAGCTTTGAGGAGGATTATTCAACCGAGGATTATGATAATTTTTATATATTAGTTACTAATGTTATCGATATTGTTGTTCAGTATTATATAAAGTACATTAGCAAGGGGCCTTGTAGGATATTTCATTAGACTGGATATAAGTTTATATTGTACATTCTATAAGGCATTCCAAATCGATGCCAAAGGTAATTCAGAATAGGTAAATATTGATTTATCGATTTGTGCAATGAATTAAAAGACACATATGGTTTAAAGAGTCTAGGAGTAATTCTGTTTAGGAGCTAGTATCTGTGCCTTTAATGGTATGGTATAGGAAATATTTCAATATTCAGGAGAAATAATTAGTAGGCATTTTATCCAAGTCTTATATGTTAACTTAAAAATGACCAAGGGTATTATAAACTAGTTGATAGAGAGTTAATAATGTTCCAAATAAAATTCATCATGGCAATCATTGAAGGCTTTATTTTAAAAACTATATTAGAGTAACTAGTAGTACCCATGAGTGGGTAAAGGTTTCTCCATCCAAATAAATATCATATATTGACCAAAAAATATTTTCGGCAAAATGTGATAGCTTATTATGATTTTGGAATGCATCTCATTTTTGTCTAGGCCGGATGGGAGGCTTCCACTCATGATACATGCATTTTTCTTGTAGAAGTAATGCACAATGAAGAGCTCCAATTTCCACACTCATTAGAGCTATACATTTTAATAAAATATGTTATTATAATGGTGTATATCTTAACTTTGATGCATTAGTACAATATACTAATGTGTCTATTTATATTTATGTGGGTAAGTATTACTTGGCAAATGTAGGATACCTTTGCATGATGGGATATATATTATCATATAAAGGAAAGAGATATCATCTACTAGATATTTGATAGAAATCAATCAATAGGTATACATGGAAATCTTTAATCACACAAATTCCTCACCCAAATGTACAATTGAGAAGACATTTAGATGATGAAAAAATAAATGAAAAATATTAAGTATAATGCCTAATTTTTTTTTATCATAAACAAGTTTAAGTTGTGATTGCTTCCATGAGTATTAATGATTTTATTAGAAATCTTGAATTTAATGATTTCAGATTTCAACCTTATGATGATGAGGATCTACTTTCTTTTCAAGCACCACAAAAAAAAAGGAAAAGGAACGAAGTATGAAGTAAAGAGTGAGTGAACATGAAATTGATGCTTTACATGGTCGAATTGCAGCTCTTCTTGTAACATGTTGACTTCTTTTTTAATAATATTGTATGTGTAATATGGATATTACATCTCATATTTGACTATTTTGTAAGTAAATAAGCATGCTTCTTATCGCATCATATTCTTATAATTATTATAATATTATCCTTTTTCTTTCTTTGCCACTTCCACTTCACATGCCTCGACTATTTCTTCTCAATCCATTTATGGGCAATCTATGGCACCTCATAGTGTTCTGTTCGCCGGCCACTCCATTCCTCCATTCCTACCAGCCTAATCACTTACCTCCTTTCTCATACTTCTAATACCCCTAAAATTCTAATTTAAAGGTGTCAAATAGACCGGACTAACTCAGATCTGACATAACTCAACTGCTATAATAACCATGCCTTGCCTAGCACGGCCCAACAGCAGGCTATACCGTATTGCCCCCAAGGCACGACTAATAATCAGACTCGTTGGTTTTACAAAATCTTCAACTAATTGTGACCCAAGTTTATGGCCTTATGTCCATTTCCAAGGCTATCTGAAGAGGTGTTTCCCAAACGTCATTTTAGAACCATAACAGTCTGACAGACTGAATCTGGAGCTCGAACTGTTCAAGATTGATCTTACTTCTTACAATAAAATCTAGTGAGCACATTTGACATAAAATATATTTACATCTCCCTCAAGGGGTTACACAAGTAGGATAGATGGCTCATCAGGATGATGCAACCATGAAGGACACTCTGGTTCCTCGCTGGTTCTCTGGAGGGAAGATGAAACTATGGTTGGTCCCTGGCTTCTCAAATAGCATTAACACCATTATTCATATCATTATATTGCGAAAAATGTTATTCTTTCTCAGTCTCTTATGCCATATTGTTTCAAATCAAAGTGTCTCCTTGGCCTCCAATCATTGCACATATTCAAGCATTAAGTATCCTGGCCTCTTGCACCCATATGCATAAAGCTCTGATACCAATGTGTGATGAATATATGTTCCAGGTACTGAAAATAAACTTACATCTACAAAGAGAAGCTAAAGAAATAGCCCTCGTTTACCCTAAAATGGTTTGCGCAGCATCATATACATGTACAGAGATAACAAAATAGTATGCTAAAATGCTCATGAGTTGCATGTAATAACAATTTGATTAATCATATAAACAACACCGGCAACACCATATTCTAGGAAAAACAGATGTAGCAAACTACATGAGACTGAATCTCACTACAAAGTTTGTTGTTCTCTCATGGAGATAATTTTTCGTTTTTAGAGGGAAAGAATAGGACCAAAGCCCAATCTGAGTCTTCAGAGCTAATTATATGACTAAAAGAATGTCTCTCTAGTTTGATCATAAAAAAGACCAGAAGGGCTACCATCAGGAAGCAAAGCCAACATCACAGGGCCTTCAGCACCTTGTTCGACGGTTAAGATACCAGTATTTCCATTTATGTCTGTTTTCACATAGCCAGGATTCACACAGTTAACACAGATTGTGTGGTACCTCTTCGCAAGAATTCTTGTGTAGGCATTCAAAGCTACTTTGGAGACTGTGTATGCAGCAAAGCTGGTTGGCCAGCCATTTTTACCCAACTTTCCCTCCTTGAAATCATTTAGAAAAGATTGGACCAGTTCATCTAATTTCTGTTCACTCAGCCTGTTTACATCACCTATTTCTTTTTGGATGCTTTTATTGGGAATACCCTGAAATGAATGTGAAAGAAAGCAATGTTATTATTATTACTTTTATTAGTAAATTCCTTTAGAATAGTTATCATTAGTAAATGAAAATCAGATGTAATTAGGACTTAAATCAATAAGAAGTCTGTCATCCAAATATCAAGGCATTAGATTTTATTTGAAACACGATCTATAGCAACAATGCTCATGAACAAGTAAACAACTGACCTAGATAAGAAATTATAACAGCATCAATCTAAAAGGAATGTTTGCAGTGTTGAAGTGAGTCTAGCGACAGACATACTATGCTATCAGAGAACTTTTGGATCCCAGAGACGATAGACAGGACACATATTTTCTAATTCATGCTCACATAGCGCCTAGATTTTTGGAATACTCCATCAAAAGGGGTTGATGTGGCGTTTTTTACTTCTTTAATTCTCACTTGCAAAAGGTTTATAAGTTAAAAACTTCAGTTTTTCTTTTCTTTTCCCTTTCATTTTCATTTTACTAACATGCTATGACCTTATCTTGGCTTACATTCAGTTATCATTTTACTTATTAAGCAATCAAGAAACCTTTGTAGTTATGCTGTTCCAATTTCTTTTTCACTACATAGAGTGTATGTTGCAAGTCGAAAAACAAACCACTAGTTTATATCGTGCAAAGCAAGAATTCTAGGGAAAGACAGAAATCGAACTATTCCTTTCAAGGTTTTAAGCTTTGACAAAAGCCTTCCAATTTAGTTGAAACAGATCAGTTTTGACTAACACTGAACTGAAACCGATCTCCCATTTTGGGTGATGGTCAGGTGCAGTTAATGTCTACCAAAACTGACCATTTCAGTGGTTTAAGCCAGTTTCAGAGAAAACCAACCAGAACCAGCTAATGGATATTTTTTCAAAGTTTTATCTTACTCATTATAATCGTATTGGAGTTATTTCATACTTCATTCAGTACAAAGAATACGAAATAATTTTATTGCAGTTTTCTCTTTGGGTTCTTGAATTAAAGAAGGGATGGGTAATAAACATAACCCTTGATAGCAAGGCATCCAAGAAAAGGTTGTTATTACAGCATTTTATAACAACTAATGCAAACAATTAAATAACAGAAACCATCAATAATTGTAATGACAATTTTCATATATAAAATAAATATAACAATCTATAACCACATATGCATTTACTTAAAATAGTTATTTAACCTTAAACTATGAAAAAAAAGAAGTGATGGAGAAAATATTTGAATACACAAGGCATTTGAAAGCTTCACAGTTTCTAAATTATGAATTCAAGAAGCAAATAACATATGTTAATGGTACAAAAGGCCAGTATACTTTACCGATATTAGTTAAATAGATATTAACTTCACACTAAAATAGTTGAAACCATAAAAACAGAAGAACCTACATATGACCAAAACTCTTAAATGTTGTGTAATAATGATTCTTCTTTTATTTTGTTTCTTTTCTTTTCCATTTGTTTTGTAATCTTCTCCTGATTTATGTTAACAAAACTCTGAAACTTAAAGTGAAACAGCTGAAAAGAAAACCCCACAAGCCCGATTGAAACCAAAAATGAACAAAGCTTGTTAAACCTTGATTCTTATTTGGAGTCACAAGGAAGCCCAACTTGCATGCAGTAAAAAGTTATATTTCCAACCATCTTGTAGTTTGAAATAGTATCTGATCATGGTTTCCTGTAGAATTAATAACTATTGTTCTGAAACTGCCAAAATTGAAACAGATTCAATTTGTATCTCCATTCTGCATGACTCTAGAAACCAGAAGGTGATAAAACCTTTAACTTGCCTCTAGGTAATTATGACACTAAAAAATTGGTGATGAAAATTGACAATTTGTATTCATATTTCAATCTCCAATTAATTTTCTGACAAGCTAAGGTGCAAATACTGAGTAAATTAAGTGCTTAAGTTACTGATATAGATATGGACAAAGCAGTGATACAGTCATGCATATGAATGTATTAACTATGAATGCAAAAGATGTTTTGCATAAACAATGCTAAATCTTAAGCACCAATTAATTTTATACTGAGGTCAAAAACCACAAAGACCCAAGTGATTTAGGATAGGAAGGAAAGACTTCCAGAGAAAATTAGAGCAATAAAATCGAAGCATGTTAGAAATGGGCTGTCTCATCAACCTTATAGGTATAAGAAATTGGAAATAGCTAGCAAATAATATACCTAGTAAATAATATGCTGTTACCATTATGATGACAATTTGAGTTTAGCCAAGTCTTGTGACATTTATAAAATGCATCAAATTATAAGAAAAGGTAGTAAACTAGAGCCCTAATCTATTCCTACATCAGTGACTAATTTGTCAAGAAAAAACTAAAGCTCTCACTCATAATCAATGCTTATTCAAAATAATGTGCGCTTGCCTGCATATGTATCAGAGATTACGACTGCAGAAATTGCAAGAACAGAAATTTAAAAAAAAAAAATCTCTTTCATCTCCTAGTTTAATCTTTTTCTCAATCTTAGATTGTTAGAAAATAATCAGTCGTGCGTCGTTTAGATGATGATACTATAAGCAAAACAATTGTAGCTACTTTACAGGAAAAATCTTCAGGTGCAGGTGGATCCAACTTGATTTCTTAGGCCTAGCTTACATCAGTAATCATAAGACTAAAGCAGACTGACTCTTATCCCATATGTTTTGGTCATGGCCTTATGAATTCTCCATTCTCCCTATGAATGGCCATGCCATGTGACAAACAGAAGTGCTTTTGAAACCCTCAAAGATCCTCACAGCTATAATAGCATTCTGATTTGGAAACTCTGACAAAAAGCATATCTAGTTCTATGCCATCATATAAGACTATTTCTATAGTTTCATTCCTTCAAAGTAGAGTAGGCTATAGAATACAATGGTGAATATTTCATTATGCATGCATTTCTACATAACTATCATTCAATGAAAAAAATCTAATGTTGTATTCATGCCTGTAGCTTTCCATATACTGAAGAAACAATCACTATTCTTGGTGATTGTGATAACTGAAGAAGAGGGAGCAGGGCCTCTGTGACTTTCTTGGTTCCATAATAGTTTGTCTTTAGGCATTCTTCTGCCTTCTCATAAGTCTCTCTAGACATAAAGAAGCTTGATCCTCCACCACGCTGCTCTATGAGAAAACCAAGCCATCAATACTTTATGAGCAATTAATACTTGAACATATGAACACAGACAATAAAAGAAAAAGAAAAAATTTTTATCAGCAAAAAACATAAGTTGCTTTCATTATATCATTAAGACAACATTTAAAATATCAAATCAAAGCCACAACCGTTATATAGAGGAAACCGCCATAATATACTAGAAAGTTAATATTGTACTAGCTAAATAATGATTTTAAGAAGTTTTAAAAGTGGTGTAACAGAAATTGGTTGCTCTTACCCCTTGAGAGTCTGATTCTGTTCCAAGAATCCCTGAATTGTTTACCTGCAGAGAATAAAGCAAACAATACATTGTTTAGACGCAAAACTTTTGTAAAAGAGATCAAAAAACTCAATTTTGAACTTCTTAATACATTGCTTACAGATAGATTTGGTGCAACCACGATCTGCCATGATTATATATGCCCATACTATGTTGCCATGCCAGATGATCATATCTAGTATTGGGGATTAGAGGTGGGCCTTGCAAAATTAGCTAGCAGATGGAAAGGGGAATGAGGCATGAGGTGCGGCGACACGACTTTGGAAAACAAGGAAGCCTAATTTTTATGCATTATTTTTCATTTAGTTTATGATTACTGATATCTTCATTCACCAGCATAGCAGTAACCAAGCATGAAAGACAGGTGCCATTTACTTGTAACTTCATCATCTCAGCAAAATGGAGATAGAAAAGAGGGATGAGGGGAAAGCTGATAGTAACACTGAATTCAAATGTAACAAATTCCTGCCAAACAATTAAAATTCAACAAATGACTATTTGACTTCATCCAACCACACACACACTCACTCTCTTTTATAAAATAGTGCTCCTAACATCTTAGCTGTCTTCTTAATGGCTTTTAGCCAAGTCTAATGCAACTTTCTGCCGACGTTGCGGAAGAAAACACTCTGGTGATGGACTGGACAGGCTCAATCAGCTACAGCGCATGATCAGAAGATACTGTTCCCTTTTCTTTTCTTTTTTTTTTTTTTTTTTTGAGGGAAAAACGTCGGATAAGTCCATTCAACGTGTAAGAAGATATCATATAGAGAGAGACATGAAGCCCCCAGTTAAGGAGCATACATCATTAGAAGATAGAACCAAAAAAGGTCTAAATAAACGCAGGAAGGGAATAAGTTCTAGTGCAAAAACAAGAGAACATATGATTCATATAGGTCATTGTAACTTTGAATTAAAATTAAAAAAAAAAATGGTGGCTTTCTAATATGGAACTAAAATGGCCATGGACATGTAAAATAAAAGGGAGGGAAGACAAAAACTGCCACTGATAAGAAACTAAAATTTATAGATTATGGTTTGGATCATGACATTTAATCTGCGATCTTACCAATATATCAAGCCTCCCAAATTGATTCCTGAGAAAATCTGCCAAGGAAGCAGCACTAAGAGAGTCAGTAACATCCAGCTGATGGAACACCACATCCGACGAGGCCTGGAGCTTCTCCACAGCGGCAATCCCCCTCCCCTCATCCCTGGCCGTCAACACCACCTGGACTCCATTGGATGATAGCTGCCTGCAGATCTCCAGTCCAATTCCTTTGTTGGCCCCTGTCACCACTGCAATCCTACAACACATACAAATTTGGAAAACAAAAATTTCGATGACTGGCTTCATGATTGAGAATGAATTTCATTGAAGGAAGAACCCTACCTCTTGGAGATTGTTCTGCCAAGGGTCCTTTCCATCTATGATTCAAGGAGGTGTTTTGACGAAATTATTTTCGAGGTATTAACCCATTAGGGTCAATGGTATTTATGCATAATTTGGGAAAACACCTGGTATCGGGTAGGACCACCGTCTCCTGGCGTCGGGAAAAGAAGACTTCCGCCGGAAAAAGCTTGCGTCATCGTTTGCGTCATGTGCTACTCTCTGATCTCACGGTGAACCACACGGATCCTGGGTCTTAGGTGGTGATTTTTCATCCTTAGAAGCTGGGACTGACGATGAAAATATTTTTATCTCCTGATAGAAGTGCATGGATATCATTACATTTTATATATTTTTATATAAAAATTTTATTTTTATATTTTTTATTAAAAATTTATTCTCATGAATCAAAAAGGAAGATAAAAAAATTTTCATTTAGAAAAGTGGATCAGAAACAAAAACTTTTTTCTTCGACTAGGTTGGAGATAAAAATAGAGATTTTGATCTAATTTCATTTCATTACCATTCTTAGAATGTATGAACCATTAATCCCCAATTCTGCTCTAATATATCCCTTTGCCATCCTTAATCCTATGAACAGCACTGATCTAAAAGCATTACAATGATGCTTTTAAGGGTTGCTTGGGTTGGCGTAAGATAGGAAAAGAGTAGAGCTAATCATGGGCAAATGGTTTGCCTAGTTCAAATTTTTGTAATTTTGAACATTAAAAACAATTTATGGGTACTAAAAAAGAAAAAAATCTAATCTAAAAATCAAGTAGAATCTAGAAAAATTAAATAATAGTTTGACCCACTCAAAGTTATGGATACTAAAAGCGTGCCAATTAAATTCTAACTAAAAAAATGAATATGATGGAGGGAGTTGATGGCTAAGTCATGACAGATGTTTAATAAAAATTTGATGGCTAAGTCAAACTCGATCCAAGCATGAGCGTGGAGTTTAGTATGTAGGTCGATCCGACTCAACTTACCAAGCTTTTAATCGGTTTAAGAGAAAAGTCTCCATGACTACATAATAATATGCCAGCTCTACAGACTAATGGTCTGTTTGAATTAGCAGTTGGCTCAGTTATTGGTTAGCAGCTATCTTACATAACTTTTGGGTAGGAGTTGCTAACAATTACTTAAAGGTACCTCAAAAGCTAATCCAAATAGTCTAGCTCGCAACTAATGATGAAAGGAGAAGAAAAGTCACCCTAGTATACTAAGACATGTCCTACATATTGTCTTCAAATACATGGATATGAGTCATTCTCTTGTCATAAAAATAAGAAGGATTAGTGCCACTTGCTGTATTGTCAAATATATGGATTAGTTGATTATGAAAATATCAAATCAATTATTGTGGACCTGATGAACATTTCATGTGCACATAATGGTACTCAGAAACATTTTTCTTTTCACAGTATCACAACTAATCTCTTGGACAGATGTAGAGATGTATCTCTTTAGTTGTTTCTCTGTTCCTTTGAGAGATTTAATAAAAATACACATTTCAAAATTTAATGATATTATTTATTAAATTATATGAACAATCTCTAATGATAATGGGGCATGACAATTGTCCTTTTCTTTGTTATAAGATAAAAAGGAAGAGAGATATGCTACAAGTTTTTGAGTCCATATATTCGGAGATGCACTACTTTGAACCTTCTTTTTCTAAAAAGGATACGACCACTGAACTAATACCTTATGACCTAATGACTAAATATAAGAGAGATTGATGCAGTGCTCTTTATTATCTTTTTTTTCCCTATGCGAAGGTATATTGTTGTCATTATAACTTTATAGTTTTAACAATCTCTAATCCCATTATGCCACGTGATATAGGAAACTTTTTATCTACTTACAAATATATATATATATCTTAAAATTAGTATTTCAATAATGAAGAGTGAGTAGACAAATTTATTTAATAAAATCTTGTAGGCTAAGAGATGCTTGATAAATAGAGGAAGAATACTATAATACTGATTTATAAGAATAGTATCTAAAATTACTCTAAGTATTATGATATTAAACTCATGAGTCATAAAATGAATTGAGCATAGGTTGAGATGTGGTACAAAAAATATTAGAGAAATAATTTAATTTTATAACGAAAAAATTGACTATAGAAGCCATTTATCTCCTTAGAAGATTAATAGAGAAATATAGATAAAAAGGAAGTGATTTTATATAACTTTTATTAATTTAGAGAAAATATATGATAGAGCTTTTAGAAAGCTCTTATTGTAAGTGTTAGAAAAAAAAAAATAGTACTTACTAGATATATCAACATAATAAAGGATTATATGATGAAGCGGCTACTAATATAAAAATTATTTATGATAATACTAGTGAAATTTTAATTATAATAAGTTTATATTATGCATCTACTCTTAATCCTTACCCTTTTATAGTTATACATGAACTTACCATACATAATATTCCATAGTGTATATTATTTGTAGATGATATAGTAATAATAGATGAAATTAAGATTAAAAATTAAGAATTATAAAGTTTCTAAAAGAATCATTTTGATGTTTTGGATTGATTATTCAAAAGAAATAAAAGATTAAAGATAATATTATCCATAGAATTAAAGTATGTTAGAAAAAATAAAGAAGTACAACTGAAATATTATATAATCATAAAATACTTGCTAAGTTAAAAAAAAATATTTTAAGATAGTTGTAAAATCTGCTATACTTTACAATATGAAATATTAGGTAGTTAGAAAATTACATATACGCAAGATGAATATGGCTAAAATAAGAATATTAAAATAAATGTGTGGTAATACAAAGAGAGATGAAATGAGAAATGAAATTATTTATAAAAATATGGTAGTGATATCAATTGAGGATAAATTGAAAGAAAGACGACTTAAGTAGTTTGGATATTTACAATATAGACATATATATGCATCATTGCGTAGGAGTGATTTAAAACATATAGAAGAGAAAAGAGATTGAGATAAATCAAAAATTATATGGAAGAAAGTAATAAAAAATATTTAATATCTTTACATCTTATAAAAAATATAACTCTAAATCAAAACATATTAAAAAAAATGATTCATGTAACCAAACCCAACTAATTTGGGTTTAAGTCTTTACTATTATTGTTTCATTCATTTATTCATAGATATATATATATACACACACACGCATATATATATATATATAGTATAAACTTATTGTTGTTAAATAATTTGATTAGGTTAGATATGCATGTTTTCTGACCATCTTTGTCTACTTTTATATTATTACATGTTGCACATTTATGATGATGAATCATGCTGCTTGTTGGTGCATGGGCAAAGAATTCTTACTAACTTGTAGCTCATTATATTTATTTATATATTTTAAAAAATTTCAAGATGCATTGATTCAGATTTTAAGGTTTGGGCTAGAGTGAGATGCAAAAAGATACGTGTAATTTAGATCTTTTGAATGCTGGTATCTCTTGTAATAAAATTGATTGGATTTAAGTGGTAATTCACAACATCTTAAACAATGTTTAAATTTTAATTGACTTTGATGATTTTATCAATTGAAAAATTATATATGCTCAAGCCCTGCATCATTTTTAGGGTTACATATAGGAGTTCCACAATCATATTACACATCCAGCCTAGGTAACGGGTTGGGTTATGATACTACCACGCTCCTTTTTAGTTATACATCATTGCCAAATGATCTTCAATGATGGGAGATAGGAGATAGGAGGTAGGCCTCATGTAATTCACTGCTAGGAGAAGAAAAATGAATAGACCAGTATAATTCATGCAATGGTTGGGAATTTGACATGAAGAAAGAGATTTGACAGGATAGCATGAAGAAGCACAATAGCAGTGAATGATTATCAAAACTTAAAGAATTAAATGTAGCTTTGCTGAAACCCCTCAAAGATGAATCAATGAACCCAAAATTTCCTTATCATCTTAAAAACATCTATCCCTAAGACGTACAACCCACTATTACATTTGTTGACATCACATTGATTTTGATGATCACAAAATAATTAAGTAAGTTACTAATGAGTTTTATGGAGAATCATGATGAAATACAGGCATACATGAATCATTGAGATCATTAGAAATGATTTCAAGCTCCTAAATGGGTTTATGGTTCAAAAAAAGATTTTTACAGAAGATCAAGATCAACTAAAGATGATTCAAGCCTAAATTCAGTGAAATTCAGATAATTGGGAAGTTTTCAAATGAAGAAAGTTCAAAATTATAAGAGTTAGAACAATTATCTTCTTCATTTTAATGAGTTCTATTGTTTATGGAATGAGTTTTCAAGTTTTAGAGGAATTGGTCAACTCCTACAGCAGCTACCAGCACTTAGAATGGAAGATTGAAGCATTTAGTCAACTACCTTGCAAGCTATCAAGTCAAAATTATGCTACAAGAGAGTTAACAGCAAGTTTTACCAAGTTAGCCAACTAATTAGTCAGCTACTGTGGCAAAACAGTGAGAAAATTCATGTTAGCCGACTAACCAGCCGGCTACTGTGGCAAAACAGTGAACATCCTGAAGTTAGCCGACTCTGGAGTCAGCTACTGTGGCCAAGACAGTAAAGGTTACCAAGTTAGCTGACTCTGGAGTCCGCTACTGTGGTCAAAACAGAAGGTTTTCCAAAAGTAGTCGACTCTAGAGTCGACTAACTTGCCCAAAACTACTGTAACTGCTAGTTCTGCGTCTCCAACGGTCACAAATGGCTAGTTTAATGTTCTAATCCCACAGTAAACTATAAATACTCGTAAATGGGATTGATTAGCAAGTGATTGGGAGCATTTTTAAGGAATTACAAGTGAGAAAAAGAGAGAAAAACAAAGAGAAAATCAAGAAAGATTTCAACCCTCCAGTTTTGAAATGAAAGTGTGCTGCTGAGTTTAAATCTCCTTCAAGACTCATTCAAAGCTCATTCTAATTACTCAAGAGGCTCCTTCAAGTGCTCATAACTCCAACATTTAAAGAGGAGAAGCTCATTTAAAGGGGAAGGTCTTCAAAAAGTGTAAAGTGTTTTTATTGTTACATTTGCTCATTAAGGAGCTGAAAATTTTTGAAACTCTTTTCATTGTAAGTTGCTTGAGTTTCAACTTGGTTGAAACTTGTGTTGGGTGTACCAAACCCATAATTGGTGATTTGTAAGGCTCTCTTGTGCCTGAAAACAAGAAGTTAGCTGAGAAAGCTAAGGAAAGGCTCCCTTGTGCCTGTGAAACAAGAAGCTAGCTGGATTAGTTAGGTTTGTAATCGTTTGAAGAACGATTAGTGGAGAAAATTCCCAAGGAATTCTTGGGGAGTGGACGTAGGTGCAAGGAGTAGCATCGAACCACTATAAATTGCTGTGTTTGTGTGTTTGTCTCTTATTGTTGCTATACTTGTTCTTGCCATCAACACTTCACACTCACACAGAATTTACTGTTTTACAAAATTGCACATACTTGTTAAAAATTTTCAAAGAACCCAATTCACCTTCCCTCTTGGGTTGCTTAGCTGGGCAACATTTGTCCCAAAAACTATCATTCAAGCTAAAAATAATATACTAAGTGGAAGACATAATAACAGAATTAAATAAGACTGCAAGACATGTTGAAGTATTGCATGAATTAAACATGAAAAGAATCCCAAATTTAAAGCTAGGGCATATCTAAACAACAAGTGAATCAAGAAAGGGATTGGAAGAACCTACTTGTGGCTTCAGAAAAATGAAAAAATCAAGCTAAAGCTGAAATCTTAGTGGCAGCATACCAGCATACCCTTTGTTTTTTTAAGTTTCTGTTTTCCTGCACGTCTTCTCTTAAACTCTTAAAATCAAATTAGCTGATGAGTAGTCTAAATCCCTTGTTGTTGCTGATGAAAGGGATGGAAAGGAAAAGGATGCCTTCTTCCTCTTTCTCTAGAGTTCTAGTAAGGGAAGGAAGAGGGTTGTTCAGCTTGATAAAAGGGAGAGAAAAAGGAAATGTTGAGAACTTAACGAACTACTTTCCTGCTCCACTACACATAGAGAGCTACTCCCCTTGCATATTAGTCGAGTAAATGGGTACTATAGAGCACATCTTGATAATCGCAAACAAGAGGATTAGATGGGTTTTAAGTGAATATTCTCATTAGTCCCATTGACATGAGAAAATATATTTATTTATACTTTTTTCATAACACTTACATGTGTTGAAATAAGAAAACATCACATTTAATTGCCATACTAAACTAAAATCAAAATATTGTATATACTTAATATACTTAAATATATAATGTCACATTTAGATAAGAAATTAAAAAATATATATATTCTTGTAATCATGCATGCATCTCACAAACGTGCAAAAATGAAAAGTTCAGTTTCTAAAATCTTTCCTTTAAAAAAAGAAAGTTAAAAAAAAAATTCTAGAATGAAACTAAAATAAAGCGGTGTAGTTTAAAAAACACACGGTCCTCACAATTCTCTTGCCCAGACCACTCTCACAAAAGCACGAGGCGGATTTAACGAATATCTCTTGCTGAGAACGTCGCTCACGGTGGTCATAAGCAAGCCTTTCCGGGATCTTCTATAATTCTCTATTACAGGAGCTAGGGAAAGAATTTAGGCGGCCAAGTCATCATGGAAGGATCGACATTCTAGGCACCCATTGAAGACATATCAAACCGAGTTTAATTGAAGAAGGTGCTCGGTGGCGAAGATGACGAAGTGTTGGCTAGAAATAAGACGAGCTGACCACCAATAGAAAGTCATACTCACTCGATCAAGTCAGCGCACAGGCAGATGGGGGCATCATCTGTTATTTTGTAGGGGAAAAGAAATGCCTAGACTTTATTCAGACTAGGGAGAATGGATTGAAATCGCATCATGCTATTATTTATCACAGCATAAGCTTCAACAGGGAAGACGAAACTTGACGACAATTAGTAGAATTAGTGCAGCCCCCAACTTAACAATTGTAATTCCAGTACATTGAAAGATGATCGCTTGGTAGCATTTCTCAAGCAAACTAGACCAAACTGGAGGTTCTATAATGTTAATGCTGATTGCAATCCCTTTCAACGGAGAAGCTGGAGATCATTGATCTTTACGATAGCTTCATCAGCGCACCATAATACCAGCTTGCTTGCAAGAACAAGTCAGAACAGCTTATGCACCCAAGAAAATTGTTCCCCAGTGTATCCATCCAATTACAGGACTTTGAAGTACAAACACCAGTTTATATAATTGAATTTTTCTGAGCGGCGATCAAATTAAACATCAACTTTCATATTACAGTTATAAGTAACAAAATTAATATATATCATACACCTTTTAGTTACCTTCCAAATCCTATTCAAGGCATACTAGGGAAAATGAGAGGCAGAAATTTAAAACAAAAAAAGAATCATGTTCAAATAGAGATTCTCAAAGCTGATAAAAATGCCAGCCTCATTTCTCTTGAACAAGAGGGCTATAGATGGGGTACCACATGTTGCGAGCTACATACTCCACTATCTCCTCCTAAAACAAATTTATAAATGGAAAAATCACTTGACAACTTGATCATGAGTGAAATTTTCCAGTCAATATTGTTCATGTAACCATGTAAAAGGAAAAAAAAATGAAAATAGAAGCATATTTTGCAATACCTGTGACATGTGCTTTAGCTCTTTGAGATCCACGTCACCATGTCCTTCAGCAAGATTTTCAGCAACAGCTGCATGAATGACAGCAGCTCCAACTTGCATTGTAATATGCCTTATACTGCATGGTGTGCTCAATTTTAGTAGTAATATCTGAAGTTTCTTAGCAGGAAATTTGTAAGTACAAATTGTTCTGTTGGTTTTAACTTCTATATTGGCTTTTGTATATTGCTCTTCACAGCTTAAAGGTTTGATAAATTACTGCAAATACGTATGGTTCTGCTGGATTGAACTTCTATATTGGCTTCTATAGATTACTCTTTTAAGCCTCAAAAAAAAAAGCATAAAGGAAAAGAAAATGTATTTCTTTTATTTTGTTTGATGGTGTGATAGTTTAGGTTCAGATATGTCATGTAATAGTTCAAGCAGAATTCATTATTCAGCTCCGTGATTTTATGTTGTGGTGCTAAGATGGGCACATGTGCAATACATGGATGGCATGCAGTGTTATCGGAAAGCTCATTAAAAGTTAATATGCTGAAAAAAGGAGACAGAAGGTTGAAATGTTGAAGATTGGAAGAGGAAGAAGATTGTACAATCTTGAAAAAGTTGGGATACCACCAATCAACTCATTGAAAGATTTTCATATCATGAATGAGAAGCTGGAGCTCCCACTCAAACTAAATGACTAACATCCAAAGTTTTCTATCAGTCAGGTTCACATTTAAATCTTGTGATTCATCCAAGCTATCACAGTATGTTAGATGTGCGCATCATATATTAATTTTTAATACCTTTTTATCCTGGAAAACATAATATGTATGAATATGACTTGACTTCTTTTAGCTTTCTTTAGTATTTATCTAACCACAAAATATCAGCTAGGCGGTTCTGTCTTGCCAAGTTAATAAAAGAATATTTCTGTTTTATACTAAATTTGTATGCATTTTATTGCTATTTATGTGAGATATAACAACATTATTCAATCGTAAAAGTTCAAAGAATTTATGTATCAACTAAATAAAAATATAAAGAAAGAAAATAGATTTGAAAAAGGAAAAAACCATAAAAAAGTAGTAGTTGCAACAGCAAAGCTTCTCATGACAGTAAGACATGAATTACCTAGATATAGAAGGGAAGAGGATCCCTTTTTGGATATCTTCATCTGTGATGTATGATGCAAGACTGTTCAACAACATTTAAGTTAGAGACTTCAGAAAAAGCCAGAGCAGAATGATTAAATTGAATTGTAGATATAAATTGTGTAAAAAAATAAGAATTCCAGAACACAATTTTTAACGTAAACTGCATGATACAAGTAAATATGAATAAGCATCAAACAGAATAGTACCCTTGAAGATATTATAATGTGCAAAATATATCGATCACATGGTTGCATTTCATCCTTATTAATTCAGTTTGTGTTTATTGTTAGGGTACTGCCTTTTAGAAGTGTAGAATTAGTCATTTGTACCTTAGAGAATAATTTCATTCAGCTCTTCAATAATTTTGTACTTTTCTGAACCCCCTGACACCTCTTCATGTCAGTACCTTTGCCAGACAAAGTCAACAGCGCCATGTCAAAATGCAAAAATTACTTATGCGCTGGAAAATTTGTCAGCATTGAACAAGACAGTCTTCTTTTGGACATGAATTAGGATGCAGACACAACACGATATGAATTCCTTGGTATGGAGAATCTTAAAAAAATAAAAAACTTATGGCACAATTAAAATACCACAATAAATAAATAAAATTTATATATATGAAAATGAAGCCAGCATCATTCAAGATGATAATCCTGTGACCTATACAAAAGCTATCAAGAGTAAAGATTCTAACAAATGGCTAGATGCCATGAAATCTGAAATGGACTTTATGTATTCCAACCAAGTTTGGACCTTGGTTGATCCATTTGAGGGAGTAAACCCAATAGGGTGCAAATGGGTCTTCAAAAGGAAGATTAGAGCAGATGGCCAAGTAGAAACTTACAAGGCTAGGCTAGTGGCAAAAGGTTTCAGACAAAGACATGGAATTGACTATGATGAAACATTTTTGCCAGTAGCTATGCTCAAGTCCATTAGGATTATGCTTGTTATAGTTGCATACTACGATTATGAAATCTGGCAAATGGATGTAAAGATTGCCTTCCTCAATGGGTATCTTAAGGAAGAAGTCTATTGTTACAGCCAGAAGGGTTTGTTTCAAGTGAGAGACCGAACCAAGTATGCAAGCTTAAAAAATCTATTTATGGATTAAAGCAAGCATCAAGGAGTTGGAACATCCACTTTGATAAAACAATCAAGGAATTTGGTTTCATCAAAAATGTGGATGAATCACTTGTGTATAAGAAGACAAGTGGGAGTGCCATTGTCTTCTTAATTTTGTTTGTTGATGACATACTTATCATTGGGAATGATATTCCAATGTTGCAATCAATCAAAGCTTGGCTATCTAAAAGGTTTTCCATGAAGGATTTGGGAGAAGCATCCTATATATTAGGTATTAAGATCTATAGAGATAGATCTAAGAGGATGCTCGGCTTATCCCAATTTAGGTACATTGACTTAATATTGAAAAGATTCACTATGGAGGAAAGTAAAAGGGGTTACTTGCCCATGGGTCAAGGCATACATCTTTCTAAGAAGATGTCTCCTAAGACACCTGAAGAGAGACAAAGGATGAGTAAGGTTCCTTATGCTTCGACTGTAGGATTGATCATGTATGCCATGTTATGTACCAGGCCTGATGTTGCTTATGCCTTAGGCATCGCAAGCAGATTTTAGGCTGATCCTGGAGAAGATCATTGGAAAGCTGTGAAAAGCATTCTTAAGTACCTTAAAAGGACCAAAGATGTTTTTCTAATATATGGAGGATCAGATTTAAAACTAGAAGGCTATACTGATTCTAGTTTTCAATCAGATTCATATGATAGTAAATCCATATCAGGGTATATATTTACTCTGTATGAAGGTGCAGTAAGTTGGAAAAGTACCAAGCAGCAAACTATAGCTGACTCAGTTACTGAGGCAGAATACATAGCTGCTAGTGAAGCCCCTAAGGAAGCAGTCTGGATGAAGTTCATCTCGGAGTTGGGTGTAGTTCCTGCGATACAACAACCGGTGCCACTTTATTGTAATAATATTGGAGTTGTTGCACAAACAAAGGAACCAAGGTCTCATCAAAAATCCAAGCACATCCTAAGGTGCTTCCATCTCGTTTGTGAAATCATTGAAAGAAAAGATGTGGTTATAGAACGAGTAGATATAAAGAATAACATAGCAGACCCATTCACTAAGGCCCTTCCTCAACAGCAATATAATCGCCATTTAGATTGTATGGGAATTAAATACAAAGGCAATTGGCTTTAGTGCAAGTGGGAGATTGAAAGAATAGTGCTCTGAAAGCCAATCATATTTCTTATGTAACAAGGGCATTTCTGTAAAATTCTTCTGACTCATGAATGATATTGATAAAAGGTATTTTGATTCATCATATGCTGTGTCTTATAACTTTTTGTTTTAAGATTATGATGAACCCCATAAATTAGGGCAATGGATTTATGGTTATGATGAAGTTCATAACAATGAGACCTAAGATCTTATAAACCCTAATCTATAATATTCCTAGTCGAAGGATCATCGAGTAGGGGATTGATGTTTTCAGAAAGACTGGCACATTCTATGTATGCTCAATGGAGAGAGTGGTTGGTCTTATGATCACTTGTGTAGGGACACTATACAAGGATGTGGGTGCTCATCAATGTATGAGTTCACTGAATTGATCCGTAATGAGAACATCTTATGGAAGTCTTACTTACTTGTCAAAAGATGATTTTCTTAGTGGGAGTTGTGCAAATGATCCTTAGACCTGAGATCACCATGGAATCTTGTACACATGAATCCATGTTTTGGTTCATACTCATTCATGACTTAGCCATGTACGGGGTGTTCATGGATATGGTGAATTGTGTATGAAGATTGTGAGTAGGTCAACAAGGAATCGATCACTCCTAGTAAGAGAAGTATTTATCCTATGTAATCTTATCAAATGATAACTCAGGAAGTCTTTGATCAAAGCATGATGATATTAGAAATGGTTTCTAATCTTTCATCGGTCGAGTCTTCATTAGTGATTTGAGATTCAAATGAATAAAGTGTTAGGGTTTGACAATTTTCCATACCCATCGCTTATTCGGGAAAAAAGGGGATCGAAGGATTAAATTGCATGGTAACTTGCCACTGAAGGGTATTTTGGTAATTTCTACCAAATTCCTCATCTTTTGGGTAGGCATGATACGTTGCTAGACGTCAATCATGTCTTGTAGGTTTTCATGAATTAAATTGATTGAATTCATGAGTCAATTTGAAAGATGGTTCAAATTGACAACTAGGGTTAGCTTGATTTGACCTAATTCGATTAGTTGATTTCTAATCAAAATAAATCGATATAAGCCTAGACCTACTGCTAGCTTGATGAGGAACCCAAAGGGTCACACACAAAAGAAACTAATCAAGGGTCTAATTAGATTAGATTAAGTTTGCAAGGTAGACATGCTAGCACGTGTTGCAAACCCTAGCTCCTGATTCGAATTGGATTCGAATCTGATTCTTGTATTAGGTTAATCTAATATGATTAGATCATGACCTAATGTGGGTTAGCCAAGAGTTGGAACCCAATTGGCTTTATTTAGACCATTGGATATCTCTTTGAATAATGGATCTGGACCATTGGTCAGCGGCTCGATTTGGACCATTGGATGGCTCCCTGGATGAAGGACCTAGACCAATGGTTGGTGCCTGAATCTGGACCATTAGTTGGCATTTGAATCTGGACCATTGGTGATGGCGCCTTTTTTTTGGACCATTAGATGGTGCCTTAATCTGGACCATTAGATGGTGCCTTAATCTGGACCATTGGATTATCATGAAATAAGTGCGGAGTGAAGTTATCAGCGTGAGAAGGCTGATAGTGTATTTTTTTTTAGCGGATACGTCTTTCCGCTCTCTTTTAGATGTGCCCCTCCCTTAGCGCCTGAGGCGCTACCCTTGGGACACGCCTCATCATGGTAAGGCGTGTGGACGGGATGCATCCCTTGGTGATGCATCCCTCCGTCTCTTATAAATAGGAGTGCGTCCCGGGGTTTTATGATATATGAAAATCCGTCTCTTTCTTATTTTATTTCTCTTATATCTCTTGTCCTAAACCAAGACAAGGAGGTCTTCTTTAGGACAAGAGGTTGTCTTGCCCTAAACCAAGACAAGGAGGTCTTCTTCAGGACAAGACCTAAACCAGGACAAGAAGGTCCTCTTTAGGACAAGAGGCTTCGAAGGATTTTTTTGTAAGAGAAAGAAAAAATTAGAAGGAAAAGAAAGCAAGCCAATTAAATCCTTTGGAAGGATTAAGCAACAAGGATTAAAGTTTTGAAGGAGCTAGAGTCTTGAATCCAGTTCTTGTGTGGATCACCTCTGGAGGGCATACACTTGTGTGCCTAGTGGAATAAAGGATATTAGCGTTACATGTATTCTTCAATAACTTAATATATTTCCTTGTTAGTTGATATAATCAAGGGGTCTTGGGTCTAAGGTTTTGGTTGACTAGGGTTTCAAAGTTTAAAAAATTTTGAAATTCGGTCTTCCACTGCGCAACCAAAACCCAGCAATTTCAAGCACCATCCCACATGAATTAGGCAATCTAGTGAACTTATATGATTTAGATATCAGCGATGCTCACCTAATGGGTTCAGTCCCTTCTAGCTTAGGAAATCTTACCAGACTTCTCTACATGTACTTGTACAATAATAGTCTCACCAGCTCCATACCCCCTGAAATAGGCAACCTAGTCCGTTTAATTCATCTACGGCTCTTGAACAATTATATAACAGGTTCCATCCCTTCAAGTTTGGGAAATCTCACCAGTCTTGAGACTTTGCTCCTCTTCAACAATACCATTTCCGGCACTATACCTCGAGAATTAGGCAGTCTCATCGAGCTAACTACTTTAGGAGTTTTTGATAATCAATTATCTGGTTCTTTGCCTCCAGAGCTAGGCAATCTTACAAAGTTGAATTTATTAAGTGTGTCTACCAATAATTTTTTTGGTTACCTACCGCCAGAGATTTGTAAAGGAGGTGTACTTCAACATCTTACCATATATGACAACCATTTTGAGGGTCCTATCCCACTAGGCCTAAAAAATTGCTCCAGCTTAGTAGGAGTTCGCATGGAAAGAAATATGCTCAAAGGAAGAATCTTTGATGCCTTTGGGAATTACTCTAATCTAATATACATCAATATGAGCTACAACCACTTGTATGGCGAGATACCATCAAATTGGGCATACTACCCAAATTTGACAAGCTTGTGAATTTCAGAAAACTTCTTAACAGGAAAAATACCTTCCGAATTTGGAAAAATGTTGAAATTAGGAGTGCTGGACCTTTCTTCCAATCAACTTGCAGGAGAGATACCAGGGGAGCTAGGTAGCATGAGGTCATTGTTCAACTTGAATTTGAGTAGCAATAGATTATCTAGAAGAATTCCTTCGGAACTCAGAAAACTATCCAATCTAGAAATTCTAGATTTATCTAAGAACAACTTGAGTGGGTCATTGCCACAACAATTGGATGGTTTCTCTAAATTACACCTCTTGAATTTAAGAGAGAATAAATTGGACGGATGCATTCCTACCCAAATCGGAGGGTTTGCAAGGTTGCAAGATCTACTTGATCCGAGCCACAATTTGCTTGAAGGGGAAATACCATCACAATTGGCAAGCTTGACTTATTTAACATCTTTAAACTTATCTTACAATAATTTGTCAGGATCCATACCATCATCTTTTGGAGGCATGATAGGTCTATCATCAATCGATGTATCGTACAACAATTTAGTCGGCCCACTTCCTAATAGCAAATTGTTTCTAAATGCTCTAGCAGAATGGTTTGCTTATAACAAAGATTTATGAGGCGAAGTGTCGAGTTTGCCCCATTGTGCAGGTTCAACAATGACAAATACTCATCATTCAGCGAAAAATCACATTATACAAATTGTTATTCCCATCTTGGGCTGCCTGTTTCTTTTAACTGTGTCATGTTTCATCATTATGGTTCTTCGAAGGAAGGGAAAACCTATGAAGGAAGAAGATAACGAAGTAATTAGTGGCCACCTATTTTCAGTATTGAATTTTGATGGGAAGGCAGTTTATGATTACATCATCAATGCCACTGAAGATTTTGATGAAAAATATTGCCTTGGGAAGGGAGGATATGGCACTATTTACAAAGTGACACTTTCAATGGGACAAATGGTGGCTGTAAAGAGACTTCATGAAGAGGAGGAAGAAGAAGACATACTTAATGTGAGAAGTTTCAGAAATGAGATTCAAATATTAACCAATATTCAGCACCGTAACATTGTAAGACTCCTTGGATTTTGCTTCAACACTCGATGTAAGTTTCTTGTATATGAGTACATTGAGAGAGGAAGTTTAGCTTCCATTCTTCATAGTCAAAAAACAGCCATAGAATTGAACTGGGATAGAAGAGCCCAAATCATTAAAGATGTGGCCAATGCTTTATCATACATGCATCATGATTGCAATCCATCCATAATTCACAGAGACATTTCAAGCAATAATATATTACTAGATTTTGATTTCAAGGCTTATGTCTCGGACTTCGATCGCGAGAATTCTTAAGCCTGACGCATCAAATTGGAGCAGACTTGCAGGCACATATGGATATATTGCCCCAGGTAAGTCATTTGTACTTAAATTTCTCTTTATTATTGGTGCAGTAGTTTAACCCAAATCTAAAAACACATCTCATATTTTGTATTAGTTCCACAAGCGCAAGATTTTTCTATGTGGTACAGTTTATCTTGTAGTTTTGAACCTTTTAAATATGCTATTACATTCATAAAAATTACTTTTTTTTGTGACTAGTATGTAGAAGTTTAGACTAACCAATACTTTACTTTGGAATTATACTCCTTTTTTTTCACACAGAACTTTCGTACGGAATGAAGCCAAATGAGAAGTGTGATGTATACAGTTTTGGTGTACTTATATTAGAAGTAATAATGGGAAGGCATCCCGGTGAGCTTGTCTCCTCTTTGTCATCATCAGACAAACAGCAGTTATCATTCAAAGATGTGCTAGATCAGCGGATCTCACCTCTAGTAGATCATATGGCTAAAGAAGTTCTTCTATTAATCATGGTAGCACTTTCATGCATTCGAGTTATATCAGAAACACGACCGATGATGAATAGAATATGCCACTTTTTCACTGCTGGCAACTCTCCAACTTTTCATGAGCCTTTCTGTTCAATCAAATTAGGCCAGTTAATGGATTGTTTTAATTAAATTTAGCATTTGGCATCTTCAAATATCATATGTAGAAGTTCAAATGTGCAATTAGTATGGTTAAAACTTGGCATGTGCAATGCAAGTGTAATATTTAAGTGGACAAATATTATGTGCATAATTATTGCAATTTTTCCTCAAAATACATTGATCTGATGCTATTTTCATCAAACAATCAAGTGTATGAATTAGATTTTTTTAGAATACATTCTGTTTTTTTTAAATTGTATGATTAGTTCAAGACATTTTGTGAAGAGAAAGGAATACTTAGACACTTACAATTTTTAGTAGTTTGCACCAAAATAGTATTGCGAAGGGAAGGAATCACACTTTATTGAATATACTTAGGTCGATGATGCAAGCCACCCTCCCAATAAATTTCTAAAAAAATGCACATTTGATGTAGTTCTTATCCTTAATCGAGTTCCAACTAAATTGATGTCCTTTATCCTTTATGAATTATGAAATAGTGTAAATTAAACTTTGAAAATTTATGCTCTTCATGTTTGGTAGGATATGTTCATGATACTCTAGTTTTGTAGCTCATAGCCCAAGCGATTATCTCATTTAGTTACATTAGATAATCTTGAGTGCAAATGGTAAATTTGGGGGCCAAGTTTTATTTAGAGACAAGTCTTAAAAGAGATCAAAGATACTTGGTCTCGTGTGATTAGATTATCTAGGGCAATGGACAAAATGTTATTAATAATGTGTTATGTTAGTTGTATGGTAACTTAATATAGTACTACTATCAGAGCCTTAAGTTTAGGATTTCTAAGGTATAAACCTAAGATGAGAGAACATGGGTAGTCATCTAGACTTGGGCACGCCCTAGTCATGTGCATTAAATTCTAAGTCCAATTGGCTTGAGTATGATTGTGAATGCTAATTGATATAGGTTGAGATGGCTTGAGAGAATAGACAGAGACTGTACATAGACTTTGAGGACCAGCTTCTCTCCACACTGGCAGTAGGCAGGTAGATAGAGAGGATGTACGGCTGCCTAGACGAGGGCGTGGCAGCCACTCTCCCCCCTCTATTTCTTCTTCCCGTCCCTCTCCAATAGGTACTACCCTTTCCAACCCAAGCAAAGTTGCTTTCTCTTTCCCCCTCTTCCTCCATCTCTCCTGCTCCCCTTATCTCTCTTCCCTTCCTCATTTTTGTTCTTACGTCGCTTCGGATGCGAGAGAAAGGGATAGTCTTCTTGTTCACACCAAACACTAGCCCGCTTCCCTTGAGTAAAGATTCGAGCCCAAGCGAGCTCCCTTTCTCTCTCTCTCTCTCTCTCTCTCTCTATCATGTCCTTTACCAGCTCAAGTGAAGGTGTGAATAGGGGGCGGTACCCATCAAAGCCATCTTGTCCATCATCGTGCCATGAGCCGTCGACCCATTTCGCCCCTTGCCTCCCATCTCCCTCTCTCTCTCTCGACTTCAAGCGATTGGATGCTGTCGTTGCTCGCATTGCCACCTAGGATGCGATCGAGCAAGGAGGGACATGATGGAGTAGAGCCACACGGCCTGATCTCCTCTCCTTCTCTTCTCTTTTAGTCTCCTCTTCTTCCCTTCTGATGCTCTCTCTTCCTCTCTTGCTTGCGATAATATCTGGAGGAGTTCCTTTAGCTGCGCATCGGTCGCTCGACCGTCGTCGCCGCTCTCTCTCGCCCCCATCCCCCTTTTCTTGTTATCTCTTTCTCCCTTTCTCTCTCTTTCTCTCTATCTCTTTCCTCTACCTCTCCTCTCTCCCACCTTCTCTCTCTCCCCCTCTCTCTCCAAGCTGGGTATGGTGAACAGGGGATGGGACCCTGTTTCACACTATCTCTATTCCCCTCTTTTATTTATTTCATTTAGTAATTTTCTTTCTCTCTCCAATCTCATTTTATCTCTCTAGATGATTCTTTATTTTCTCTCTCCAAAGAATCTCTCTCTACCCTCTCTCTAGTATATAATTTTCATGGATAATATGTTTTGATTTGCAGCCTGGTTCTGAAGAAGCATGGCCTAGGCCTCTTCCCCTACCCATCTGATAGGGATAATTGTCTAATCCTCCCTTATTATTATTAACTTAATAGAGTATGTGTAAATTATTAACATGAAGGTTGAACAGCCAATCTTAAAAATTAAAAAATTAAAAATTAAGATCTATTTATTTAAGAAATTGCAAGTGAGTCAATTATCAAGCTTTATTAATTTAAAATTAATTAGGTATAAAAAGGAGGCATTCCTATAGTTTAAGCTAGTAGTCTTGATTTAGTTTTTATTAAGTCTTTAATTATTATATGTAGGTTGTGGGAAGTCGAGTCGGGTGAAAGAAATGAATTAAATCTTCTAGAAAAAAAATTAGGAAAGAAAATATTGAATTAGGCATTTAATTAATAGGAGGGTTGATTTTCAAGTGTTGTTATGCTAATTAATTTTAGGGTATCGGGTGCATTGGTGGGCGTACAACTAGATTGTCATTTTGATTTTTGTACTCTAATGAAGGTAAGAAATTCCAAGCACAATTACGTGCATGATTTTAATATTATTACATGATTGCCCATATTGTTTGAATATTTAAGATATATTATTACCGTGAATTATGGAATTATAAATTTAATTTCTTATTTAAATGATCATGATGAGGAAATATAACATGGGTTGAGCGCTTTTGGACTCGTCATGTGAGGTGAGCGCTTTTGGACTCCTCATGTGAGGTTATTGCTTAGTGATACACTACATGTTATGGCAAAGGTATTGCCTAGTGATGCACTGCGTATTGTGGCAAGAGTATTGCCTAATGACTATTGCATACTGCAATGAAAGTATGGCACAGTGACGTACTATGTATTATGGCGAGAGTATTGCCTAGTGACCTATTGTGTACTATGGTGAGAATATGGTCTAGTAACGCTTTATGTACTATGATGAGAGATTGCCTAGTAACGCCTTGTGTATTGTAGTGAAAGTATAGCCTAATGACGCATTGCATACTTTGGCGAGAGCATAGTCTAATGATGCCTTGTGTACTGTGATGAGAGTATGGCCTTGTAACTTACTGCATACTGTGGCAAGAGTATAGTCTAGTGATGCCTTTGTGTACTATAGTAAGAGTATTGCCTAGCGACACACTGTGTACTGTGACGACAGTATGACCTAGTGATGCCTTGCATACTATGGCGAGAGTATTGCCTAATAACGCACTACGAATTATGACGAAGTATGGCCTAGTGACTCCTTGCATAGTGTGATGAGTATATTGTCTAGTGATGCATTGCGTATTATAGTGAGTGTATGGCCTACTGACGTATTGCGTACTATGGCATTGATTGAGATTGTCAGATATAGCGTAATACCTGTGTAGCAATGATTGGAGGTAGTGTAGCTATGACTACTCCAGATGCCAAGGTGTTAAATTCAATATGTAATGATTAATAATAACTCTGAACTATTGAAATTTTGCGTTGATATAAATCATATATCTAAACTTATTTTGGAATGATTTAATAATCTAGATTATGAAATTATGGTAGAGTGATAACATTATTTTAGATTATCAAAATTAAATATATGTGACATTACTTTTAGGAGCTATGAAATTTGCTTGTATGGCATTATTATCTTGATTATGTGATTGCATTACAAGAAAAAACTTTTTTGGTAACGGTCAAAACTGATGCTAAAAGTATGGAAACTACTAGGGATGCTTTTCTTAGTAGTGTTCCAATCGTTGCTGAGGTGTTGCCAAAAGTCTTGTCGCTGATTATATGATGATACATTTTCTAACCATTGGGAAAGATGCAATTTTAGCAATAGTTTTTAAAAGGATTTAGCAATACTTTGCTTTTACTGTACAAACTTTCCCCAATAGTTATGAAATGCTAGTAAAAATTTATAATGATTATATATATTTAAATTTAAGATGTTTTTAGCTTTACTAATTAATCGCTAGTGAAATTATATCCTTTACTAATAGGTTTAACCGCTGGTATTACTTTTTTTTTAATAATTAGATTACCTAGTAATTTTGGCATGAGCATACTAAAAATTTATTTTTCATTCTTATTGTGAGATTACCTAATATATCAATATTCATCAAATATATTCAAATTACATGCACCAATTAATAACTCATTATTAAACCAAATGTAAAAGGATCACTAAATCAACATCACAAATACATGCACATCTGGATCTTTTATAAGAAACAACAATTAATAGCCCATGATTAAACCAAATGTAAAAAGATCATCAAATCAGTATCCACAAAATACATGTTCATTTGAATCTTTTATAAATCTAAAAAAGTCACAAAAAATTTATAGTACTTAATCCATGTACATAGAACTTAATATTCAATTGTAAACAAGATACTAAAATTCTCTATCACATTTCCAATAAAAGCATCATGTGTCCCACGATGAACAAGCATTACGAGTTATTTATTAGCAAGTTCAATCTACAAAATAGAAGTACAATATATAATTAACTAAAAAACCAGTAATCAATATGTAAAAGTAAGGTAAATTAATAGAAAATAAAAAATAAAAAATATTTTTCTTACAAAAATTGAGGGCCATGCAACTCTTGATCTAATGGCATCACCTATTGTCCTTTGAGATTCATCTATCCTTATCAAAAGCTCCTTTCGTACTCGTACTACATTAATTGAAATCTCTTAAAATTTAATCCCAAGAACATTAGCCCCTACAATCTTGATGGATTTTTACTAATAAGAACTCGACGTGCCAACTTAGTTATGTGTGGCCATCTAGAACTCTTCAAAATGACTTCATTTCTTTCCTATAAACAAAGTTTTCAATTAAATAATAAATAACAATACCAAATAAATACCAAAGCCATAATAACATCATATATGAGTATAATATTTAAATTAAAATATAAAAGTAAATTTATAGCAGTAAATTTACCTTGATGATAGAAGCTTGATGGGACCTTGTTCTCTCTCTTGGCTTCTTTATAATTAAGTAAAGCAAGTATTATATATTATTAAATCATGGTCAGGCTATTACTTATATAGCTATAAAATAAATGAGTTAACCAAGATTATATTACCAAAAAATGCAAATTAGTATGAGGACAAAGAGAAGAAACATTACACACAAACCAGGCATTCTTTTTTCCTAGATCAGATAACCCAATTCAAACTTAGAACACTTATTTGCATAACTTTTGTCCTTGTACGAATTTGTAATGTAACGATTCTAAACCAAATCAAAGTGGCACTGACCTACATCCAAAATTCCATAACAGAACTTGTCCTTACAATCTGTTTTTATAACAATCAATCATTTTTGTAAGATAATCTAGAATTTCACAGTTTTCGTATTATATGCAACTCTAATGTTGGAATGTGATACTTCCTTAAGTTTTGTCACTGGTATAACGATTTGTTGCAATAATGACTACAAAAATGTACTAACTTGCCACAAAATCTAGCACTTTAATGCAGATTAGCGAATTTTTGTATGGATAACTAACTTCTCAGTCTTAGCTTTTAAGGGTTTCCTAGATACCATGCTTGAAAAGTTGAAACATATCTTTTCATTTATGAACAGTAAAAGGTGCTGATTGTCACATGGAGCAGACATTCCATCAAATAGATTCATTCAAAACTTTGCCAAGCCTCAAAATCACCAAATCCAACAAAGAGAACAAAATCATGTTTGCCGAGAGTCAGTGACAAAGTGACTCTGCGTCTCCTCTGATCTAACAAGTTAAATAAGAAATAAGTAGTACTGACCATAAAGGGAAAAAAAAGTTGACGTTGCTTAAGATGATGATTTGAAAGATGAATGCTCTTGCTGGCATTCTTAAAGACTTTGTTGAGGCAGTAGAACCTTAAACTTTTCAAATAAAAGTTTTTAAATGTTACCGTGCCGATTTGTAACACACGATATGTTATCATACTGGTTTGCATTCATCTAACATGTGAAAATGGCTTGGTTAAACACATGCCTGAGGTTACCTGAATTGGCAGATCATGGGTTTAGCTTTGGACACCAAACATCGATCATTCCAGTTGGTTTAGAATCGGATGCCAAACATAAAATATAATGAATGTTCTATATTTAATTAACATGGATATACAAAAAGAAAAGTAAAATTAAAGTAGTCATAGCCATCAAACAGAGTGCCAAGAGGACCAAATGAAGCAGTTTCAAATGCTTAATCTTCCTCAGAGCTATTAGACAACCTGAATTGCTAGACACAATTAACTGAACTGGTAATGATGCAGAGCTTTTTATTGGTGAATTTACAAAATTGCTAACAGTGTAAATATAAGGAGATAATGGTAATCCATTTTTCTTAATTTGCATTTTCGAGCCTTCGCTGTGATCTTCTTAAGAGCCAATGGACACACAGAGACATGTCTCCTTAAGCATAAGACAATCCCGTGAACAAGAACATATACAAGTTGCTCTTTGGATGTTATCAAGTACCAAACTGCAATAAAAAATTACAATATAAAATATCCAAATTTCAATCACTAGCCAAACGATTAGTTGTTCTTAGATGTAATCAAGTATGAGAGATAGGTAAAGAAAAATTAGTTAATACTGGACAGATCATTTCATATTTCATATAAAAAGATTCAAAATGGAACTAGTGATCTCAAGGAACTCACATCTAGTGGATATTCTAATCGCTAAATAAACCACGTCAGTCAACAATTAAATAGATAAAAACCTTCATCCTGTAGCTTAGGTCTTAAAATGATCTCACAAACCTGCCCAACTAATCGTCGATGCACAAGATTTATTCCTGAAATAGTTAATCCTCCAACTTTATGATTGAGGCATTTGAGAAATAATATTTTAATAAACAATAATCTCGTCATGACTTGCTATTTCATCACATTACCTGCATTATTGAAACTGCTATCAAGCAAAATTACAAGTATTCTAACTTCCGAGGGCAAGAGGTTAAATGTGAATGCAGCAGACGTCATTAAACCTTCATTCAGTCCTTCGGTCAACTAGGAGTGGCGTTAAAGGTTCCAAGGAAGCCTGCCACATCTTTCAACGCGGTAGCACCAACTATTTTCCAGAATTAATAGTCGGTGCATGACGATGAAAGTGAATTATATAGCAGCATCCTGTATCTCGCTGTTCCAACTAATTTCACATTTTTTTTTAATGAAAGATTAATTTTTGCATCAAAGACTGGTGGGAATTATCTTTAAGTCAGCCCAAACCAGAAGGATCTTGGATTGTATGCTCTCCGACCCAATAGCCATTAGGAAGGCGTGTGAAAGCTCCAAGTCCACAACTGTTTATTTTTCTCCTCCTAAGTCATGTCAATCATAATGTCTTTATCTTGTACAGGTAAATTAATTGGTTGTTAAGTCATGCCATGCGTCATCGATGAATGGTAGTCAAGCCATGGGCTATTGGCTAGTCATTCATCTTTATGTGACGGAGACTGGTGATGACCTTCATGGAACATGTAGTCTGAAAGGAATCATTTTATAGTACTTTTTTTTAATTTTTGGGCCCCCTTTAAGATAAGCAAACGAGGAGACTTGGTCATCACTGATCACCGGCATTAATTCGCTGTTTGTTATGTTCCCTTTTTCCAAGAGAAATAAATGATCTTTTTCTCAAGTCAAAGGCAACGATGGCTTCATACGTGGAGTAGTTATTTGTCATATTCTAAATATTATAAATATTTAATATAATATATATTATGATATATATTATATTTTAATAAATAAGGTAAGGTTTATATATAATTTTGATAAAATGATCGGTATGATTTTTAAAAACCTAAAATTTTAAAATTCTAAATAGATGATCAAGACCGTAGCCATAATTCATTTCGAAACATTAATTTTTATTGGGAATTAGACCCACCACTCAATGTTAGGATAATCGTCTATGAATGGGAACACTAGAAGCGACGCCAAGAGATGGCTAGCTTCTTCCACTTGACTTTGGCAAGGGTCTTAATGGCGATAAGGAGCAACGAGAGACCATATTTGGGAGCACTCCATCGATGAGAAGGGTAGTTGAAGTTGACGTTAGGAGGAGAGGATTGAGAGGTTGGGATTGCAAGATTAGCTTGGAGAGGTGATATGTTAAAAGACCTGAAATAATGGGAGGATGAAGTGGAAATGGCCCAAGATCATAACGTCTGGTCCTGAAGAGCCAAATGGGTCATGGTTGTGTTTTATCATAAATGTCAAAACTTGGTTTAAAGTCACTCCTAGTTTCATTAGTGATCATTATCCAAAGTGCTCTTATCCTCAATAATTTATGATCACCATGTTTGATATGTCATATTCTAGTAATTTAATGTATATAATTAAGTTGTTTGGTATGCTATGAAAACTCAAGATCACTAATTATATAATATCAAAATAACTCTAAATATATTTTGTAACTATCATAATAATTTATTATTTTTTTACATTATTTATTATTTTAATATTTATTTAAATTATAATATTATTTTTTATAAAATTATATTATAATATAATATTATAATAATTTAATATTTAATTATAATCATATTATATAATATAATACAAGAGGTAGATTTGGGTACATTTGAATGTAATCAAGGCTAGATCCATTACTTACTCCACCTTTCGATCCATAAAATTTACGAATTTCAAAGATAGAAAAAATGAAAAAGGTAGGGTGGCTTCAGAATTTATATAAATTTAAGGATAAAGAAGATGATCGGATTCTAAACTTAACTATATTTTTCATGTAGTCAAGTCTACCTCATAATATAATAATATCATTGGATTATACAGTGATTTTAAAATGGAGTTGATTTGGAATCATCATGTCATAAAATTATTGAGATGTAATCAAATATGATTATTTTTTTAAATTATTGATGATATTGAATGGATCATCTCAGGGTAAAAACATACCCCATAAGTGATAGTTCAAAATTACTTTTAGGATTGTTATTCACTTCTGTCCTATCCAACAGGTCATTGGTTAAAATTGACTCAGATCCATCGACTCTAACTTGTTCAGCACGAAGGGAGAAGAGAGATGGGCGAAGGAGGTACAATTTATGCAAGGAAAATGATTCCCTCAATTGATTGCTAGCGTAGAGGCTCACAAAATGTCACCGTAGGAATGCTGGCATCAAGAATGCCTACCGTGTACGACATTATGGCATTAAGGAACCACTCCGTCAGCGGTCATCGCAGGAGACGCGGTTGTGCCAAACGCTCGCCTTGATGGCCTCGCAACCAAAGGAAGACGATAAATTTCTGCGGGCCCGTAATTAACATCGAGGACGACCACCGGACCCACATCACGGCTGCGGGGCAGTCTTCTTGCCTATAAATAGGGTTTCTGAATACTCACTCCAGCACTAACCACAAGGGTTAGGGACCCGTGAGCACCAAGATTCCTTGCTAGCTTATGCCCCCATATTATATTATTATGGATCCTAAGCCTTTTCCTCCACGATCCCTCTCCCCTGCTCTCCTGTCCCTTCTTCTCATTCTGTTCTGTTTCCTCTTCATCTCCTTTCCTTATTCGTCATCAGCTGCTGCAACCTCTTCTACGCTTGAATCCCAAGCACGAGCTCTCCTCCACTGGAAATCCACCCTCCAAAACCCTCATGCACTGAGTTCATGGACCCTCTCCAACCACACGTGCATGTGGTCTGGAATCACCTGTGACGAGAGCGGAGGCAGCACTGCCATCACCGAAATCAACCTGCACCGTGCCGGTTTGGCAGGTCGGCTCGATTCGCTCGACTTCTCCGCCTTCACGTCTCTCACTCGCCTCCGCCTCCGACGCAACTACCTTCTCGGAGCCATCCCGCCGGCCATCGGCACTCTCTCCGGTCTCACCTCACTCGATCTCGCTCAGAATCGTCTCTCCGGCAATCTGCCATACTCTCTGGCCAATCTCTCTCGTCTGTCCGAGATCGACCTTTCCAGTAACGAATTAACCGGTGAGATACTTCCCTTCTTCTTCTCCAGTTGGAGAAATCTTGTTACTCTTAGACTCAGAGTCAATCAATTCACTGGAGGACTGCCCGGGGAAATTGGTAAGCTCAAGGGTTTAGTATTTCTCAATCTGGAGAAAAACAATCTCACCGGTTCCATTCCTCCAGTCCTTGGCAACATGACCAACCTAAAATTCTTAAATCTTCGTGCTAACCTACTTTCTGGTCATATCCCCCATGAATTAGGCAATCTAGCAAGCTTAATATGTCTGCTCCTTGGAGATAATTCTCTAAGAGATTCTATTCCTCCCAGTCTAGGAAATCTCACCCATCTTGAACGTTTGCAACTCTACATGAATGAAATTTCTGGCACCATCCCACGTGAATTAGCCAGCCTAGTGAAACTATATGATTTAGATATCAGCGATGCTGACCTAACAGGTTCCATCCCTTCGAGCCTAGGAAATCTCACCGGACTTCTCTATTTGTACCTGTACGGCAATAGTCTCACCGGCTCTATACCCCCTGAACTAGGCAACCTAGTCCACCTAATTCATCTACAACTCTTAAACAATCATATAACAGGTCCCATCCCTTCTAGTTTCGAAAATCTCATCAGTCTTGAGAGTTTGCTCCTCTACAACAATCATATAACGGGTTCCATCCCTTCAAGCTTCGGAAATCTCACTAGTCTTATGACTTTGTCCCTCTACAACAATAGCATCTCCGGCACCATCCCTCGAGAATTAGGCAGTCTCATCGAGCTAACTTATTTAGCAGTTTTTTATAATCAATTATCTGGTTCTTTGCCCCAAGAGCTGGGTAATCTTACAAACTTGCTTTCATTACAAGTAAGTAGCAACAAATTTTCTGGCTTCTTACCGCTAGAGATTTGTAAAGGAGGTGTACTTCAAAAGCTTTCGATAAATGACAATCATTTTGAGGGTCCTATCCCACCAAGCCTGAAAAATTGCTCCAGCTTAGTAAGACTTCGCTTGGACAGAAACATGCTCAAAGGAAGAATTTTTGATGCCTTTGGGAATTACTCCAATCTAAGGTACATCGATATGAGCAACAACCAATTGTATGGCGAGATATCACCAAACTGGGCATACTGCCCAAATTTGACAAGCTTGCGGATTTCAGGGAACTTCCTAATTGGGAAAATACCTTCCGAATTTGGGAAAATGTTGAAACTAGAAGTGCTGGACCTTTCTTCCAATCAACTTGCAGGAGAGATACCAGGGGAGCTAGGTAGCATGAGCTCATTGTTCAACTTGAATTTGAGTAGCAATAGATTATCTGGAAGAATTCCTTTGGAAATTGGAAAACTATCCAACCTAGAAACTCTGGATTTATCTGGGAACAACTTGAGTGGGCCATTGCCGCAACAATTGGAGGGTTTCTCTAAATTGCGCCTCTTGAATTTAAGAGAGAATAAATTGGACGGAAGCATTCCTATCCAAATCGGAGGGTTAGTAAGGTTGCAAGATCTACTTGATCTGAGCCATAATTTGCTTGGAGGGGAGATACCATCACAACTGGCAAGCTTGACTTATTTAACATCTTTAAACTTATCTCACAATAATTTGTCAGGATCCATACCATCATCTTTTGGAAGCATGATTGGTTTATCATCAATCGATGTATCGTACAATAATTTAGTGGGTTTACTTCCTAATAGCAAATTGTTTCTAAATGCTCCAACAGAATGGTTTGCTCATAACAAAGATTTATGCGGTGCAATATCGAGTTTGCCCCATTGTGCAGGTTCAACAGCAACACACGCTCATAATTCAGTGAAACATCACATTATACAAATTGTTATTCCCATCTTGGGCTGCTTGTTTCTTTTAGCTGTGTCATGTTTCATCATTGTGGTTCTTCGAACGAAGGGAAAACCTATGAAGGAAGAAGACAACGGAGTAATTAGCGGCCACCTATTTTCAATATTAAATTTTGATGGGAGGGCAGTTTATGATTACATCATCAATGCCACTGAAAATTTTGATGAAAAATATTTCCTTGGGAAGGGAGGATATGGCACCGTTTACAGAGTGATGCTTCCAACAGGGCAAATGGTGGCTGTAAAGAAACTTCATGAAGTGGAAGAAGACATGCTTGATGAAAGAAGTTTCAGAAATGAGATTCAAACATTAACCAATATTCAGCACCGTAACATTGTAAGACTCCTTGGATTTTGTTCCAACACTCAATGTAAGTTTCTTGTGTACGAGTACATTGAGAGAGGAAGTTTAGCTTCCATTCTTCGTAGTCAAGAAATAGCCACAGAATTGAACTGGGATAGGAGGGCTCAAATCATCAAAGATGTGGCGCATGCTTTATCATACATGCATCATGATTGCAATCCATCCATAATTCACCGAGACATTTCAAGCAATAACATATTACTAGATTTTGATTTCAAGGCTTATGTCTCGGACTTTGGCACTGCAAGAATTCTTAAACTCGACGCATCAAATTGGAGCAGACTTGCAGGCACATATGGATATATTGCCCCCGGTAAGTCATTTGTACTTAAATCTCTCTCTATTATTAGTGCAGTAGTTTAACTCAAATCTAGAAGCACATCCCATATTCTGTATTAGTTCCACAAGCACAAGATTTTTCTATGTATATGGTTTATCTTATAGTTTTGAACCTTTTAAA
This sequence comes from Metroxylon sagu, assembly GCA_017589505.3. NCBI lineage: Eukaryota > Viridiplantae > Streptophyta > Magnoliopsida > Arecales > Arecaceae > Metroxylon > Metroxylon sagu. Next base: position 334,519 of record JACVBY030000402.1, on the reverse strand, counting down.
TATGTTATTACATTTATAAAAATTACTTTTTTTTTGTGACTAGTATGCAAAAGTTTAGACTAACCAACACTTTTACTGTAGAATTATACTCTCTTTTTTTTTTCATGCAAAACTTTCGTACGGAATGAAACCAAATGAGAAGTGTGATGTATATAGTTTTGGTGTACTTATATTAGAAGTAATAATGGGTAGGCATCCTGGTGAACTTGTCTCTTCATTGTCATCATCAGACAACCAACAATTATCATTCAAAGACGTGCTAGATCAGCGGATCTCACCTCCAATAGATCACATGGTTGAGAAAGTTCTTCTATTAACCATGGTAGCACTTTCATGCATCCGAGTTATACCAGAAACACGACCGATGATGAATAGAATATGTCGCTTTTTCACTGTTGGCAACTCTCCAACTTTTCACGAACCTTTCTGTTCGATCAAATTAGGCCAATTAATAGATTGTTTTAATTAAATTTAGCATTTGGCATCTTCAAATATCATATGTAGAAGTTTGAATGTGCAATTAGTATGGTTAGAACTTGGCATGTGTGATGCAAATGTAATATTTAAGTGGATAAATATTATGTACATAATTTTTGCAATATTTCCTAAAAATACATTGATGTGATATTGATTTCATCAAACAATCAGGTGTATGAATTAAATTTTTTCAAAATACATTCTATTTTTTATATTATAGTTAAAACTTGGCATGTGCGATGCAAGTGTAATATTTAAGTTGACAAATATTAGGTGCATAATTGTTGCAATATTTCCTCAAAATACATTGATCTGATATTGGTTTCATCAAGCAATCAGGTGCATGGATTAGATTTTTTTCAAAATACATTCTATTTTTTTATATTGTATGATTATATCAAACATAATGCATGAAACTTATCTTAACCTGAATTATTATTTGATGCAATTGTCCCATTAGATGTTAATAGTTGATGTGACTAATTCATGTAATTGGCAGCTACCTAAATGCTTAATGTCAGTAGTTTCTACTTTAATTTTCTTTTTCCCATTGTTTTGAAATTCAAGTTCCTAATTAAAATGGCATGAGTATTTATCGATTACTTACATTAAATATGATTTAAATAGAAGGAGATGGGATCTACTGTAGTAGACACCAAAATTAGGCTTGTATGCAAGTAAACCTTATGGTGGCATTTGGTTTACCTTAATATAATATTAACAAAAATATTATATTCCTAGTAATCTTATATGTAGTAATCAAATTCTTAAAAATGGAATATTACTACATTTGGTTCATAATAACAAAATATGATAATCAGTTTACTGTGTTTTTAAATTTTATTTAAATTTTGTTATAAATCTTTTTTATCTTTTAAGTGGTCCTTTCTTTTTTTTTGCTAGAATATGAAATGTTCCAATAAAAATCAAGATTCTTTATAAACTGATTATAGAAATATTATATATTTAAATATTTTTAATATTAATATACATACTATATATTATAATATAATATATATTATAATATTATTAAATATTTCATTATCTATATATATTAATATATAATATATACTATATAAATATTTAATAATATATTATATAATATTTAATATGCAAGAAGGTCATAAATATTAATAATTTAAAATTTAATATTTACATATTCTTATATAAATGTATAATAGTGTTTAAAATATTAAATATTGTATTAATATTAAATTTAATATTAATATAAAATATTATATTATATATTTAATATTAAATATAAATATAATTGTCATACTTCAAATCCAAAAATTCGAGCTGAGAGACACAGCAACCACCGTATACTCATAAGGGATTCCTTATATGTGCAAGGCTTTCTCATGGTATCACAACAAACCAATATAAAAGGTCTAATTATAATTTATTAAAGATTCAATACTAAAAGAACTCCATTACATATCAAGTGTTTCTATATTAAATTTGATCAAAATTAAAATAAGAAAATCTTTATTTCTTCTCGCATGTTTAAGCACTCTCCTAATAGTATCCCCACGCAACTACTAATTAGGATTTGAAAAGGAAAGATGAAATAATAATGAGCTCCATAGTCTAATAATCAATGATTAACCTATCTAGAAAATATAGCATAATATCATATACTTGTTTTATATAAATAGATGCAATTTAGCAGTTAATACAAATATTTTCATAATCTTAGTTCTCATTATGGCATGACATTTAATCCTATTATGCTTGAACTATCTTGCCAGTGTTTCATCCTCACAAGTAGGATTCAAACCAATGTATGTTCTCCAAGATCATTGATATTACCAGCGTTTCACTCCTACTGGTGGGATCTATACCAATGCACATCCACACAAGTATTGACCAGCATTTAATCTCCCACTGGTAGGATCTGATATTATATGCATAATAAAGTTAATCTGCTATCACATAACATTATATGGTAACCTAAGATTCATTGACTTTCCTTTTTCAAAAAGAACATGCAAGATTAAACTTGGTATGAGTTTAATTAATCTGATTCAGTGACATCCAAAATTCTGGTCCATTAAATATTGCTTGCATTGCAAAATAGGAGCTTGTGAGAGAATTTACTAAGCCGAGAAAGAATTTGGAATGGAGAGGGGGTACTCTGATGGGGAAAAATATCAAGAGGGATACTAAAGAAGATAAAACAACGTCTATAAACAAGAAATACCTAATTAAGTTCGGTTCTAGAACCTATATTTAAGTTCAAGACCACTAATATATGCTTCAATGGAATAGATCCAATACCATAAATCGAGTAAATAATGCTTCACTCAATAATAATGAGTTGAAATAAATCAAGAGCATATCCATCAGGAATATATATATATATATATATATATATATATATATATATATATATATATTATAGAAAAGAGTAAACAAGATGAACTTCAGAAAACTAAACAAACAAAAATCACTACTTTCTAGAAAAATAGAAAAAAATCAAGAATAAAATGCTGCTTTCTAGGGGAATTAGGAACATGATTATCAGAGAAGTAAACAAAAATCGCTGCATAATCGAAAAGAATTAGGTACGTGAATATTAGAAAATTAAACAAAAAAACAACTACAACGTGGGAAATAGCGGCGATTCATTAAATTTTAAGAAAAGAAAAGTTTGGAGCAAGTTGAAGAGAACCGCCCCCATTCTTGACAGACAAATCTAATTACCGCTCCTATTCTTGGCAGACAAACCTAATCACACTTTGTGTAGTTTAGAGGTCAGGGTCCTGTTCTATTAACAAAGAATAACACAAGAAGAGAGGGGAAAGATTGGAGACGGATAGGTATCATGCATGGGCCGAACTTATCAGGTAGGTTGATCATATAATATGATCGCATAATTTTGAAAATATAATAATTTTTAAATAATAAAATATTTTATTTTTTTATTAAAGTATAATATTTAGATATATTTGCATCATTTATCTTAAAAAATGCATACATATAATTAGTTATATTATATATATATATATATTTTAATTATAAGGGATTCTATGGTTTCCGTAACGAAGGGATAATTGTCATGATATTTATTTTCTAAATGTTAAGATGAGGCAAACCTTAACTTGATTACCTCTCTCACCCTTAGCACAAGGATTACGTGACAAGTCACCAAAAGGGAGAATAGTCGGCTAGTGTGAATGACCTCTTGGGTACACCTAAAGAGGCATTATATATTACATTTGGTTTTAGGTACACGATGTTCAGCTTTGCAGCAGCTAAAATGTAGATTGAATTTAAAACGTGATAAAAGATATATATTTCAATTTAAAAATTTTGAAATACATATTTTTGTTATTTATTTTCAAATAAACTTCAATTTGGAAACTAGTTCTGGATAAATATGAATTCAGATTAAGCTATTGAAAACTCATATATTTTTTTTCATTGCTATGCCTCCAAACCGATGTCCAGCATGGATGAAGGCAATATGATCACATACTTTCAAGGCGGAACCTTAAAAGCATGCAAGACCTACCACACTTCTTTGATACTCGATATAATAACAAAAATATAATGAGATTCACATAGCCGATACCAATTAGTTTAGGATTAAGGCTTTGTTATTGTTGTATATAGAGATCATATTCACATATAAAATCCCAACAAACTACAAAAAGTCCTTCATACAATATAACATTAAAACTATGCTAAATTACCAACTTATGACCAATCCCTTCCAAATATCTCCATCAACAAAGTCAGATGACTAATAGGATAAAATAGAAATATCATAAATAAAAATGTAACTACTTTATCTCTCTCTACAAATCTACCACTCAGATCCTACTCCATTGTACAACCCTCATCTTCTAGAAAAATTGCAAATAATATGAACAATATTCAATAGAAATTCTTACATTATAGATATGGATATGCATATAACATATGAACTTGAAATTAAAGATAATATGGATATAAGTGCCTATAGAATTAAGTCATGTTGCATCACATACTAAAAATCCATGCAAAGATAGATAATAAAATATTTTTATCATCTTATCTTATCTTTATGTGATATTAAACTACTCACTGGATGTTAACCATCTCTAAATCATAACAATACAACCGACATATACAGCCTTACCAATAATACCAAATAAGTCAACAACAATGTACTAGTGATTCAACCTTACTAATATTCCATGTACATAAATCTAACCTAGCAACCTCCATATGCTTAGGTTAGTTCTCACACTAGTGCCACATGCCATGAACCTAGGCAGTTCGGATCGATTCTACATTAGGCCTCCACAATTACATGCCCTGCCCTTGATATCATGCATCTAAGTTAGACTCGGCATAAGTTTGCTCGAATTAGTGTTATATATCATCAGCTATCTGTGCCAAGTGTTATAAATCAAGTCAGATTGGTTCTATATCGTACCTCCACGACTACATGCTTTGCCCTTGATACCACCTTTGAACACTATAATGACTAGTCCATATGCCCACATTAAGCTATCTCATTATTTCTTTTTATATTAGATAGCACATCCACAAAATAAAGCTTATGATGGCATAATTTATGACATACTACGTCATAAAACTATGATAGCATCATCTATAACATTTCAAGATCATACATTAATCCAAATTACAATGCCATAGTGAAGTATAACATATATAAGCATACACAAATATATTAATAAATAAATGTGTACAATGCATGCTATAAAATATATGCAGAAAAATATTATATCTCATAAAAGGAGGTGTAAGAATCCTATCTCAAATGCTAATCTAAAATCCACTGCTCACAATCCACCATAAACCTTCGGTATGAGCATGAATTTGTGCTACCAATTCTGCTCAATATCAATCAATCATTAATAGGATTAGTTATAATTATTACTATAATCAAGTTAATCCTTAATTCATTAATCTATTTTTACAATTACCCTTATACCCCTCCTATCTAGGCTTAAGTGGGTTTACTTAAAGCTTAATCAAATCCAAGTCCTACGCTTCCATTACCTAGGTCATCAAATTACCTTTAATAGAGCATAAACAGAATTACTTGGGTTAGATAAATCATTACACTCCTTGAGTAAGGTTCAACTGGTTATTTATGGCTTAACTAGACTAAACAAGGTTCCACTAGATAATTCATCATAACCTACTTTCTGGTCATATACCCCACGAATTAGGAAACCTAGCAAACTTAATAAATCTATTCCTTGGAGATAATTCTCTAAAAGGTTCTATTCCTCCCAGCCTAGGAAATCTCACTAATCTTGAACGTTTGCACCTCTACATGAATGAAATTTCTGGCACAATCCCACGTGAGTTAGGCAACCTAGTGAAACTAGATGATCTAGAAATCACAAGTACTTACGTTACAGGTTCCATCCCTTCTAGCTTAGGAAATCTCACCAAAATTGGCTATATGTACTTGTACGGCAATAGTCTCACTGGTTCCATACCCCCTGACTTAGGCAACCTAGTCCACCTAAATCATCTACAACTATTCACCAATCTTATAACAGGTTCCATTCCTTCAAGCTTCGAAAATCTTACCAGTCTTTGGAATTTGCTCCTCTTTGAAAATAACATCTCGGGCACCATTCCTCCTGAACTAGGCTGCCTAGTCCACATAGTTGATCTACGACTCTCAGACAATCATATAACAGGTCCCATCCCTTCTAGTTTCGAAAATCTCATCAGTCTTGAGAGTTTGCTCCTCTACAACAATCATATAACGGGTTCCATCCCTTCGAGCTTCAGAAATCTCACTAGTCTTATGACTTTGTCCCTCTACAACAATAGCATCTCCGGCACCATCCCTCGAGAATTAGGCAGTCTCGTCGAGCTAACTTATTTAGCAGTTTTTTATAATCAATTATCTGGTTCTTTGCCCCAAGAGCTGGGTAATCTTACAAACTTGCTTTCATTACAAGTAAGTAGCAACAAATTTTCTGGCTTCTTACCGCTAGAGATTTGTAAAGGAGGTGTACTTCAAAAGCTTTCGTTAAATAACAACCATTTTAAGGGTCCTATCCCACCAAGCTTGAAAAATTGCTCCAGCTTAGTAAGACTTCGCTTGGACAGAAACATGCTCAAAGGAAGAATTTTTGATGCCTTTGGGAATTACTCCAATCTAAGTTACATCGATATGAGCGACAACCAATTGTATGGCGAGATATCACCAAACTGGGCATATTGCCCAAATTTGACAAGCTTATGGATTTCAGGGAACTTTCTAATTGGGAAAATACCTTCCCAATTTGGGAAAATGTTGAAACTAGAAGTGCTGGACCTTTCTTCCAATCAACTTGCAGGAGAGATACCAGGGGAGCTAGGTAGCATGAGCTCATTGTTCAACTTGAATTTGAGTAGCAATAGATTATCTGGAAGAATTCCTTTGGAAATTGGAAAACTATCCAACCTAGAAACTCTGGATTTATCTGGGAACAACTTGAGTGGGCCATTACCACAACAATTGGAGGGTTTCTCTAAATTGCGCCTCTTGAATTTAAGAGAGAATAAATTGGACGGAAGCATTCCTATCCAATTCGGAGGGTTAGAAAGGTTGCAAGATCTACTTGATTTGAGCCACAATTTGCTTGGAGGGGAGATACCATCACAACTGGCAAGCTTGACTTATTTAACATCTTTAAACTTATCTCACAATAATTTGTCAGGATCCATACCATCATCTTTTGGAAGTATGATCAGTTTGTTATCAATCGATGCATCATACAATAATTTAGTGGGCCCACTTCCTAATAGCAAATTGTTTCTAAATGCTCCAACAGAATGGTTTGCTCAAAACAAAGATTTATGTGGCGAAGTGTCGGGTTTGCCCCGTTGTGCAGGTTCAACAGCAACAAGCACTCATCATTCAGTGAAAAATCACATCATAGAAATTGTTATTCCCGTCTTGGGCTGCCTATTTCTTTTAGCTGTGTCATGTTTCATCATTGTGGTTCTTCGAACGAAGGGAAAACCTATAAAAGAAGAAGATAACGGAGTAATTAGCTGCTACCTATTTTCAGTTTTGAATTTTGATGGGAGGGCAGTTTATGATTACATCATCAATGCCACTGAAAATTTTGATGAAAAATATTGCCTTGGGAAGGGAGGATTTGGCACTGTTTACAAAGTGACACTTCCGATGGGACAAATGGTGGCTGTAAAGAGACTTCATGAAGTGGAAGAAGACATGTTTGATGAAAGAAGTTTCAGAAATGAGATTCAAACATTAACCAACATTCGGCACCGTAACATTGTAAGACTTCTTGGATTTTGTTCCAACACTCGATGTAAGTTTCTTGTGTACGAGTACATTGAGAGAGGAAGTTTAGCTTCCATTCTTCATAGTCAAGAAACAGCTGCAGAACTGAATTGGGATAGGAGGGCTCAAATCATCAAAGATGTGGCGCATGCTTTATTATACATGCATCATGATTGCAATCCATCCATAATTCATCGAGACATTTCAAGCAATAATATATTACTAGATTTTGATTTCAAGGCTTATGTCTTGGACTTTGGTACTGCAAGAATTCTTAAACCCGACGCATCAAATTGGAGCAGACTTGTAGGCACATATGGATATATTGCCCTGGTAAGTTATTTGTACTTAAATTTCTTTCTATTATTAGTCAGTAGTTTAACCCAAATTTAAAAGCATATCTCATATTCTGTACTAGTTTGACAAGAACAAGATTTTTCTATGTGGTACGATTTATCTTGTAGTTTTGAACCTTTTAAATATATTATTACATTCATAAAAATTACTTTTTTTTGTGACTAGTATACAGAAATTTGGACTAACCAACACTTTTATTGTGGAATTATGCTTCTTTTTTCACACAGAACTTTCATATGGAATGAAGCTGAATGAAAAGTGTGATGTATACAGTTTTGGTGTACTTATATTAGAAGTAATAATAGGAAGGCATCCTGGTGAACTTGTCTCCTCTTTGTCATCATCAGACAACCAACAGTTGCTATTCAAAAATATATTAGATCAGCGGATCTCGCCTCCAATAGATCACATGGCTAAGGAAGTTCTTCTATTAACCATGGTAACATTTTCATGCATCCGAGTTATACCGGAAACACGACCGATGATGAATAGAATATGCCACTTTTTGACTGCAGGCAACTCTCCAACTTTTCATGAGCCTTTTTGTTCAATCAAATTAGGCCAATTAATAGACTGTTTTAATTAAATTTAGCATTTGGCATCTTCAAATATCATATGTAGAAGTTCAAATGTGCAATTAGTGGGGTTAAAACTTGGCATGCGCAATGCAAGTGTAATATTTAAGTGAACAAATATTATGTGCATAATTGTTGCAATATTTCCTAAAAATACATTGACCTGATGCTGATTTCATCAAACAATTAGGTCTATGAATTAGATTTTTTTCAAAATACATTCTATTTTTGTATATTGTATGATTATATCAAACATAATGCATGAAGCTTATCTTAACCTGAATTATTATTTGATGCAATTGTCCCATTAAATGTGATAGTTTATGTGACTAATTCATTTAATTGGCAGCTGCCTAAATGCTTAATGTTAGTAGTTTCTACTTTAGTTTTCTTTTTCCCATTGCTTTGAAATTCAAGTTCCTAATTAAAATTGCTTAAGTATTTATCGTTTACTTGCATCAAATATGATTTAAGTCGAAGGAGATGGGATCTAATGCAATAGACACGAAAATTGGGCCTATATATGACTAGACCTTAAGATGACGTTTGGTTCACATTAATGTAATATTATTAGGAATCTTATATTCCTGATAATCTTATACTTAACAATTAAATTCTCAAGAATGAAAGATTACTACATTTGATTCATAATAACAAATTATGATAATCAATTTACTATATTTTTAAATTTTATTTAAATTTTGTTATAAATCTTTTTTATATTTTATGTGGCCCTTTCTTCGTTTTGCTAGAATATGAAATATTCTAATAAAAATTAAGATTCTTTGTAAACTGATTTTACAAATATTATATATTTAAATATTATAAATATTTAATATATACTATATAATATAATATAATATATATTATAATATTATTAAATATTCTAGTATATAATATATATTAATATATAATATATAAATATTTAATAATATATTATATAATATTTAATATGCAAGAAGGTCATAAATTTTAATAATTTAAAATTTAATATTCACATATTCTTATATAAATATATATTAGTGTGTAAAATATTAAATATTATATTATATTATATTTAATATTAATATAAAATATTATATTATATATTATATATTATATATAAATATAATTGTCATGCTCCAAACCCACAAATTCGAGTTGAGAGACACGATAATTGCCGCATACTTATATGGGATTTCTTACAAATATGCAAGGCTTTCTTATGCTATCAAAACACACCGAAATAAAAGGTTTAATTATAATTTATTAAAGATCCAAATACTAAAAGAACTCCATTACATACCAAGTGTTTTTATTTTAAATTTAATCAAAACTAAAATAAGAAAGTCATTATTTCATCTTGCATGTCTAAGGACTCTTGCAGTAGCATCCCCACGCAACTACTGATCAGGATTTGAAAAGAAAAGATGAAACAATAATGGGCTCTATAGTCTAGTACATAATGATTAGCCTATTTAGAAAATAATGAGCTTCATGGTCCAGGAAGTACCCTAAAGTTTCTTTCTAGAATCATGGTAGTAATACCCAATATCTAATAATTTAATTATTCCCTGTATACCTAGTTTAGGACCTGTCATTGGGCCAGTGAATTAGCCTAACCTCAAACCCCAATTGAATCCAAATTACTTCCTTAATCAGGAACTAAACTACTTAAACCACCCAGACCCAGTTTGATTTAATTCCAAAAAGGGGGATCGCACGGTCTCCTTTCTTGTTGCAAGAAAACAAGGGTTCGTCCCCTTCTTCTCTCCCGATGTCCCATACTTGACTTTCGGCCATCCCCATGGCTAGCCGGATGGCTGGCCAGACCCCCCCCTCCACGGTCGATTGACGAGCTAGTGATCGCCCGGCCACTACTTTGGCACCACAAGGCAGCCTTTTTAATGCGACACAATGGCAAGAACCCGCTGACTGGCTTTTGGATCGGACCCTACCAGACCAAGGAACCTATCGTGGTGCGACGCAGCCGTTGCGAACTCCGGTGAGCTAGGTCTCCAATGATTTCTAATCCCTTGCCGGATGCGTGGCCTCATTGAAACCTAACTAGAAGCCACAGACATCATGGAACAGAGGCACAGCCCATAACTAAAATCAAGTTTCTTATCTAATCCTTATGAATTGATCGAACTATGGAGTTAACACTCCATCTCCCACCCCCCACCCGCCTAGATTATCCTTCAATGTCAGCACGATCATCTATCACCGGTCTTGCCAGCTAGGGATGCACGGAACAAGGCATTCGGCAGTTCTCTTGCCTTAGGTAGTCATCGATAGCCCTCCGGTGGCTGACCAAGACTCAAGGAGTATTAACAAGGGAAAGTAAGAAAGGAAGGAAGAAAGGTCACCCTTTTTCTGGTGATGTTCTCCGACCTTCTCCCCCAAGTCCAATCGTCCCGCGACTTTCTTCCATCAACCCTTTGTTTGCACCCTAGAATAATACATTGGGTTCCTATTTGTAGATGATTAGCTCCACTCAATCCTCTTTCAATCAGGCTTGGGACTCTGGCTTCGATCAGAATTCTTCTCTCCTGATTTGGAAACAGGAAACAAGATCCTAATTTGGGTCTCATTTCCTTGTTTGGACTGTAATTTATGTTATGTTTTATCAGAATCTTAGCCCAATGAGCTTTAAAGACTTGCTTAATTGCTCTAAAACCTTATCCTTAGGGCTGGTTTTACAATAATATTAAATATTTAAATATTATCTAGTGTAAATTAAATATATAATTAAATCAAGTATTATTAAATATTTATAAGGAAGTTAATAACGTAATTTAATATTACCAAACTTTTGTAATGTCAGATACCCATTTTTTAAATAAGAATCAGATTATCATGATTTGTATTAATCTTAAATTAGTGGGAATCAAATATTACCACTTAGATTACTATGCTTAATTGTGCTTAATTGTCAAACATAGTAATCTTCATGGATAATTTGCATGGTAATCTTAAATTACTATACAAATTACTACAAACAAAACGACCCCTAAAATCAATCTTCAAGAAATTGAAACTTAAAGAGAATATAGTGAAAATTTATTCGAAGTTTTCAATGGTCATTGACCTACAAAATAAGGTTCTCGTAGCTGCTCTACCTTAATTCTTAAATAGAAAATATTTCTAAATAGGAAATAACCAATTAAAGTTGACAATGATAGATTTGAATAGGACTAAATCTCCTTTTAATGGGTAATTTGAATATAAGTGGATCTCCTATGCCACTCATTCCACATCATGATCTAATTAAATAATTAAAAATATTTATCTTGTTTTAAAATTAACTTTTTAAATTTACATGAACATATGGTGTTGTTGCCCAGTAGGGCTTTGAATAGGCTTTGAATTTGGATGCATATAGGCATCCTTTTTGTTCACGACGTATCTTGCTCCTTATTACTAGCATTTTTTAGATCCTCCCAATTAAGGTCGATTTTGTCTCATGTAGGTAGGATATTTTTGTTCGAGATCTTACCCATTTTCTACTTTGGAGAAAAGTTGCTGCCTAAGTTATTAGTGTCACAGGTAGCAATTCAACTATGTGAGTCATTGATGTAAATTCTTAGGGTTCTAATGAAGAATTTTTAGTGACACCAACTCCATCATTCGGCTTTCAACAACAATCATCCAGGTGACACTTGCTGCTAAGGATGTTGGTTGCCCCCTTATTATACTTCAGTACGACCTCGAACCAGTCATCCTCTAAGGTGACGATCATCTTTTGTTTGTGCTTGATTCGAACTTGTCAAGCAATAGTGACATTCTTGGCCATACTATAAAGCAGGCTAAAGGAATTGTTCATCGGGACTATAGGCTTGCATGCTAACTCCTCTTAAAACTTGAATAAATTAATAGGCAGTCTACCCAACTTATCTGGTATCCATGTTTTTGATAATCAATTATCTGGTCCTTTGCCCCGAGCTGGGTAATCTTACAAACTTACTTTTGTTACACATAAGTAGCAACAAATTTTCTGGCTTCTTACCATCAGAGATTTGTAAAGGAGGTGGAGGTGTACTTCAACGTCTGACTCTACATGAGAACCATTTTTCAGGGTTCTATCCCACCAAACTTGAAAAGTTGCTCCAACTTGGTAAGAGTTCACATGGAAAGAAATATGCTCAAAAGAAGGATCTTTGATGCCTTTGGAAATTATTCTAATCTAGTGTACATCGATATGAGCAACAACCAATTATATGGTGAGATATCATCAAACTTGGCATACTGCCTAAATTTGACAAGTTTGCGGATTTCAAGAAACTTCCTAACTGGAAAAATACCCTTCGAATTTGGAAAATTGTTGAAATTAGAAGTGCTGGACCTTTCTTCCAATCAACTTGCAGGAGAAATACCAGGGGAGCTAGGGAAGATGAGCTAATTGTTCAACTTGAATTTGAGTAGCAATAGATTATTTGGAAGAATTCCTCTGGAAATCGAAAAACTGTCCAACCTAGAAACTCTGGATTTATCTAGGAACAACTTGAGTGGGCCATTACCACAATAATTGGAGGGTTTCTCTAAATTGCACATTTTGAATTTAAGAGAGAATAAATTGGATGGAAGCATTTCTACCCAAATCGGAGGGTTAGAAAGCTTGCAAGATATACCTGATCTGAGCTATAATTTGCTTGGAGGGGAAATACCATCATAACTGGCAAACTTGACTTATTTAATACATTTAGACTTATCCCACAATTTGCTTAAAGGGGAGATGCCATTACAACTGGCAAGCTTGACTTATTTAATACATTTAGACTTATCCCACAATTTGCTTGAAAGGGAGATACCATCACAACTGGCAAGCTTGACTTGTTTAATATATTTAGACTTATCCCACAATAATTTGTCAATGCTCGATATACCATCGTTTTTTGGAGATATGATCAGTGTGTCAATGATTGATCTCTCATACAACAATTTGGTGGGCCCACTTTTCTTATAGCAAAATGTTTCTAAATGCTCAAGCAGAATGGTTTGCTCATAACAAAGATTTATATAGTAAAGTGTTGAGTTTGTCCCGTTGTGCAGGTCCAACATTGACAAGTACTCATCATTTAGTGAAAAAACACAGCACACAAATTGTTATTCCTGTCTTGGGCTTTCTGTTTCTTTTAGCTGTGTCATGTTTCATCATTGCGGTTCTTCGAAGGAAGAGAAAACCTATGAAGGAAGAAGATAACAAAGTAATTAGCAGCCACCTATTTTCAGTATTGAATTTTGATGGGAAGGCAATTTGTGATAACATCATCAATGCCAATGAAAATTTTGATAAAAAATGTTGCCTTGGGTAGGGAGGATATGGCATCGTTTACAAAGTGACACTTCCAATAGGACAAATAATGGTTGTAAAGAGACTTCATGAAGTGGAAGAAGACTTGCTTGATGAGAGAAGTTTCAAAAATGAGATTCAAACATTAATCAATATTTGGCACCGTAACATTGTAAGGCTCCTTGGATTTTGGTCCAATGCTCGATGTATGTTTTTTGTGTAGAAATACATTGAGAGAAGAAGTTTAGCTTTCATCCTTCATAGTCAAGAAACAGCCACAGAATTGAACTGGGATAGGAGAGCTCAAATCATCAAAGATGTGGGGCATGCTTTATCATACATGCATCATGATTGTAATCCATCCATAATTCACCTAGATATTTCAAGCAATAATATCTTACTAGATTTTGATTTCAAGGCTTATGTTTTGGACTTTGGCACTACAAAAATTCTCAAACCCGATGCATCAAATTGGAGCAGACTTGTAGGCATATATGGATATATTGCCCTCGATAAGTCATTTGTACTTAAATTTCTCCTTATCATTATGTAGTAGTTTAACCCAAATCTAAAAGCACATCTCGTATTTTGTATTAGTTCCACAAGTATAAGATTTTTCTATGTGGTATGGTTTATCTTGTAGTTTTGAACCTTGTAAATATACTATTACATTCGTGAAAATTACTTTTCTTTTGTGACTAGTATGCAGAAGTTTAGACTAACAAACATTTTTACTGTGGAACTATATTCTTTTTTTTTTTCATATAAAACTTCCATACAGAATGGGAATGAGAAGTATGATGCATACAGTTTTCGTATACTTATATTAGAAGTAATAATGGGAAGGCATCCTGGTGAACTTGTTTCCTCTTTGTCATCATTAGACAACCAACAGTTATCATTCAAACATGTGCTAGATTAGCAAATCTCACCTCCAATAGATCACATGGCTGAGGAAGTTCTTCTATTAACCATGGTATCACTTTCATTCATCTAAGTTATACTAAAAGCATGACCGATGATGAATAGAATATGCCACTTTTTCACTGCTGGCAACTCTTCAACTTTTCATGAGCCTTTCTGTTCGATCAAATTAGGCCAATTAATAGATTATTTTAATTAAATTTAGCATTTGGCATCTTCAAATATCATATGTAGAAGTTCGAATGTGCAATTAGTATGGTTAAAACTTGGTAGGTGTGATGCAAGTGTAATAGTTAAGTGGACAAATATTATGTGCATAATTGTTGCAATATTTCCTAAAAATACATTGATCTGATACTGATTTCATTAAACAATCAGGTGTATGAATTAGATTTTTTTTTAAAATACATTCTATTTTTTATATTATAGTTAAAACTTGACATGTGCAATGCAAGTGTAACCCTTATGAATTGATTGAACTATGGAGTTGATGCTCCATCTTCCCCCCACCCACCTAGATTATCCTTCTATGTCAGCATGATCATCCATCACCAGTCTTGCCTAGCTAGGGATGCACGGAACAGGGCATCCGACCCTTCTCTTACCTTAAGTAGTCATTGGTAGCCCCTCAATGGTTGATTAAGACTCAAGGAGTATTAATAAGGGAAGGAAGAAAGGTTACCCTTTTTTCTGGCAACGTTCTCCGGCCTTCTCTACTAAGTCTGATCATCCCGCGGCCTTCTTCCATCAACCCTTTGTTTGCACCCTAGAACAATACCTAGGGTTCCAATTTGTAGACGATTAGCTCCATCAATCCCCTTTCAATCAGGCTTGGGACCCCTAGCTTCGATAAGAATTCTTCTCTCCTAGTTTGGAAACAAGAAATGAGATCCTAGTTTGGGTCTCATTTCCTTATTTCGATTGTTATTTATTTATTTATTTATATTTTATTTTGGCCCAATCAGAATCTTGGCCTAATTAGCCTTAAGACTTGCTTAATTACTCTAAAACGTGATCCTTAGGGCTGGGGTTTACAATAATATTAAATATTTAAATATTATCTAGTATAAATTAAATATATAATTAAATTAAGTATTATTAAATATTTATAAGGAAGTCAAAAATGTAATTTAACATTACCAGACTTTGGTAATAATAGATACCTATCTTTTAAATGAGAATCAGATTATCATGATTTGTAGTAATTTTAAATTAGTGAGAATCAAATATTACCACTTAGATTATTATACCTAATTGCCAAATATAGTAATCTTAGATTATCATGCATATTATCATGAACCGATCAATCTTTCAGAAATTGAAACTTGAAGAGAAGATAGTGAAAATGTTATGCAAAAGTTTTCAATGGTCATTGACCTACAAAATAGGGTTCTTGTAGCTACTCTACCTTAATTCTTAAATAGAAAATATTTCTAAATAGAAAATAACCAATTAAAATTGAGAATAATAGATTTGAATAGGACTAAAACTCCTTTTAATGGGTAATTTGAATATAAGTGGATCTCCTATGCCATTGATTCCACACCATGATCTAATTAAATAATTAAAAAATATTTATCTTGTTTTAAAAATTATCTTTTTAAATTTATATGAACATATGGTGCCATTGCCCTATAGGGCTTTGAATTGGCTTTGAATTTGGATTTGAATTTGGATGCAAATAGGCATCATTTTTGTTCATGGCGTATCTTGCTCCTTTATCAAGGATTATTTAGATCCTCCCAATTAAGGTTGACTTTGTCTCATGTAGGTAGGATATTGTTGTTCAAGATCTTACCCATTTTCTACTTTGGAGAAAAGTTGCTGCCTATGTTATTAGTGTTGCAAGTAGCAATTCAACTATGTGAGTCTTAGGCCTCTAATGAAGAATTTTTAGTGACACCAACTCCATCATTCGACTTTCAACAATAGTCATCCAAGCGACATTTGCTGCTAAGGATGTTAGTTGCCCCCTTATTATACTTCAATAGGACCTCCAACAAATCATCCTCTAAGGTGATGATCATCCTTTGTTTGTGCTTGACTCCAACTTGTCAAGCAATAGTGACATTCTTAGCCATATTATGAAGCAGGCTAAAGGAATTGTTCATCAGGACTGTAGGCTTCCATGCTAACTCCTCTTAGAACTTGAAGAAATTAATAGGACTTTAGTATTTATTCCCTACTTTTTGTTGACTCCTTGAAAGGCAAGTGCCGTTACCTCTTCTTCTCAATGGTAGACTTAGAAAGATGATGTTCATTTTTCCCTGATCAATGGCTATGAAGGTTCATTCTTTCGTAATGTCTTCACTCATTCCTCTCTGAGATAACTTGGAAGGTTGTGGATGTGTTAGCCCATCAAAGATTAATATCTATTAAATTTTGTTGCTGATTTCGAGGTTAATGCTACAGTGTTCATCAATATAAAAGGTAGCAATTTGGTTATACTGCTCGTGAGATCTCTTCTTGTCGAACTGGTGAGTAGTAAATGGGGTGGGAATTGGAGTCATCTTGGAGTGATAGCTTTATGCAAGGAAGTTATCCTCATACCATCATGCCTAGAGGAAAGATGATCCTCTTCTGAATTGAAGCACGAACAGCTGGAGTTGGAGTTAAACTTGATGAAAACATCAAATGCAATAGTTATTATAGCAGGTTTAGAAAAGCTCAGTTCAGAACCTTCAATAGTAGTAGTCTATGATGCCATCGATATACAAAGTTTGTGAAAGTTTTTCTTCAATTTTTTTTTCTACTCTCTTCATTTCTTTATTCTTCTCCATTTTTTCTTTCTTTCTTCTTCTTCTTCTTCTTTAGGAATAAAGAGGAGAGTGTATTTTACCTTAGGAAGTATGCTTGAGAAGCATACATAAGCATGCATTCTCTATAAGGGGAGAATATCAGACATTTTGTCATAAGCAAAATAGAGGATCGATATTTATAAAGGTCTACCATGGACTATAAAGATATATTTTGAAGGTGTGTTTTGCCTCAGAAAATATGCTTGAGTAGCACATATAACTAGTATTCTCTATTAGGGAGAGAATATTATATGTTCTATTCTAGGTAGAACATAGGTTCAACATTTATAAGGTCCACCATGAAGGAGGGTGGTCATAGTGATGGTGGTCGTAGCTATCATGGTGCTGCATAGTATAAGGTGGTTGGTGGTAGACATATGATAATAGAAAACATAAAAAAAAATACTGCTTCATTTTGTAAGAAAAATAATGGAAAGCAATCCAAAAATGTTTTCTAGACTAAGTGTACATTTGAAAACCTGAAAAATAATTTTTTAGTTTTTTAATTTTTTAAAAAATATTAGATTTAAACATAAAATTCTATTTTCTATTCTTCATAGAAAAATTTTCTAGAGAAGTCTCTAAGTTTTCCATAATTAAATAGATCCTTAACATCTTCACCAGTTGCAATCAGTTCAGACAATGCGACATCTAGTTGCATTAAGAATTTGTTAACAAGTTTATGAGAAACTAGCATGACATGTAAATAAAGAAAATATGCTCATTGAATAATGAACAAAAAGCAGCATTTGTTGTGAAAGGCTGGTAGACCAAAAGCACACCTGACTAAATAAGGCATCATACAGAGCCATTAGGCCACTCTGACCAACAACAACACAGGCCTTCCCATCCTGTTCCAATTGTAGTTTTTGGAGATCAGTAAAGCTGCAAAATCGAACTAATTATCCAGCCAATTTGAACAAGAAGAACAGAGAATCTGAGTAGATTTGGCAGAGATTTTTTTTTTCTTTTTTCTTTTATTAGATATGAGAGCATCCTGAGTTTCTAAAATGCTTGCTTGCTTTAAAAACAAAGGGATGCATCGATCTCCTGTTAAGCAGTCTCCTGTAATTCAGCCTTTGCTGGACAACACTCACTGCATCTGAATTCACCAAAAGAACCTCAAATCCATGATAATTCGGTTCTTTAAGCTGCAACTGTCCCATTCAATAAGAAGATCATCACAATGTTTGAATCTTGCGCTACCGTAGTGTTTGCATTAAGAGGGAAAGCTACATGCAGCCATGGGACAGTTCAAGCATACCTGTTCACAAAGAGCTCCGAGTCTTCCGGCGCCGGCCTCCCATCAGATGTAGTGACAACAACAATCCCCACCTATAAAACGTATATGTCTGATAAAGTCAATTGCTATCACATAACATTATATGGTAATCTAAGATTCATTGATTTTTCTTTTTTGAAAAGAACATGCAAGATTAAAACCTGGTATGAGTTTAATTAATCCGATTTGGTGACATCCAAAATTCTGGTCCATTAAATATTGCTTGCATCGCAAAATATGAGCTTGGGAGAGAATTTACTAAGCCGAGAAAGAATTTGGGATGGACAGGGAGTACTCTGACGGAAAAATATCAGAAGGGATATTAAAGAAGATAAAACAACGTCTATAGACAAGAAATACCTAATTAAGTTCTATTCCAGAACCTAGATTCAAGTTCAAGACCACCTATATATGCTTCAATGGAATAGATCCAATGCTATAAATCGAGTAAATAATGCTTGACTCAATAATAATGAGTTGAAATAAATCAAGAGCATGTCCATCAGAAATATATATATATATATATATATATATATATATATATATATATATATATATAATTATAAAAAAGAGTAAACAAGATGAGCTTTAGAAAACTAAATAAACAAAAATCACTACTTTCTAGAAAAATAGAAAAAAAAATCAAGAATAAAATACTGCTTTTCAAGGGAATCAGGAACATGATTATCAGAGAAGTAAACAAAAATCGCTGCGTAATCGAAAAGAATCAAGTGTGTGAATATCAGAAAATAAAAAAAAAAGAAAAACAACTTTAACGTGGGAAATAGTAGCGATTCATTCAAGTTTAAGAAAAGAAAAGCTATGAACAAGTTGAAAAGAACCGCCCCATTCTTGACAGAAATCTAATCACGCTTCATGTAATCTAGAGGCCAGGATTCTGTTCTATTAAGAAAAAATAATGCAAGAAGAGGGGGAGAAGATTGGAGACGGGTAGGTATCATGCGCCGACCTCATTCATTTAGGTTGGTCACGTGACATTAGTGAGCTGCCGAATGATCAACTAAGAATCTTTTCGAACTTATAAGAACCGCCACAACGAGGTTAGAGCCTCATATTCTACAATGTTGTCGATGCAGAAGTGAAAGACTTAACACGCCGGCTTGAGCTCTAATAGTCACCACGGAAAGAAAGCGGGGAGTACAGCCTATTCGTATGCTCTTCAACAAAAAGATGTTTTTTTATCTAAAATCAACCTTTTGGATTTTTTCAGTATTAAACAAAGCAAAAGAAGGATATGGCGCCCTATATCTGTTACTCTAGGGATACGAGTCATGAGAAATCTCCGAGAAAACGCGAGCAGAAGACCTTATTTATTCCTTTTAATTCAGATGATGAGCATGACAAAGATGCATAATTCTTAAAACATGATGGTCTTCAAATAACAAAATATTTTATTATTATTATTATTTTTTTTCCCATCAAAGTATAAGATTTATATATATTTGTATCATTTATCTTAAGAAATGCATGCATATAAAATTAGTTATACTTTTTTATTTTTTATATTTTTTAATTATAAGGGATTCTATGGTTTCCGTAATGGAGAGACAATTGTCATGATAATTTATTTTCTAAATGTTAAGATGAGGCAGACATTGGCTTGATTACCTCTCTCACTCTGAGCACATGGATGCCGTGACAAGTCGCCAAAAGGAAGAATAGACCGCTTGTGCAAATGACCTCTTGGGTGGCTTTAGGTACATGATGTTCAACTCCATAGAAGCTAAAATGTAGATTGAATAGTAAAAAATATATATTTAAATTTAAAATTTTTAAAATGCATATTTTTATTATTTAATTTCAAATAAACTTTTATTTGAAAACTAGTTTTGGATAAATATGACTGCAGATTAAGCTATTGAAAACTTATATTCCTCTCGTTGCCATGCCTCCCAACCGATGCCTGGTGTAGATAAAGGTAACATGGCTACATACTCTCAAAGCGGAATCCTAAGAGCATACAAGACCTAGCACATTATCGAGGCACCACTTTGATACTCAGATATAATAACAAAGATATAACGAGATTCATATAATTAAGTCCAACTATTTTAGAATTAAGGCTTTGTTGTTGCTATACAAAAAGATTCATGTCCACATATAAAATTCCAACAAGCAACAAAAGTTCTCTGTACAATATAATATTAAAACTATGCTAAATTGCCAACACATGGCGAATCCCATCCAAAAATCCCCATCAATAAAGTCAGATGACTAATAGGATAAAACAAAAATATCATAAATGAAAATGTAACTACTCTATCTCTCTTTATAAATCTGCCCCTCAGGTCCTGCTCCATTGCACAACCCTCATCCTCTAAAAAAATTGCAGATATTATGAGCAATAGCCTAGTAGAAATTCTTACATCATATATACGAATGTGCATATAACACATAAACTTGAAATTAAAGATAATATGGATATAAGCGTCTACAAAATTAAGCCATGTTGCATCACATAATAAAAATCCATGCAAGGCAGATAATAAAATAATTTTATCATCTTATCTTATCCTGACACAACATTAGATTACTCACTGGATGCTAACCATCTCTAAGTCATGGCAACACAACCGACATATACAACCTTACCAATAATATCAAATAAGCCAACAACTGTGTATTACCGTTTTGGCTTTACCAATACTTCATCACACTAAGGATATATACTAGCGATTCTGCCTTACCAATATTCTATATAGATAAATCTAACCTAACAACCTTTATATGCTCAAGTTGGCTCTCACACTAGTGCTTCATGCCATGAACCTAGACAATTCAGATCAGTTCTACATTGGGTCTCCATGGTTTTATGCCCTATCCCTGATGTCATCTGTCTAAGTTAGACCCGATCTAAGTTTACTCGAACTAGTATTACATATCATCAACTATTTGTGCCAAGTGTTATAAACCAAGTTAGATCGGTTCTACATCAGGCCTCTACGACTACAAGTCCTGCCATTTACACCACCTCTGCAATGCCATAGTGACTAGTCTACATGCCCATATTAAGCCATCTCATCATTTCTTTTTATATCAAATAGCATCATCTATAATTTTCAAGATCATACATCAATCCAAATTACAATGCCATAGCGAAGTATAACATATATGAGCATACACGAAATATACTGATAAACAAATGTGCACAATGCATGCTACTATAAAATGTATGTAGAAAATTATTATATTTCATAAAAGCAATTGTAAGATACGTACCTCAAATGCTAATTCAGAATCCACTACTCATAGTCCACCATAGCCGTTCATCATGAATCTCAAAGCATCAATCCATGCTACCAATTCTGCTCAATATCAATCAATCACTAATAGGATCAGCTACAATTATTACCATAATCAAGTTAATCCTCAATTCATTAATCAATTCCTACAATCACCCTTATACCCCTCCTATCTAGGCTTAAGTGGGTTTACTTAAAGCTTAATTGAATCCCAAGTCCTACACTTCCATTACCTAGCTCATCAAAGTACTTTTAATAAAGCATATACAGAATTACTTAGTTTATCTAAATCATTACACTCCTCCGGTAAGGTTCAACTGGTTATTTATGGCTTAACTAGACTAAACAAGGTTCCACTAGACTCAACCAATGCAAATATGGCTTAAGCCCACAACAATTGAGCTTAGCACAGCATGGCCTAAGAGTACACGGGCTACAGATAACCAAAACTTAGACCCGATTGGCTCAAAGCGGTTGGGCCTGGATTGCCCACCAGGTTTGGGCCTCACCAGCCCAAAACATGGTAAGGTAGACCCCAGCCCGGTACAGGGCCTGATCACAAACCGGTCCACTGGGACCTGGCTAACCACTTGGCCACGCATGGAAGGCTAGCTGCCTTCTTCTTTCCAACCTGCGACCCACCGTGAGTGGCCCCATGCAGTCGCCAACCTGCGACCCACAGTTCCTATGCTTTGTCTCCTTTCACCTATCAAGACTGAATTTATTTGTCCGAGATCCTGAATTCTATGGCCTCCTTCATGTTTGTGCATGTAACGTCTTTGAATTGCTATCAGAACCTTCTTATGCTATCAGAACAAGATCTCCTTGCTAAATTTTAGGATACATTTTAGAAAAAGGATCTTCTGATGCTATCAAAACCTTTTATTTGCTAAGACAGTAAGGTGAAGACAAAAATTATAAGGATTTAAATTGGCATGTATTTAGTAACGTATTAGTAATGCATTGGGTTGATCTAATGTTATTATAGTTGAAATTAATTAGATTTGGGCTTCGACCCTTAGAGCAGCGAGGAGAGTTAAGACTTAAATATGAATAGTATGTGAGAGTTCATATTAAAGTATACTCAATAAGACTTAGGAGTTTGGATAATATTTTTCAACCAGTTTTTTTAAGTAAGGGATTGGATTGTTGCAAAATTACTGAGCATTGCCAATTACAACAAAATCTACTAATGTTAAGCAGCCACTCAATAAAAGAGAAGTTCCTTCCCAACCTGCTAGCTTGCGGTCGAGATGGTTGGCAACCTGTTGCCGATGTTGTTTAGACAATACATACAGCGGTAAGCCAAGATGGTTGATAAGTTGCTTTCCAAGATTGCTAAGTTGTAATTGCTATAAATTCTCTCCTATTCTGTTGTCCTTCCCTAGCGAGACCGTTGATGATTAGTGACAGTCAACGTCAAACCCGGAAAATTAATAGAAGTCATACAAGAAGAAAAAATTAGTTGTCCTGAACCGTCTTTGCGAGAGCCTAGACTCGGATGCTGGAGCCCACCTCGCCCTCAATTCCACGGTTTCCGTCGATAAATTCTCCTGGAGCCCACCTCGCCCTCAATTCCACCGATAAATTACTATAAATTCTTTCGCCAGACTCAATCATACTTGGAGCCGACCTCGCCCTCAATTCCACGGTTTCCACTATAAAATGTGTGCCTCAAGCCTGGATCAGTTTCCACCTATAAATTCTCTCACATCTTGGAGCCCACCTCGCCTTTGATTCCTCGGTTTCTACCCGTAATCTCTCTTTCTCGACCCTCTGCATCACGGAGACGGTCCACCTCGCCGTCGTTTCCACGGTTTCCACCTATAAATTCTCTCACATCTTGGAGCCCACCTCGCCTTCGATTCCACGGTTTCTACCCGTAATTTCTCCTTCTCGACTCTCTGCATCACGGAGACAGCCCACTTCGCCCTCGATTCCACGGTTTCCACCTATAAATTCTCTCACATCTTGGAGCCCACCTCGCCTTCGATTCCACGGTTTCCACCACCTCGATTTTCCCTCGCTTGACCCTCGGGCATGGGCTGGTTTAACCCGTCAAGACTCTCTCTATCTTGGAGCCCCCGATTCCACCTGTTGTTGTGGGTTCTCTTCACAAGAACCAAGACTCTCTCCATCTCGAAGCCCATCTCGCTCTCAATTCCACCTATAAATCCAAGGGGGACTTTGAGCGGGCCTCGGCTGGCCCCTTGTTTAGGAAACTCCTGCATACCGTTTCGATGAAATTCCCGGTCCTCAACACTGTCCTTCTCCGGTCTCGTTAAAATTCAAAGAAAAAGATCGTTTTATCGCTGAAAAAAACTTTATTTCCAAACTTATTTTTCTCTCAACTTGCAGCCCATCTCTGGGCCCCATTTATTTACTCGCTCCAACGCGTGACTTGTTTTTTTTTTTTTCTTCTACGGGAAAGCTTGAATGGCGCACCAAGCTTGAATGAAGGAGTCCCATCCTCATAAAGGTACGTAGACCATGCACCTAGGATAATCAATAAGATAATAAGCCATTTACCTACTCATAAATAAAAAAAAAAATATAATTTATTTTATTTAAATAATATTTAATTTATATTGTTCCTATACACATTTATATTATCATGGTGTACACCTTATCTTATCTCTATACACACATATCTCATCTTTGTACATAATTATATTATTACTATACACACTTATATTGTCATTACGTATGTATTTATTTTATCTCTATACATACTTATCATATATTTATACAAACTTATATTGTTACTATATATACTTATAACGTTAGATGCTCATTTTCGAGGAAGTTGTTGATATCTCTAGTTAAATGCTTTGGGATGTGTAGAGTACCAATTAAAATTTGAGAGCTCTGATCTGAATGGAGGAGAAAGAAAGTGTCAACAAGCGAAAGAAAGTGCTGAGATCAATTGGTTATGGCATTTATATGGCATATATAGAATGAGAGAAATTCTAAAATCTTTTATAATAAAAAGGCATCACAATCTTTTATCATCTACAAGATTATGGCAACCTTTTTTATGTGGAGAACCATTTGCCCTGAAAGTTGGGTGGATGCGCATAGCAACTCTTGTAATATGCTATTTTCTCTCTTTTCCCCTTCTTCTATGTAATGATTTTGTAAATCCTTCTACCTCACTTTCCATCAAAAAAAGAAGACAACTAATCTACTGTTGGTGCGATAAATTTCATCTCTTGAGGGTTGATTGTTGGAGGTAAAAGCTCGTCCCTCCAAAATTTGTATGCTCAACAAATTTGAGCTAAAGTCAGGCATCTAAGAGATTGAAGACTAGCAAGGATATTTCATTCTCGGATGACAATTTGCACAGGGTTTAGACACCCCATGAAGATGCCTTAATTTTCACCATGGTGATTGCAAATTAGTTAAGTCAAAAAGTTTATGGTCTATGATGGAAGTTTGGTTGATATCCTTTATTACGATGCCTTTAAGAAGATGGGGTTAGGTAAGGATCATCTGAAGCCCTTCAACCCCCACCGATTAGATTCTTTGAAGAACCGATTCCAGTTAAGAGGACCATCATTCTTCCCATGACTACCATGTAGGAGCTATGTTGTATTATGGTAATGCTTAACATTTTGGTAGTTAAAGCTCCTTTTGCTTACAATGTTATTCTCGAGCATCTCAACCTCAACGCCATAAGAGCAATCCCATTAAGCTATCATCTTACGATGAAGTTTCCTACTGAGCAAAGAATCAGAGAAGTTCAAGGAGATTAGGCATTGGTGAGACATTGCTCTGTTGCCACCTTGAAAGGAAAGACCAAAGTCAAAGAGACTTTGATGGCAGAGAGCTTCGACTAAAGGGATGAGTTTAAACTAAAAAGAGGAAAACCTATGGATGACTTAATTTTAGTCCCTTTGGATGAAGAAAATCCAAAAAAGGTAATCCATATCGGGTTTGCCCCATTAGAGGAAGACAAGAATAACCTCATTGACTTTTTTCAAGCAAATGCTTATGTCTTTGCTTGGCACTAGTAGATATGCTAAGGATTGATTGCAAAGTCATAGCTCATAAGCTATGCATAGACTTGACCTATAAACCTGTAGGCAGAAGAAGAGAAGCTTTGTCCTAGAGAGCAGAATGCAAACTAGGATCAAGTAGATAAACTCCTTCAAGTTGGGTTTCTTAGAGAAGTAAACTATCCTGATTGGCTAGCCAATATGAAGATGGTGAATAAAATCAATGACAAATGGATAATATGCATTGACTTTGTTGACTTTAATAAGGTTTGCTCCAAAGATAGTTTTCCTTTTATTATAACTTGTCGACACCACTTTTGAGAATAAGTTATTAAGTTTTATGGATGCATTTTTGAGGGTATAACCAAATTAAGAAGGAACTTGAGGATGAAGAGGAGATAGTGTTCATTATTGATCTAGGCTTATATTACTACAAAGTAATGCCCATCGGGTTACAGAAGGTCAAAGCTACATACCAAGTTGGTTAACAAAATCTTTAAGGATCAGATTGGTCAAAATATGGAGGTGTATGTAAATGATCTATTGGTGAAGAGCAAAAGATGGTAGTATCATGTTAATGACTTGGAAGAAGGCTTCTAAGAAGTGAGACTCTTATAACGAAGTTAAACCCCAACAAATATGCTTTTGGTGTCTCCTCGGAGAAGTTCTTAGGCCTTATGCTCGCTCAAAAAGCAATTAAAGTCAATTCAAAGAAGATTTAAGCTAATTTGGATATGGCTTCTCCAAAGTTTCCAAGAAAAGTGCAAGGCTTGTAGGTTGGACAGCTACACTCTATTGCTTTGTCTCAAAGGCCATCAAAAAATATCTCCCATTCTTTAAGTCCCTCAAGAATTATCAAGGAGTTCCAATGGGGGATAAGTGTTGGACCGCTTTAAGCTAGCTCAAGCAGTATCTTGCCTCCCCACCTTTGCTCATAAAGCATAATCCAAGAGAACTTCTCTATCTGTATATGGCTATTTCCCTAATAGTTTTGAGTTAGTGCTAGTTAGGATGGAGTTCAAAGGCCTACATATTACATCAATAAAGTTCTTTATGAGGCCAAGATGAGGTATCCAATTATGAAGAAAGTAGTTTATGCATTAGTAGTTGCAGAATGAAAATTTGGGTCATACTTCCAAGTTCACATCATCTTTGTGTTGATGGATCAACCCCTACGATAAGTACTAAAAGAAAGCAGATAGTTTGGATGACTAGTGAATTGATTGGTAGAGATTGGTGAATTTGGCATACAATGTTGCCCTCAACCAACCATGAAAGCCCAAGTTTTGGCCGATTTTGTTGTAGAGTGCACAACTCTAGCCAAGAAAGAAGTCCCTCATAAAGTAGAAGTGGAGCCTATAGATTGAATCCTTTATGTAGATGGAGCTTTTGCTAAAGAGAAAAGTGGAGTTGGTCTTATCCTCATAGGATTAGGAGTTGAGGTTAAATCCATCTTCAGGTTTAACTTTATGACCTCCAATAATGAAGCTGAATTGAAGCACTCCTCAACGACTTAAGTCTGGCTAGAGAATTAAAGGCTTCCAAGATTAGAATCTATAACGACTCTTAGCTCGTGGTCAATCAAGTTTGAGGAGAATGTAAGGCAAGAGGGCAACATATGGCTAAGTACCTATGAAAGGTTGTAATAACCTCAAAATAGTTCCACTAGGCTTGGCCTGCTAATGGTTTAATTGAGCCAGCAGATGGGCTTGGGGCATTACAAATGGTATTAGAGCCGATTCAAGTGTGCGAAAGTTAGTGGGCTGAAGGAAATGGCTACTCATGGGACAATGGTAGAGTCTCACTATGGTGTGAAGCCACTCCTGTAGTACCAACGACCTCACTTGGATTAGATTCTAACTAGTTTATAGCGTGCGAAAAGGACATCGCTTGATAAGAAAGGAAAGATTGTAATACCCTAAAATAGTCCTATATCGGATGGGAAAGAAAAGTTTGAAGAACTTATAACTTAAGTTCACCTGCTACTAGTTAACTTGCACTCGAGTTTTTAAGGCCACATGGACTCAGCCTACTAATAGGTTAATAAAGCTAGCAGGTGGCCTTGAGGCATTACATTGATCCTCGCTAAGCGCTCCAAATGAATTTGCAACATCCTTGAAACCCCTTCTTCTGCACCGGATTCTAACCTTAGGCTTTCTCTGCATGCTATTTAATGTAAATCCTTGATTGAGTGAGGAAGGGCATGCAAATTCTCCATTCTAGATTTAGTAGCCAATGACTTTGTTAGCCCTCCACTGAGCTTAGAAAAAGAAAAAGTAGGGCTTATTTCTTCCTAATATGTTGCTATGGGCTTTAGCTTTTCCCAAGCTTGTGGCAAAGTTGCCTTATTTTGAGTTGCGGCTTGATTTTATTGTGTTGTTCCTACATGGGATGTGTTGTCAACCATGTATCTTCCCTTATTTTCTTTTGAGACCACTTCCAACATGGAATGTAGTCTATTGTTTGTTTTTGCCTTTTGGATGCACTTTTTTTTGCTGGTGATCTATGGCCTTGCTATTTTCCTTTTGTCCATCTTTTTGAGTTTTTGTTGCTTCAAGATGCAGCTCCAATTCTTCTTGGGATCAGCCTTGAGGGCATCTTCTTTATCCCATTTGAGGTTTTTTCTTATGCTTAATGAGAATTCGGTCATCGAAAGTTAGGAGCTGGGTTATCCACTAAGAGGAGAGTGTTTAGAGACCTCATACTCTCCTTCAAATATGAAATTATTTTAATCCAAGAGTCCAAGCTAAGCTCTCCTTCTTCCTCTATTTTGCACTCTATTAGAGGAGCTCATATTGATGATAGGGTGGTGTTAGATGTTGTGAGCTCTGCAAAGGGCATTCTAATCAGGTGGAGCTCTGCAGAGGCAAAAGAGCTAATGCTTTCTCCCTATCCATCGATCTTCATTGCCCTGCTGTTAACAAAGAGATTTCCATTATCACTATGTATGGTTTAAATGACAGGTCTCTTCATCAGACTTTCTTTTAAGAGCTTCATCATATTCACCTTGCTTTCCTAGGCCCTTGGGCTATTGGAGGGGATTTCAACGTCATGAAATCCTTATCTAATAGGTAGAGGAACCTGCAATTATTGGCAATCTGTCTTATTTTTGTGGATTTCATCTCTAGCCTTCTTATTGGCCTTGAGCTTAGAGGTCGCGACTTTACCTAGAGCAACGGAAAGGACTCCTCCACCTTAGCTAGATTGGACAGATTCCTTATCTCATCAGAATGGGAGGTTCTATTCCCTAGTTCTTCTCAGTGTGCTTTGGTGAGTTCCACCTTTGATCATGTGTCAATTCTACTGGATTATCTCTTCTCTTTCCCCCTCAGTAAAATCTTCAAACTCGAGAATTGGTGGATGATAGAAATTGATTTTGCAGATGCCATTTATTCCAACTAGCAGAAGTACTCTTCTACCAGAGATCTTGTAGGCCAACAGGTAACCAATCTTAAGAGGCTTAGGATGGTCTTTAAGAAGTGATCAACCAGTTGAGCAATAACCAATAGAGTCTTTTGATCTCTCCAACCATGAAATCTTGACAAGAAAAATCCTGAAACTCTCCTTAGAGGATATTTACTCCAAGGAGGAACAGTACTGGAGATAGAGATCTAGAATATTATGGCTAAAGGAACGAGATGGGAACACCTCTTTCTTCCATAGGGTGGCTTCTGCTAGAAAAAGAAAGAATTTGATTTTCTTTCTTGCTCAAGGAGAAGAAGTGGTTTCTAATCCCTCAGGCATTGCTTCTACTTTTCATATCTTCTACTTGGATCTTTTTGGGAAATCTTCATCCCCTGGAGATAAATCGGAGTGGCTTCTTGGATTCATTCTCAAATCTTTCCTTTCTAACTCTTCCCTTCTTAATGGAAGAAATCATATGTGTCGTCTTCTCCTTGGGTGGATCTAAAGCTCCAGACTCTGATGGTTTTTCATTATCCTTCTTCCAAAAATTTTGGGACTTGCTCAAAGATTATTTGTTTGTTTTATTTCAAAACTTTTATGATGGATCTCTCAACCTTTCAAGAATCAACTTTGCTTATATCTCCCTTCTACCAAAGAAGGATGGTTTGGTGTTATTTGCGACTTCAGGCCAATTAGCCTCGTTAACAGCCTCTAGAGATCTTGGTTAAGGTTTTAGCAAACAAACTTTCACCTTTCCTCCCAAACCGGATAGATGATTCTTAGTCAGCTTTCATTAAAGGCATATCTATTGTAGAGAACTTTTGATATGCTCATAAGATTCTTTCCCATTGCAAGAAGTGGGGGGGGAGGGCGGGGGGTTGGGGGGCAACTTTCTAAACTCATATCATTCACTAATTTGCTTTCTAAATTGCTAAAAAGGGCAACTTTCTTGGGTCTCATAGAAGGGATAGGATACTTTCCATGCTTCAAAGGTATTGCCAGCCTTCACTTTGTAGATGATATACTATTATTTTTAGTGTCGTAGAAGATTCATCTTCGGTACCCATAAAAGCAATCTTGCTAGGAGTGAGCATCTCAGCTCAAATTAGTTAATTTCTATAAAACTTTTGTAATGAGGCTCAACATTTCTTCCAAAGAAAAAAGATAGGATCTCATCCTTGTTCAATTGCCAGAAAAGGGCTCTCCCATTCACATACTTGGGTTTACCTTTGCATAATAGGAAACTCGTTGAACAAGCCTAAATCCCTCTCTTAGAAATAATTCAAGAAAGATTAGCCTCTTGGAAAGAAAAACTCATTTTTATTAGTGGGAGGCCCTCTTACTTCATGTCTATCTTTCGCCTGCCTAGATGGGTCAGCAAGAGAATTGATAAGATAAGGAAAGTATTTCTTCGGAAAAGGAAAGAAAACATCAATGGCTTTAACTATTTAGTGAGCTAGGAGGCAGTATGCAAATCTAAAGAAGAAATTGGCTTAGAAATCAAGGAGCTATTTACCTTCAACAAAGCCCTTCTTGCGAAGTGGGTTTACAAACTATTATCTCCTACATCCTCTTCTCTTTGGAAAAATCTTGTGAACCAAGCTTACTATTCTAGATGTAAATTTCATATTAGAGTCAAAAAAGTATCTTGAACCTTCTCTCATGCATGGAAAGGCATTACTCAAGTTCTGAAGGATTTTTGGAACTACACTTTATTTATTGAAGCTTGAAACAGGAAAGGCATCAGGTTTGGGAAGACTCTTAATTAAACACTTCTCTTCTTTGCAACATCTTTCCAAACTTATGTAAGGTTTCTTCTAAGGAGAATTTATCGGTTTCTACCTTATGAAATTAGAGAACTAGGAAGTGGTCTATCAAATTACAACCCCCTTTCACTTTCAGCCAAGATCCTCAGCTCCAAGACTTAAAGACCCTCCTCCCTCATATTCATGCTTTCAGGATAAGGGACACTTTGGTATGGAAGATCTCCAAGAATGGCTCATATTCGATCAGCTCCTATAAATTCATCAATCATAGGAATGTCCTTTGGCTCTATCATAAACCAATTTAGAAAGTTGCAAGTCCAGAAAAATTCAAAATCTTTGCATGGTTGACTTTTTGAAACAAACTCCATAGTGGCCAAGTGACTGCTAAGAAAGGATGGGGAGTTAGCTTCGGTTCTGAAACTTGCATAAATTGTGGACATCGTGAAGGAATAAGAATATCCCTCGCTTATCAAGATTGTCTTAGGATTTGTTGGTCTTAACTGCCTAACGGTGTATATATGGATAAAGAGAACGCTAAAATCTTTACATGCAAGTCCTCATCTTCCTTTGCCATTTCTTATAATATTCTATCATCCTTCAGCTCTTCGGGTTGCATCTTTAAAAGAAAGGTATGGAAAGCTCATCGCATTTTGATTTTTTTTTTTTTTGGGTCTTTCTGAATTCTGCTCTTATATATCCTATCTTCTTTCTTTGTAAATACTTTTTTAATAAATAACTAAGGGGCTCGCTGCTCCTCTATTTTACAGTCAAAGAAAAAAAACAGTCAAAAAGAAAAGAAAAGGAAATTCATGACTTGTCCTACGAGCCAAAAGGGGCTGGGGTAGGTTTTGACATCTATGTCCAAAGTTTGGATAAGGGGCTCGCTGCTCCTCTATTTTACAGTTAAAGAAAAAAAAAAGTCAAAAAGAAAAGAAAAGGAAATTCATGACTTGTCCTACGAGCCAAAAGGGGCTGGGGTAGGTTTTGACATCTATGTCCAAAGTTTGCATAAGTCACTCCTCGTGCATTGGACTTTGAGGTTGGGCACCCAATTACCAAACGTGGAGGACCATAGTCGCTTCACCTACCAAACAACCTATCAATCAACTAATTAGATTCATTGTATCTAACCTTGAGAGAGTTGAGGACCAAAGGCACTTTTATAGTAGTAAATTCCCATTTATTCTGCCAGCCAGCCTGTTCGTCTATTGAGAGAGATTGACCAGCCAGTGTCAAACTAGCCAGCTTATGAGAGATATTTTGTAAATTCCTTCCATACTTTTTTTTAATAGAGGGAGTGTGAAATGACCTTATTATAAATTAATATGAAAGGCAGCTACTTCAGAAAAGATTAAGTTTTTTTTTTTGGTTAATCTTTTGAAATAGACTTCAAAAAGGAGAAAAGTTGGCTAAAAAAGGTTGAATAGTCAGCATAGGGTGCCCTTTTTAAAGATTATTAAAGGCCACTGGATACGGTATCCCATCTCTTTTTAAAGTGCCCGTTCCAGTTTGTGGCCTTTAATAGCTACTAAACTTTGCAGCCCAATCAAGCCTAGGAATATTCACCACTTATGATCATCTTAGAGAAGGTATCATACCTTTAGATCTTGAAGATTGGTTTAGGGTCAACTGTTTCTTATCTTTTAGTGGCATTCATGAAGAGAGAGGAACTCTAAAATCTTCTCTAACAAATCTTTCTAGAAAGTATTTTTTATAAAATTTTATTTTCTTTTGAATCTTAGGAATATATTACAAACAGGAGCGGGCTCAATCTCATATCAGGTTGAAATTTATGTTAAAGCCATCCTGAGAAAAAAGAATTCATGTAACTTCTACGTATATTCCTTTCTTGTTATAAACTAACCTGCAATTAATAAATTCTAGGATAACTTTCCCCTACTTGCTGTCAAAATATATAT
This sequence comes from Metroxylon sagu, assembly GCA_017589505.3. Classification (NCBI taxonomy): domain Eukaryota; kingdom Viridiplantae; phylum Streptophyta; class Magnoliopsida; order Arecales; family Arecaceae; genus Metroxylon; species Metroxylon sagu. The sequence continues at coordinate 301,207 of JACVBY030000402.1, read as the reverse complement.
AGATATATACCTTAGACTTCAATTTTGGGCACTGAAACACCAAAAGTGGAGGACAAAAGTCACTTTTATCATAGTAATTCACTTCTCTCCTGCCAGGCAGCGTATTAACTATGTTTATTTGTCTAACTTAAAGAGAAAGAGAGAGAGCGAGAGAGAGAGAGAGAGAGAGAAATGGCATGCTTTGCGGAAGGAAAATGGTTCTCTCTTTTGATCGCTGAGTGGAATGGACCACATAATGTCACTGTAGGAATGCTGGAGAGAGAGAGAGAGAGAGAGAGATGGCATGCTTTGCGGAAGGAAAATGGTTATCTTTTGATCGCTGAGAGGAATGGACCACATAATGTCACTGTAGGAATGCTGGCAAGGTTCCAATCACGCATCGAGTGGAGTGGAATGGACCACATAATGTCATTGTAGGAATGCTGGCAAGATTACAATCACGCATCACATTTCGGTGCCAAGCAACCATTCCGCCGGTCGTCATTGCAGGAGACGCGGTCAGAAAACACTGGCGTTAGGGATGGTAATATTCTTGGGGTTGTGGTATCGGTCTCTGTCTTCACTTTATTTGAAGCAAACATGAAGGTTAAAAAATCAATACAAATATGAATATGCGGCATAAAAAAATAACTATCATAAATACAAATAAATATGAACCAAAAAAAAATTTACCTTACCCTATATCCATTACCTCTACTAATAAAATTATTTAATTATTTTTATTTAATATTTAATATTTTATTATATTTTATTAACATTAAAATTATCTGATTTTTATTTTTTAAAATTTTAGATTTGGTTAGGATTAGTAGTTAGAAGTTAATTAATTTTTTTTAAGTTAAAAAATATTCAAAAATAATAATGGGTATCAAGAGTTACGGCTAATAAGTTGAATATAAATATTATATAAATATAAAATTTTATATTCATAACAAATACGAGTACAGATTTTTTTTCTGTCGATATTTACTCCGTTCCCTCCACGGCCCTTAATTGATATGATGGGCAACTGCCAGACCCCACGCCAGGGCTGAAGGGCAGATTCCTTTGCCTATAAGTAAAGCTTCTGAATACTCACTTGAGCACCAACGAGGAGGTTTAGAAACCGGTGAGCACAGAGATTCCTAGCTAGTTTATAGCCCCATTATATTACCATGGATCCCAAACCATTCCCTCCACTATCCCTCTCTCCTGCTCTCCTGTCTCTTCGTCTCATTCTGTTTTGTTTCTTCTTCATCTTCTTGCTTTATTCATCATCAGCTGCCGCAACCTCTTCTTCACTTGAATCCCAAGCCAGAGTTCTCCTCCACTGGAAATCCACCCTCCAAAACCCCCATGCACTGAGTTCATGGACCCTCTCCAACCACACGTGCATGTGGTCTGGAATCACCTGTGACGAGAGCGGAGGCAGTACTGCCATCACCGAAATCAACCTGCACCGTGCCGGTTTGGCAGGTAGGCTCGATTCACTCGATTTCTCCGCCTTCACGTTTCTCACTCGACTCCGCCTCCGAGGCAACTACCTTCTCGGAGCCATCCCGCCGGCCATCGGCACCCTCTCCAATCTCACCTCACTCGATCTCGCTCAGAATCGTCTCTCCGGCAATCTGCCATACTCTCTGGCCAATCTCTCTCGTCTGTCCGAGATCGACCTTTCCAGCAACGAATTAACCGGTGAGATACTTCCCTTCTTCTTCTCCAGTTGGAGAAATCTTGTTACTCTTAGACTCAAAATCAATCAATTTACTGAAGGACTACCCGAGGAAATTGGTAAGCTCAAGGGTTTAGTATTTCTCGATCTGCAGGAAAACAATCTCACCGGTCCCATTCCTCCGGTCCTTGGCAACATGACCAAACTAAAATCTATAGATCTTCGTCATAACCTGCTTTCTGGTCATATACCCCATGAATTTGGCAGCCTAGTGAACTTAAGAAATCTACGCCTTGCAAATAATTCTCTAACTGGTCCTATTCCTCCCAGTTTAGGAAACCTCACAAAGCTTGAACTTTTAGACCTCTTCAATAATTTGATTTCAGGCACCATCCCACGTGAATTAGGCAACCTAGTGAACCTATATCATTTAGATATCAGCCAAGGTTACCTAAGAGGTTCTATCCCTTCTAGCTTAGGAAATCTCACCGGACTTCTCTATTTGTACCTGTGCGGCAATAGTCTCACTGGCTCCATACCCCCTGAACTAGCCAACCTAGCCAACATAGTTCGTCTACAACTCTGTGTAAATCATATAACAGGTCACATCCCTTCTGGTTTTGGAAATTTCACTAATCTGATAAGTTTTCTCCTCTTCGAAAATAGCATCTCCGGCACCATCCCTCGCGAACTAGGCAGTCTACCCAACTTATCTGATTTACGTGTTTTTTATAATCAATTATCTGGTTCTTTGCCTCGAGAGCTGGGCAATCTTACAAAGTTGGATGCACTAGGTGTGTCTTACAACAATTTTTCTGGTTACCTACCGCCAGAGATTTGTAAGGGAGGTGCACTTCGATACCTTGGAATAAATGACAACCATTTTGAGGGTCCCATCCCACCAAGCCTGAAAAATTGTTCCAAGTTAGTAAGAGTTCGCATGGAAAGAAACATGCTCAGAGGAAGAATCTTTGAGGCCATGGGGAGGTATCCTGTTCTATCATACATCGATATAAGCGACAACCAATTGTATGGCGAGATATCACCAAACTGGGCATATTGCCCAAATTTGACAAGCTTACGGATTTCAGGGAACTTTCTAATTGGGAAAATACCTTACCAATTTGGGAAAATGTTGAAACTAAAAGTGCTGGACCTTTCTTCCAATCAACTTGCAGGAGAGATACCAGGGGAGCTAGGTAGCATGAGCTCATTGTTCAACTTGAATTTGAGTAGCAATAGATTATCTGGAAGAATTCCTTTGGAAATCGGAAAACTATCCAATCTAGAAATTCTGGACTTATCTAGGAACAACTTGAGTGGGCCATTACCGCAACAACCAGAAGGTTTCTCTAAACTACGCCTCTTGAATTTAAGAGAGAATAAATTGGATGGAAGCATTCCGATCCAAATCGGAGGGTTAGAAAGGTTGCAAGATCTACTTGATCTGAGCCACAATTTGCTTGGAGGGGAGATACCATCACAACTGGCAAGCTTGACTTATTTAACACAATTAAACTTTTCTCACAATAATTTGTCAGGATCCATACCATCATCTTTTGGAGGCATGATTAGTTTGGTATCAATTGATGTATCGTACAATAATTTAGTGGGCCCACTTCCTAATAGCAAATTATTTCTAAATTCTTCAGCAGAATGGTTTGCTCATAACAAAGGTTTATGCGGCGAAGTGTCGAGTTTGCCCCATTGTGAAGGTCCAACACTGACAAGCACTCATCATTCAATGAAAAATCATATTATACAAATTGTTATTCCCATCTTGGGCTGCCTGTTTCTTTTAGCTGTGTCATGTTTCATCATTATAGTTCTTCGAAGGAAGGGAAAACCTATGAAGGAAGAAGATAACGAAGTAATTAGCGGCCACCTATTTTCAGTATTGAATTTTGATGGGAGGGCAGTTTATGATTACATCATCAATGCTACTGAAAATTTTGATGAAAAATATTGCCTTGGGAAGGGAGGATATGGCACCGTTTACAAAGTGACACTTCTAACAGGACAAATAGTGGCTGTAAAGAGACTTCATGAAGTGGAAGAAAATATGCTTGATGAAAGAAGTTTCAGAAATGAGATTCAAGCATCAACCAATATTCGACACCGTAACATTGTAAGACTCCTTGGATTTTATTCCAACACTCGATGTAAGTTTCTTGTGTACGAGTACATTGAGAGAGGAAGTTTAGCTTCCATTCTTCGTAGTCAAGAAACAGCCACAGAATTGAACTGGGATAGGAGGGCTCAAATCATCAAAGATGTGGCACATGCTTTATCATACATGCATCATGATTGCAATCCATCCATAATTCACCGAGACATTTCAAGCAATAACATATTACTAGATTTTGATTTCAAGGCTTATGTCTCGGACTTTGGCACTGCAAGAATTCTTAAACCTGACGCATCAAATTGGAGCAGACTTGCAGGCACATATGGATATATTGCCCCCGGTAAGTCATTTGTACTTAAATCTCTCTCTATTATTAGTGTAGTAGTTTAACTCAAATCTAGAAGCACATCCCATATTCTGTATTAGTTCCACAAGCACAAGATTTTTCTATGTATATGGTTTATCTTATAGTTTTGAACCTTTTAAATATGTTATTACATTTATAAAAATTACTTTTTTTTTGTGACTAGTATGCAAAAGTTTAGACTAACCAACACTTTTACTGTAGAATTATACTCTTTTTTTTTTCATGCAGAACTTTCGTACGGAATGAAACCAAATGAGAAGTGTGATGTATACAGTTTTGGTGTACTTATATTAGAAGTAATAATGGGAAGGCATCCTGGTGAACTTGTCTCTTCTTTGTTATCATCAGACAACCAACAATTATCATTCAAAGACATGCTAGATCAGCGGATCTCACCTCCAATAGATCACATGGTTGAGGAAGTTCTTCTATTAACCATGGTAGCACTTTCATGCATCCGAGTTATACCAAAAACACGACCAATGATGAATAGAATATGTCGCTTTTTCGCTGCTGGCAACTCTCCAACTTTTCACGAACCTTTCTGTTCGATCAAATTAGGCCAATTAATAGATTGTTTTAATTAAATTTAGCATTTGGCATCTTCAAATATCATATGTAGAAGTTTGAATGTGCGATTAGTATGGTTAGAACTTGGCATGTGTGATGCAAATGTAATATTTAAGTGGATAAATATTATGTACATAATTATTGCAATATTTCCTAAAAATACATTGATGTGATATTGATTTCATCAAACAATCAGGTGTATGAATTAATTTTTTTCAAAATACATTCTATTGTTTATATTATAGTTAAAACTTGGCATGTGCGATGCAAGTGTAATATTTAAGTTGACAAATATTAGGTGCATAATTGTTGCAATATTTCCTCAAAATACATTGATTTGATATTGGTTTCATCAAGCAATCAGGTGCATGGATTAGATTTTTTTCAAAATACATTCTATTTTTTTATATTGTATGATTATATCAAACATAATGCATGAAACTTATCTTAACCTGAATTATTATTTGATGCAATTGTCCCATTAGATGTTAATAGTTGATGTGACTAATTCATGTAATTGGCAGCTACCTAAATGCTTAATGTCAGTAGTTTCTACTTTAATTTTCTTTTTCCCATTGTTTCGAAATTCAAGTTCCTAATTAAAATGGCATGAGTATTTATCGATTACTTACATTAAATATGATTTAAATAGAAGGAGATGGGATCTAATGTAGTAGACACCAAAATTAGGCTTGTATGCAAGTAAACCTTATGGTGGCATTTGGTTTACCTTAATATAATATTAACAAAAATATTATATTCCTAGTAATCTTATATGTAGTAATCAAATTCTTAAAAATGGAATATTACTACATTTGGTTCATAATAACAAAATATGATAATTAGTTTACTGTGTTTTTAAATTTTATTTAAATTTTGTTATAAATCTTTTTTATCTTTTAAGTGGTCCTTTCTTTTTTTTTGCTAGAATATGAAATGTTCCAATAAAAATCAAGATTCTTTATAAACTGATTTTAGAAATATTATATATTTAAATATTTTAAATATTAATATACATACTATATATTATAATATAATATATATTATAATATTATTAAATATTTCGTTATCTATATATATTAATATATAATATATACTATATAAATATTTAATAATATATTATATAATATTTAATATGCAAGAAGGTCATAAATATTAATAATTTAAAATTTAATATTTACATATTCTTATATAAATGTATAATAGTGTTTAAAATATTAAATATTGTATTAATATTAAATTTAATATTAATATAAAATATTATATTATATATTTAATATTAAATATAAATATAATTGTCATACTTCAAATCCAAAAATTCGAGCTGCGAGACACAGCAACCACTGTATACTCATAAGGGATTCCTTATATGTGCAAGGCTTTCTCATGGTATCACAACAAACCAATATAAAAGGTCTAATTATAATTTATTAAAGATTCAATACTAAAAGAACTCCATTACATATCAAGTGTTTCTATATTAAATTTGATCAAAATTAAAATAAGAAAATCTTTATTTCTTCTCGCATGTCTAAGCACTCTCCTAATAGTATCCCCACGCAACTACTGATTAGGATTTGAAAAGGAAAGATGAAATAATAATGAGCTCCATAGTCTAATAATCAATGATTAACCTATCTAGAAAATATAGCATAATATCATATACTTGTTTTATATAAATAGATGCAATTTAGCAGTTAATACAAATATTTTCATAATCTTAGTTCTCATTATGGCATGACATTTAATCCTATTATGCTTGAACTATCTTGCTAGTGTTTCATCCTCACAAGTAGGATTCAAACCAATGTATGTTCTCCAAGATCATCGATATTACCAACGTTTCACTGCTAGTGGTGGGATCTATACCAATGCACATCCACACAAGTATTGACCAGCATTTAATCCCCCACTGGTAGGATCTAATATTATATGCATAATAAAGTTAATCTGCTATCACATAACATTATATGGTAACCTAAGATTCATTGACTTTCCTTTTTCAAAAAGAGCATGCAAGATTAAACTTGGTATGAGTTTAATTAATCTGATTCAGTGACATCCAAAATTCCGGTCCATTAAATATTGCTTGCATTGCAAAATAGGAGCTTGTGAGAGAATTTACTAAGCCGAGAAAGAATTTGGAATGGAGAGGGGGTACTCTGACGGGGAAAAATATCAAGAGGGATACTAAAGAAGATAAAACAACGTCTATAAACAAGAAATACCTAATTAAGTTCGGTTCCAGAACCTATATTCAAGTTCAAGACCACTAATATATGCTTCAATGGAATAGATCCAATACCATAAATCGAGTAAATAATGCTTCACTCAATAATAATGAGTTGAAATAAATCAAGAACATATCCATCAGGAATATATATATATATATATATTATAGAAAAGAGTAAACAAGATGAACTTCAGAAAACTAAACAAACAAAAATCACTACTTTCTAGAAAAATAGAAAAAAATCAAGAATAAAATGTTGCTTTCTAGGGGAATTAGGAACATGATTATCAGAGAAGTAAACAAAAATCGCTGCGTAATCGAAAATAATTAGGTACGTGAATATTAGAAAATTAAACGAAAAAACAACTACAACGTGGGAAATAGCGGCCAATTCATTAAATTTTAAGAAAAGAAAAGTTTGGAGCAAGTTGAAGAGAACCGCCCCCATTCTTGACAGACAAATCTAATTACCGCTCCTATTCTTGGCAGACAAACCTAATCACACTTTGTGTAGTTTAGAGGTCAGGGTCATGTTCTATTAATAAAGAATAACACAAGAAGAGAGGGGAAAGATTGGAGACGGATAGGTATCATGCATGGGCCGAACTTATCAGGTAGGTTGATCATATAATATGATCGCATAATTTTGAAAATATAATAATTTTTAAATAATAAAATATTTTATTTTTTTATTAAAGTATAATATTTAGATATATTTGCATCATTTATCTTAAAAAATGCATACATATAATCAGTTATATTTTTTATTTTTTATATTTTTTAATTATAAGGGATTCTATGGTTTCCGTAACGAAGGGATAATTGTCATGATATTTATTTTCTAAATGTTAAGATGAGGCAAACCTTAACTTGATTACCTCTCTCACCCTGAGCACAAGGATTACGTGACAAGTCACGAAAAGGGAGAATAGTCGGCTAGTGTGAATGACCTCTTGGGTACACCTAAAGAGGCATTATATATTACATTTGGTTTTAGGTACACGATGTTCAGCTTTGCAGCAGCTAAAATGTAGATTGAATGATAAAAGATATATATTTAAATTTAAAAATTTTGAAATACATATTTTTGTTATTTATTTTCAAATAAACTTCAGTTTGGAAACTAGTTTTGGATAAATATGAATTCAGATTATGCTATTGAAAACTTATATTTTTTTTTTCATTGCTATGCCTCCAAACCGATGTCCAGCATGGATGAAGGCAATATGACCACATACTTTCAAGGCGGAACCTTAAAAGCATGCAAGACCTACCACACTTCTTTGATACTCGATATAATAACAAAAATATAATGAGATTCACATAGCCGATACCAATTAGTTTAGGATTAAGGCTTTGTTATTGTTGTATATAGAGATCATATTCACATATAAAATCCCAACAAACTACAAAAAGTCCTTCATACAATATAACATTAAAACTATGCTAAATTACCAACTTATGACCAATCCCTTCCAAAAATCTCCATCAACAAAGTCAGATGACTAATAGGATAAAATAGAAATATCATAAATAAAAATGTAACTACTTTATCTCTCTCTACAAATCTACCACTCAGATCCTGCTCCATTGTACAACCCTCATCTTCTAGAAAAATTGCAAATAATATGAACAATATTCAATAGAAATTCTTACATTATAGATATGGATGTGCATATAACATATGAACTTGAAATTAAAGATAATATGGATATAAGTGCCTATAGAATTAAGTCATGTTGCTTCACATGCTAAAAATCCACGCAAAGATAGATAATAAAATATTTTTATCATCTTATCTTTATGTGATATTAAACTACTCACTGGATGTTAACCATCTCTAAATCATAACAATACAGCCGACATATACAGCCTTACCAATAATACCAAATAAGTCAACAACAATGTACTAGTGATTCAACCTTACTAATATTCCATGTACATAAATCTAACCTAGCAACCTCCATATGCTTAGGTTAGTTCTCACACTAGTGCCACATGCCATGAACCTAGACAGTTCGGATCGATTCTACATTAGGCCTCCACAATTACATGCCCTGCCCTTGATATCATGCATCTAAGTTAGACTCGGCATAAGTTTGCTCGAATTAGTGTTATATATCATCAGCTATCTGTGCCAAGTGTTATAAATCAAGTCAGATTGGTTCTATATCGTACCTTTACGGCTACATGCTTTGCCCTTGATACCACCTTTGAACATTACAATGACTAGTCCATATGCCCACATTAAGCTATCTCATTATTTCTTTTTATATTAGATAGCACATCCACAAAATAAAGCTTATGATGGCATAATTTATGACGTACTACGTCATAAAACTAAGATAGCATCGTCTATAACATTTCAAGATCATACATTAATCCAAATTACAATGCCATGGTGAAGTATAACATATATGAGCATACACAAATATATTAATAAATAAATGTGTACAATGCATGCTATAAAATATATGCAGAAAAATATTATATCTCATAAAAGGAGGTGTAAGAATCCTATCTCAAATGCTAATCTAAAATTCACTGCTCACAATCCACCATAAACCTTCGGTATGAGCATGAATTTGTGCTACCAATTCTGCTCAATATCAATCAATCATTAATAGGATTAGTTATAATTATTACTATAATCAAGTTAATCCTTAATTCATTAATCAATTCCTACAATTACCCTTATACCCCTCCTATCTAGGCTTAAGTGGGTTTACTTAAAGCTTAATCAAATCCAAGTCCTACGCTTCCATTACCTAGGTCATCAAATTACCTTTAATAGAGCATATACAGAATTACTTGGGTTAGCTAAATCATTACACTCCTCGAGTAAGGTTCAACTGGTTATTTATGGCTTAACTAGACTAAACAAGGTTCCACTAGATAATTCATCATAACCTACTTTCTGGTCATATACCCCACGAATTAGGAAACCTAGCAAACTTAATAAATCTATTCCTTGGAGATAATTCTCTGAAAGGTTCTATTCCTCCCAGTCTAGGAAATCTCACTAATCTTGAACGTTTGCACCTCTACATGAATGAAATTTCTGGCACCATCCCACATGAGTTAGGCAACCTAGTGAAACTAGATGATCTAGAAATCACAAGTACTTACGTTACAGGTTCATCCCTTCTAGCTTAGGAAATCTCACCAAAATTCGCTATATGTACTTGTACGATAATAGTTTCACTGGTTCCATACCCTCTGACCTAGGCAACCTAGTCCACCTAATTCATCTACAACTATTCACCAATCGTATAACAGGTTCCATTCCTTCAAGCTTCGAAAATCTCACCAGTCTTTGGAATTTGCTCCTCCAGAACAATCATATAACGGGCTCCATCCCTTCAAGCTTCAGAAATCTCATCAGTCTTAAGACTTTGTCCCTCTACAACAATAGCATCTCCGGTACCATTCCTTAAGAATTAGGCAGTCTCGTCGAGCTAACTTATTTAGCAGTTTTTTATAATCAATTATCTAGTTCTTTGCTCCAAGAGCTGGGTAATCTTACAAACTTGCTTTCATTACAAGTAAGTAGCAACAAATTTTCTGGCTTCTTACCGCCAGAGATTTGTAAAGGAGGTATACTTCAATATCTTGCGATAAGTGAGAACCATTTTGAGGGTCCTATCCCACTAAGCCTGAAAAATTGCTCCAGCTTAATAAGAGTTCGCATGAAAAAAAATAGGCTCAAAGGAAGAATCTTTGATGCCTTTGAGAATTACCCTAATCTAACGTACATTGATATGAGCGACAATCAATTGTACGGTGAGATATCATCAAATTGGGCATACCATCCAAATTTGACAAGCTTGCATGTTTCAGGGAAGTTTTTAACTGAAAAAATACCTCTTGAATTTGGAAAAATGTTGAAACTAGGGGTGCTGGACCTTTCTTCCAATCAACTTGCAGGAGAGATACCAGGGGAGCTAGGTAACATGATCTCATTGTTCAACTTGAATTTGAGTAGCAATAGACTCTCTGGAAGAATTCCTTTGGAAATTGGAAAACTGTCCAACCTAGAAACTTTGGATTTATCTGGAAACAACTTGAGTGGGCCATTACCGCAACAATTGGAGGGTTTCTCTAAATTGCGCCTCTTGAATTTAAAAGAGAATAAATTGGACGGAAGCATTCCTATCCAAATTGGAGGGTTAAAAAGGTTGCAAGATTTACTTGATCTGAGCCATAATTTGCTTGGAGGGGAGATACCATCACAACTGGCAAGCTTGACTTATTTAACATCTTTAAACTTATCTCACAATAATTTGTCAGGATTCATACCATCATCTTTTGGAGGCATGATGGGTTTGTCATCAATCGATGTATCGTACAACAATTTAGTGGGCCCACTTCCTAATAGCAAATTGTTTCTAAATGCTCCAGCAGAATGGTTTGCTCATAACAAAGATTTATATGGCGAAGTATCGAGTTTACCCCATTGTTCAGGTCCAACAGCGATAAGCACTCATCATTCAGTGAAAAATCACATCATACAAATTGTTATTCCCATCTTGGGTTGCCTCTCTTTTTTAGTTTTGTTATGTTTCATCATTGGGGTTCTTCGAAGGAAGGGAAAACCTATGAAGGAAGAAGATAATGAAGTAATTAGCGGCGACCTATTTTCAGTATTGAAATTTGATGGGAGGACAGTTTATGATTACATCATCAATGCCACTAAAAATTTTGATGAAAAATATTACCTTGGGAAGGGAGGATATGGCACCGTTTACAAAGCGACGCTTCCGACAGGACAAATGGTGGCTGTAAAGAGACTTTATGAAGTGGGAGAAGATATGCTTGATGAGAAAAGTTTCAGAAATGAGATTCAAACATTAACCAATATTTGGCACCGCAACATTGTAAAACTCCTTGGATTTTGTTCCAACACTCGATGTAAGTTTCTTGTGTATGAGTACATTGAGAGAGGAAATTTAGCTTCCATCCTTCATAGTCAAGAAACAGCCACAAAATTGAACTGGGGTAGGAGAGCTCAAATCATCAAAGACGTGGCGCACACTTTATCATACATGCATCATGATTGCAATCCGTCCATAGTTCACCGAGACATTTCAAGTAATAATATATTACTAGATTTTGATTTCAAAGCTTATGTCTCGGACTTTGGCACTGCAAGAATTCTTAAACCCGATGCATCAAATTGGAGCAGACTTGCAGGCACATATGGATATATCGCCCCTGGTAAGTCATTTGTGCTTAAATTTCTCTCTATTATTAGTGCAATAGTTTATCTTGTAGTTTTGAACCTTTTAAATATACTATTACATTCGTAAAAATTACTTTTTATTTGTGACTAGTATGCAAAAGTTTAGACTAGCCAACACTTTTATTATGGAATTATACTCTTTTTTTTTCATGCAGAACTTTCTTACGGAATGAAGCCGAATGAGAAGTGTGATGTATATAGTTTTGGTATACTTATATTAGAAGTAATAATGGGAAGGCATCCTGGTGAGCTTGTCTCCTCTTTGTCATCATCAGACAACAAACAGTTATCATTCAAAGATGTGTTAGATCAGCGGATCTCACCTCCAATAGATCACATGGCTAAGGAAGTTCTTCAATTAACTATGGTAGCACTTTCATGCATCCGAATTATACCAGAAACACGACCGATGATGACAAAAATATGCCACTTTCTCACTACTGGCAACTCTCCTACTTTTCATGAGCCTTTCTATTTGATCAAATTAGGCCAGTTAATGGACTGTTTAATTAAATTTAGCATTTGGCACTTCAAATATCATATGTAGAAGTTTGAATGTGCAATTAGTATGATTAAAACTTGGCATGTGCCGTGTAAGTGTAATATTTAAGTGGACAAATATTATGTGCATAATTATTGCAATATTTCCTCAAAATACATTGTTATATTTTTTTTTATTGTATGATTATATCAAACATAATGCATGAAGCTTATCTTAACCTGAATTATTATTAGATGCAATTGTCTCATCACATGTATTAAGTTAATGCGACCAATTCATGTAATCGCTAGGTGCTTAAATGCTTAATGTGGATAGTTTTTACTTCGGTTTTTATTTTCCCAAAGTGTGTGTTGTTTTGCAAGTCAAGCCACTAATTAAAATGGCATGAGTTTTTACACATGCATCAAAGTACATTCAATGAATGTTTACTTTTAGACAAACACAATAAATAGTCCAACGTGATGTAGGACTATTTGCACGGTTGTACCTCATGTGGTGCACATGCTAAGGACTTTGGACCATGATAATCAAGCTGAAGGCTTGTGTGGATAAATTGTTAGTCCCAACTGCTGGCCAATGACTATCCCACAGAGTTGTTAACCAATAATTACTTAAAAGCAGTCAATCCAAATAGGACCTAGGATAGAATTAGTTGAACTAGGGAAGGACTGGTGCGATTGTTTAATTAAATCAATTATATAATTAATCTGACTAAAATTGAATGAATCAAGTGATTTTTTTAAGGAAGGAAATTAGGAGCCGTGCATTATCTGTGCGCCTTCTGGTTCTATATCTATCTATCTTCCTTTTCTCTTTCTATCATCAGTTGATGCTTACATGAAGGCTAAGATGGTGTTGGAAAAGAAAGAGAGAGGCAGATAGAATCAAAGGGCATGGAGGTAATGCACAGTACCTAAGTTTCATCTTTTTTTAAATCGATAGCACAATATGATCTAATTAAAAAATCAAATTGATTTTTCATATTCCTTAAAATTATTTTTTAATCAATATAATTTAAATATCAATGATACTTTTTAGAAGCATTTTTGTTTTCTAGATCTAAATCTCTCTTTCCCTCTTCTTTAATCGATTTGGCACGTACACACTATCTCTCTCTCATCTCTTTCAACTTTTTATCTCTCCAACTGATTTAGAAAATTTCATGCATTATTACTTTTTTAGAAATTTATGATTAATTTTATGTATTCATGTAGATATCTTATTATGTTATAATTTAAATAACTTACTCTTAAGGATTTAAATATTAAAGATGTCAAATTCATTGAATTCTATATAAAAATTATTTTTATTCATCGTTATAGATATATTTTTACTTTTTAATGTGATCTAATTTGGTTGCCTAATTCGATGGTGACATGTGATAGAGTTGGATATCAACATGAAGTAAAAAGGCTTAACAGGAAAAGGCTTTTCCTTCGTGACCAATAACCTTTCTTAGTCTGATCAGGACTCTCCTTATTTAGTATAAAACCATTCAAAAAAAGAATTAGCCGATTTATTCGAGAAATATTCCTTCAAAGTCGCCATATCCTTTGGGATCAGGGTTATTAGAGCTCTTCGATGCAAAAATTTGGTTTTAAAAATAGCTCCTCCAAATGCCGATAAAAGCAATTAAAGTTTTCTTAGTTTAACAAGGTTTTTTGATTCCTTACTTAGATCTTTGGTAGCTCATCTACAAGCTACAAGATTCTTCCTGGTCCAATATGGCTAACTTGAGCATTAGAGGATTTTCTCTATAAAAAATTTCTATAATATCTTATACTCTCTCTTCCTTCTCATATAGGAAGGCATATAGTTTTGCTAGGAGGTACTCTACCATTCGAGGAAAAATACATCTTATCCATTGGCATACAAAGATCAATTTTGGATGTTAACTAATTGGTATAGTTTGTGAGAATCGAGTAAGAGCATCCAATCATGCCACTTAAGAGAAGAGATGAAGGAGCAAGCAACACTCAAGCATCATGAGCCATGCTTAGGTTAGCCAAGGGCAATCATGGCACATGTCTAATATAAGGGGGAAATTTTACTTAAAGAGCTCAAGAGTCATGGCTGATGGCCAAAATTAGCCGACCTGAAGAGCTATGGCCAATGACCTATATCAGCTGATATAAAGAGTTACAATTGATGACTTAAATCAGTCAACCTAAAGAGCTATGACTGATGATCTCTATCAGTTGACTAAAAGAGCTATAATTGATGATCAAAATCGGCCAACTTAATGAGCTGCCACTAATAACCAAAATTGACCAATCTGAAGAGATACAACTGATGAACTAAATTCACTAACAAAAAGAGCTATGACTAATTATCTGAATTAGCTAACCTAAAAAGCTACAACTAATGACCTAAATTACCCAACCTCAAAAGATATGGCTAATGATCTAAAATAGCTAACTTGAAAAGCTATTTCCAATGACCTAAATTGGCCAACTTGAGAGCTGTGGTCGATGATCTAAATCAGCCAACCTGAATAGCTATAGCTAATGTTTTAAATCAGCTAATTTAAAGAGCTATGACTGATGATGTAAATCATTTAACTTGAAGAGTTATGGTCGTTAATCAAAATTGGCCTACTAGAA
Organism: Metroxylon sagu; assembly: GCA_017589505.3. Taxonomy (NCBI): domain Eukaryota; kingdom Viridiplantae; phylum Streptophyta; class Magnoliopsida; order Arecales; family Arecaceae; genus Metroxylon; species Metroxylon sagu. The sequence goes on along the minus strand of JACVBY030000402.1, from coordinate 285,911 downwards.
GAGCTATAGCCAATGATTCAAATAGGTTGACCTAAAGAGCTACAATCGATGACCTAAAATAACCAACCTGAAGAGCTGCAACTAATCACCAAAATTGACTGACCTAAGGAGCTATGGTAGATCATTTAAAATGGCCAATATGAAGAGCTACGAGTGATGATCAAAATCAGCTGACCTAAAGAGTCAAGGCCGATCTCACTAAAGTTAAAGCTGACCTAACAAGTTAAGATCGACCTAAAGAGTCAAGATTGAATCGACCAAAATCATGGCTGATTTGAAAAATCAAGCTCGACCTGAAAAGTCAATGCTTATGATGGTTGATTTAAAAAGCCAAGGCCGACTTAAAGAATCAAAAGTTTTAAACTCATTATTATTCAATGTTTATTTATTATATATCATATTCATGCTTTATCCATTGGATTGCAATTTTATTATTGTATAGGTGAATTCAAGCTACCTTTGGAATTACATGTATACTGGATAAGTAATAATTCTCAACATTTTGGTGATAAATAGTTAAAAATACATTCAAATTCCATTCTTAATTTTCCATTTTACTTCCCAATAGTTGATTGATGTATTATATTATTTTTTTCTTTTCTTTTGTTGATCATTTATTTTGATAAAAGTGTTTGGATCAGCATAAGCTAATGAACAATTCAACTGTGTAGAATCTTAATGTTAATAATCTTCTATAGGTTTTTTTTTTTTTTTTGTTTAATGCTTACCTTTTTCAAATGATATTAAAAGTAATCATACTATATAAGTTATATAACTATTCTAGCTGATTGATTTTATAGTTATATGGACATATATTGATAAAGCAATACAGAGAATTCAAGACAAGTTTCTTAATAGATGGTTCTTTTTGGGCACCTAGTAGGAATATGGACCCTAGCTTTTCATTGTAAAGGTAAAGTTTTTTCATTTATGTGTATCAATCTAATATTACCCAATATTGTTTTAACAATTAAAATAGAATGTAGTACAGAGTTGGACATGGCTGCATTCAAATGCCGTCAAGTTTAAGATCTGATCACCTTTCCACCCTTGGTTCTATACGAATCCTGGAGCCTCTCCATCTTTTTTATCTTTAGAATCCATAAACTATATGGATTTAAGGATAAGGGAGGTAATCAAATCTAAGCTTAGCTACATTCGAATGTTGCTAAGTCTACCTCATGTAATGCATACTATTATATTTGGAAGATGTCTAACAACATGCTACTCAAAATAATTATTTTTCTTTTTTCTTTTTTATTGAGGCACGTGTAAGATTAGATGATGGTAATAGAATTTAATATGATAAATTACACGATCTAAGTAATGAAAAATAAAGTGAACAATGTGGAAGTTATAACAAATCCTTTTAAGATTATACAATTACCTAAAGAGATCTTTATTGAGCACAAGATAACATGGGAGCAGGTTGGTAGATCCAACAATAATTCTATTTAGCAGCCCTTTCCTCAGTAATAGCTTGAATTAAATTTTGATGAGTAATCAAATAAAAATGTATCCCAACAGTTATGTGTAGGACTCAAATAAGAAATTCTTGTTCCAACAGGTAAAATAGTTGTGGGAAAGTCAATTTGGGTTGAGGCCAAGGATGCATTGCTAGTTGTCGTAGTTACATAAAAGGCTTGTTTAAAGTAGATAATTGTTGAAGATTCTTAGTGATATTTATATAAATTGACATATTATATAGATTCTTGATTATTTTTTTTTCTTCTATACTCTTTTTATGGATAATCTTTAAACGGGATTACGAAACAAACAATTTAGTTAACCAAAAAGCTATACTATTGACATTTTATTTCTTGTGCATCATATATATGAATGTAAATATGCTAATGCTATTAATGAAGGAAAAATAGAAAATACTATAAAAGAAATAAGTATTATTATATGTATGTCACCAATACAAATGTAAGAACATTTCCTATCTATAAAATAGACTAACTACATATGATGATTTTTTGCATGCCATTACATTTATATATACAATAAACAGTAAAAAATAATAGAAAATAAAAAAAAATTGATATTATTATGCTACCTCCTTTTTTATGTAAATAATTATCCCTTAAAAAAATAAAAACTACCTAAAAATTAGAAAAAAAAATTATATTTTTCTTGCACAATTCCACTACTTTCTTTCTTAAGCTCTCATTAGAGGAAAAGGTATAAAATATCAGAAGAAACAAAAATTAGAAAAAAGAAAAATCAACAATGTTGGAAGGATCAACCCTCATTGGAACTAATTCCTAATTTATAATTAAGTGAAGAGACATTGTCATTTCATATGGGATGTTCTGTTTTCTTTTTATCTCTTGTAAGGAAACAACTTTTTTTTAATCTTGTATGAGATACTTAAGATTAATATCTTTGACCAAAAAGTGGCTTTTAAAGATATATAAGCTGGGAGGCGAACTCATTGGGAAAGGCAAATCATGAAATAGAATCAGAGGAAATAACATTTCTCTTTCATGAATGGAGTATGGGTAGAATAGTTTTAACATGATCCCCAACCTAACCCATCCATTGCCATCCTAATGGCAATATAAGTTCCCCATTGAAATATAAACATAAGCGTACAAGAAAACTTGAGAAAAATAATTTTCACCAAGTACTTGAGACTGGCTTGGATCCAATTCATTCAATAATACTGATACAGAATGTGATATGTGGAAATATTTTGATACACAAATAAGTAAAATTCACCTTAATACTAATACATCATTTTTATCATAAACTTACACATTGTGGAACTCTAAATATAAATTTATGTAAAACCTTGAGAAAAGCTATTTTCACTAGATCCTTGAGAACATAACTTGATTCTGAGTTCCTTCCTTGACGCTAATACATCAAGTCTTGTGCAATGTCTTAGTCTATTTACACCCAAAAAGTTGGTTTAGTTGCATCACCAACAAAGAGAGCAAAGGCCTACAAACTAATAGTGCCATCTGTTGTTGGAGGTGGTGATATAGTTTGATATCATCTGGTTTTATTGCTGCTTTCATGCTTTTACTTGAATAAATAGTCAATTATTTTGAACTGTGTAAAATATTTCAAAACTGGTGGCAACTTTTCACCGTTTTCATTTTTCAAAATTAATTGCATGCATTTATCCTTGGCCAATTGTATGTGAATGTGGAATATGTGAAGGTGTATCATCAAAAGTTTCATTGCTTTCAAGTGTCCGATGACTCATTGGAACATTTAATAAACCTCGATTTCTCAACATAAAAACAACGATGTCTGAATTTAAAAAATAAAAAAAAAATGATGAAGCTATTGAAGTAAAAGAAGCTTGAGCGAGAATGAGGTGTTAAACCAAAGCCCAATATGGGTGGTATGCAAGTACACTTGGGAGTCCTCATTGAACGTATTACAAATTCTTCAGTGTTCATGCCTGGACAACAGTTGTGCTACAACAGCATGAAGCTCCACATGGATTGGGGGAAACTGGGGAAAAAGAAAACATGCCATTATTTCTCACTTAAATTTAAGTTTGTTGTGGAGGCCTTTCTCTGGTAGGTGAAACCTTAAAGCCCAGGACTGCGTAGCCCACTCATTCTGCCATCAATACAATGTGTTGTCTAAGATTTTATTAGTTCCAATAATGACAATTAACTAAAGATGATATGCCATTCCACATGCCTTGCATGCATGTCTTGGTACTGCGATCGTTTTTGTTGTTTTATGCAAGCAGGTAAACGAACCACCACACGAGTTTCTGACCACAAATTTCTGATATGAAACAACGCAGCTAGCTGTCTCCAGGAGGCAGAGGATAAGAAAGACACTGCTGGGATAAGGCTCTAATTTGAGAGCTTTGTGGGACCTTATTAAAAAAGGATAGAAATTTCGAATGGCCTTTGACATATGAGTTGCCAAAATTACTTTCTAGGAGAACTAAGATGTAGTAGCTGATTCTTATTAAATATTCTGATCGAATGTTCTGTTAAAGACGTAAGGTGTACAATAAATTGTTGTTCTCCAATTAATTATACCATCAAAATGATAGCAACACGACAACTCCCTGATGTCTGATGGGCATTAACGCCAACTACTGCACATGATATCATTGTGATGGCAGCATGACCCTGTGACGATCAAGAAAAAAGGATTAAGGTAAGCTAAGTCAGGGTAAGCCTTAATTAAAACTCGTTAAATTGATTTTTTTTCGTTTCGTCTTCGTGAACGTTCCGTGGTGGATGGAAAGAGGAAATTCAGCGAGGACGATCGGTAGTGGGAGGAGAGAATAAGAGTCTTTGGGAAGCCAACACACTGGACCACTCTTTTCTTCCCTTTTTCTTCTCCACTTCACTTCTTCCTCTCTTTTCTTTTGTTCTCCCTGCATCTGGGCTGGTAAACCACCATTGGATGGTGTAGCTTGAACCTCCTTCACCGTGGAGTGTCACCGAAGCTGGAGTTGATACTGTTAGTGAGGTAGGGAGGCTAGAAAAATATCGCGTTATTTTTTTCTATTCCATCTTTCATTCCTCTCCTTTGTTTCTTGACCATTTCCTCAATTCCAGATGATATGGTAGGAGATCTTCTAATTAAAGAGTAGGGAAGGATTACGGGAGATAAAGGATCATCCGTGGAAGCTCAAATTGTTGCCGGCAACTCCGGCAAAGTGGAGGTAAACTTTTACTTCCTCTGTTTTGTGAGTTAGCTGAGAAATCGGTGGAATTTTTGGGTGATCCATGGGTTGGTCGTCGCCGGAGTGCTTGCCAAGGAGCGGGGGTGTTGCTGTGGCCGCCGCCACAGTGGCCGGAGCGTGTGCGAGAGAGAGGGAGAGGGACGAGAGAAAGAGAATAGAGAGAGGGAGGGAGACGGGAGAGAGACGAGAGAGAGGGAGAGAGACGTGCGAGAGAGAGAGACGAGAGAGAGAGAGAGCAAGGAGAGGGAGAGAGAGTAGAGAGGGGGAGGGAGACGGGAGAGAGAGTAGAGAGAGGGAGGCCGGAGAAGAAGAAGAAGAAGAAGGAGGGATGGCACTCGCGTTGAGGCAAGAGAGGGGGTGTGAGCATGTGAGGGAAAGAAGTCTGCCTTCTTAATGGGCTGGGATTAGCTGTGAGCTGGTTTAATGGGCCAAGTATGGGTTGGGTTAGGTTGGCCTATTGGGTGATGGGCTGAGCTGTTAGCTGGGTTAATAGTGATGGGCCTATTGAGTCTTGGGCTGGTTCTCATTTAAATAATGAATGGTTTGGATGATTAGCTAATGGGTAATGGGCCAAGTAAGAATTAGTCTTATTTAATGATTGGGCTAAGAAAATAATTAATTGGCTGGCTTATTGGGTCATGGGTTAATGAAATTAATTCTTTAGTGATCCAATTAAGCTAAGGCTAATTACTGGTTAGATTGATGATTAATTGTGATTATTTTATTTGGATAATGATTATTGCATGCTCTAGGGTGATTAAACATTAGCTAGTAGGGGCATTTCTGTAAATATTGCAAAGTTAGCGAAAACTTGTAAAACTAGAAAATAATTAAATTTGAGATAAAAAGCAGTAAGTAGGGGGTTGCTAGACATTGAGTGAGAGTGGTAAAAGAGTCATTTTTAGATTTTGGTCTAGAGAGGTAAAATGGTAATTTTTATTGGTTATGGATTTTGATAAATTGATTATTTATGTGGGATTATAGGTGATCGCTGACTACACATGTTGCATTGAGGGGATTGTGGGAGTAACAATTTGAGGTAGGAGTTCTACACCCCACTGTTGTGTAATATATTTTCATGATGTACATGCTTGCATATATCATGTTTTATTATGAGATTTTCTTGCATGATTTGAGATAAGTATTGTTGATTCTTGTGGATTTGCGTGTATATTGCAGTATATTATTTTGATATAAATGGTTTTGGGTTTTTCAACCGTGCTTATTTGGCATTCTGGCGTGTAGTGGCTTGGTAGTGCTATGGAGATGTCTGAGGGTGACTTAGTTGAGGAAGATGGTGTATGTGATGGGTATTGTTGATACGTGGTACTAGTTCTGGCAGTGAGTTGGAGTACTGCGGTACCATTACTTGCCTAGACTGGCAGCCCGAGGAAGGGCATGAAGGCCGCGTAAGCCGGGTAGAACACAGTTATGACAGCTGACATGACTGAGTTTATTACGCTGGGTACTAGTATATAAACCAACCTGTGTGGGAGAAGTATCACCAGGTTAGGTTGTTGACACGTAATACTGGCTCTTAGACGGGGACAGTATGTACCAGCAGTATTGCAGACTAAGGGAGTGGCTCACTTAGTGATGTCTTTACGGGCGCTGTGGCAAGGGTTATAGAAGGAGGCTCAGGGCGTATTGCTTACTAAGTGAGTGCGACTTGCTTAGTGGTGTCTTGCGTACGAGGGTATGAAGGTATGGGTGTGGAGGTTATTTTGAGGTTGTGGTTTGAGTATTCTGATGTGTGGAGGTGATGGTGGATACGTGAATGATTTGGGTGTGACTGCGGTCACCGAGATGAGTTGATGGTGGATAGGGACTCTTGGATGGCTTGTATATTTCCTTTTGAGCATGGATTTTATTGGTTTTTCGAATGGATATATGTATTGTGATATTGTTTGTTGAAACATATTTTGATTATACTGAACTATTTATTTGACATATTTATGATAGTAAGTGTAGAATTTCTACTGGGCTTTTTGGCTCATTCCATTATATTTTATTTTTTTTTGTAGCAGATAAGGATGATGCATACTTGATAAACCAAAGCCTTAGGGAGAGACCTTAAGAGTGAGATCAAAGAGCTATTGTAGTTACTCTTTTGGGTGTATAGACTTTTGTATGAATCAGATGAGGATGATATGTACAGGTTTGATGATATAATATAGAAAATAATGTGTTTGGCTTTTATAGTTGTATCTCATGATATCTTAAACATATTGGGTGGTAGATTTAGCAGGCCTGGCATACTCTTGAGCCTTACTTTAAGGGTATGCGGCCATGTCGCGATACTCCTATACCGAGATTCATGATTGGGGGTCGTGACATAGAGTGGTATCAGAGCTTTGGTTGGTAGTGGTGACATTAGAGTGCTATCAGAGCTTCTGCAATTGCATTTTTGCATATATTGAGGTTTACAAGGCCTTGCGTGCTTTTGAGGTTCGATTTAAGAGTATGCGGCCATGTCACGATGCTCCTGGACCGGGTTCAGGATCAGGGATCGTGGCAGACCTCACTCTCATCCATCCCTTGATGGCAGCGGCTTGCTTCCATTGCTGCTTCCATGGCAGCATTCATCTCTCGACTACCACCGTTTTATCTCATCAGTCCATGCATCGCAATGCCTTTTACACAAGTAGTTTGCTATGATGCTTATCCGTTAATTTTAAAATCATTTTAATTATCGATTAGAGTAAAATTATTTATAATATTTTGATAAATAAATTGTTTATCCAGTTCATCCGATTTGATTATCTTTTCTTTTCCGATAAAACCTCTTCACTTTTTTATGTCCTTTCTTTTAATTTCTTTCAAACCGCATCCCATTCTCATATCTCTTTCTTGATCTATCCTTGCTTTTCTTCTCGCACTGCCACTTCAACAAGAAGATCTTTCTTTTTTTTCTCATCACATGGCCATCCAATTGATGAATTTCTCATTTCTCTTCCATCACACACTGATTCAATCGATGGATCCACCCTCATAAGGCTTCACCGACAATGAAATAGCACTACTCTCAAAAAAAAAATAAAAAAAAAAGAAAAATCTATGCAAATAGCATCCATGAGTATTTAGTCAAAATAATGATCAATATCATATCTTCTCTTCTATATCCTCTGTGGTTACATCCTACATCAAAAGCCCCTTCTCTTCTATTTAATAATAAGCATTATGCATGCACGTCACTAGTACAATCGATAAATGATATGCACCATTAATGCACATCATTAGTACAATTGGTTTTTGGCTTACTAAATTCAATCTATTAAAAGAAAATCAAATGATCAAAAAAAAATAATCAAAAAAAAAGTCAATAAAAAACCCGTAGCAAAAGCCTTTTAACACTAGCAAATGATTCAATGTTGTATTAAATACACACAAGAATGTTTTTCTTCTTTAGCCACAAACTAGAAAGAATACAAATGTACAGCACCAAGTTTTTGTTCTTGTAAATTACAACTATGTACAAGAACATGACATATTACACACCAGACATTGGGATTTCCCATCAAAGTTTTTAGCTAAATCAACACAAAACCCACAAACAAAACACATAAAGAAACAAAGGTCAGAGCTGGATTGCACCATCAATCTCCTCTTGCTAGTTGTAACTTAGGCCCCGAAGCAACCAAAAAGCTTTTTTGGAGCAAGACCTGTGGCACGGTATTTTGCAGCCATTTCCTCTGCCTTCAGGATCTCTTCGCCACGCTTGGCCTCGACACATGCTCTCTTTTCTTCTGCTGCCTTGTGAATCATGGCCACCTTGTTTTTCATTTTTTCAGCATACTCCGCCTTCAATTTTTCTAGTTCTTCCTGCTCACACATTAGAAAAGTAAGTATAGGTTGCAGGCCCCCTAAAGCACTAGGCAAAAGAAGTCATACAAGTTGCATCACTATGCAGATGCTGGAGACCTGTTTAAGTGCTGCTTAAATCAATCATGCTTTCCTACCATGGGAAAGAAACACACAAAACTCTACATGGGGGAGCCAGTTCTTTTTTATTTTGCTACTTCATCAGATGCTATTTCTTATGGTTAATACCTTCTTGAGGTTTATTTGGCTGACTTGCAGTTAATCTGTTTTGCTGTTTCTGCCACCACTGTGATAATCTCTGACAACTACAAATATAAGCTCGGTAGACTGGAAAAATAAAAGCCTAAAACCTTTTCTGTATAATAAACAGAACAAGAAAAAAAAATTGATTACCTCTTTCGTTTTCAGCGCAGCTTCAGTAGCTGCCTTCTTTGAGTTCTCCCATGCAGTAATCGATGACATCTGCTTAGCAGCCCTGTTTGACATTATCAGGAACCTAAGTTATATTTGAATATCTACCAATGGTTAAAACAACAATATATATTCCACAATCATTCACTAAGACAAAGAGATAATGCACTGTTCTAGCAAAAAATGTTACACCAGCCTCATACAAGCTTGATTAAATTTTTGTCAATCTAGTTAAGCATCTTGAGACAGATGTAGAAACTTGAAAAAAGCCAATTGCCAGAAAATCAGCTGAAGAAAGAAATAATAGTGATAGAAATAAAGAAATAAGTTCTGCAAATATCAGTTTCAAAGCATCTGCCACTTTAGGTAAGGATATCTGACGGGAGATATTATTTAATGTGCTTCATAGATTTTGACCAAAATCTGAAGAAATGTTTAAGATAATTCTACATATAATGGGTTTAAGCATGGTTCTGAATCACTTCTTGACATGTCTAACCTAATGTATGATACTTATCAATCCCTGGGCCTGGAGACATGTTAAACACCACATTGTAACTCTTTTGTCCCTATTTTTAAAGGGGAAAAAGGTCTTTAGCACAACTAGACAAGTTCCCACTGCTGGCTTCTGTTGTATGCTACTTATTAATCCCTGTGCTTGGAGTCCTGTTAAACACCACAATGTAACTCCTTCTATCCTTATTTTTTTGGATAAAAAAAACCTTTAGCACAATTAGCTAGACAAGTTCCCATAGCTAGCTTGGCTTTACAAATCCTTCATCACCAATTTATAAGGACCTCCTCTACCTAGCATAAACTTGTTCACATCCCTGCGCATCTAGGTGGCATGAGGTTGTCTCTCCAATTTAGATGCTTTAAGATTGATCCAAGTCCCTATCATGGTGAGGATTCCATAATTTCTTGTTGCAAAAGGCTGCATTCACTAGGTTTTGCATCAATTCATCCACAGATGGTTTACACTTTTCTAAATATTACTAATGTAAATGTAATTTCTACTTTCAACACATTCAACTTAGCAAGCTATTATTTGTGTTGCTCACCTCATATACCAGAACCCTCTATATTGCTGAACTATTTGAGCCATTTAATATTGTGGACTTTTACAATTTTTTTCATTAGTAGCAAAGCATGCTAGAAGCATGGAACACCCTGCCACGCTTCCGTATCAACCAACAAAATAAAACCCATTATCATCTCATTAACCCACAGTATACTTCCTTTTTTTCCTGAAAAGAACCCTGAGTATATCATTTTCAAATATCATTGACCACCGGATTACCTTGATGCCAATGGAAGATGATGCCCCTGACAAAACAGAGATGGCTAGCTTACAAGAAGGGTAGGTCTAGCAACGAATGGGGTGGGTTAGTGGGGAGAGGAGGGGCTGCTAACATTTAGAGAGGGAGAGAAAAGCACCAGAGCAATTTTTCAAAACAGGATGGATGCATTCAAGGCCAGGTCAAGGTTTAGCCCAGACAAACCTGTTAATTCATCTATTAGTTTAATTGGTGCAAAGTTAATGAAGATGTATTATAGCTGTTAAATAAAGCCTTACAAGAACAACCACATATATGTTATAGCCCTTTAGTTATCTCGAAATCCACCGCAAGATGTATTTGTTCAAGTCAACGGAGAATAATTTATAACCACTTGAACAACAAGATATAATAACTTAGTTATTTTCAGCTTTGGCCTTTTCATTTTCCTCCCATGCCTTTATTAAAGATATTTATTCTTTTCTCTGTTTCAACCCTTGCAAGTTGAGCATCTGGAAGTGACAGAATCAGAAATATTTTTGTGTTCTTTTTCAGGTATATAATACAGAACAATAAAGTACCAATTCAATTTCTCATTTTTTAAATAGTTACCACTCTCAGTCGAACTTGCTGTGGCTTTCTCTGGAGTATGCGCAACTTCTGTACAAAGAAAACTTAATTAAAGATTAATTAAACGTTTTAAGAAATGATTCTCACAACTTGACGTTGGCATATCAGGTGATCTCCAAAATCTAATATCCTGAAGTCTAGTATAGGTGTTGGGGAGGGTAGAGGCCGCCTTTTGAGCTTAAAGTTTGAACTTAGGATCTCCCTAGTGCATGTTTAAGAAAAAAGGGAATCAACAATTGAACACAAGTCCCAAGACAACTTGCCCTTCTTTCAAAGCATAATAGTCCATTTTCTTTATCACCCAAAGCCAATCCCTTCCAACATTTTTTTATCAAAAGAAATATAAAGTAAAGGTAGTATTAAAAGTTTCCATTGCCCTTCTTTCAAAGCATAACAATCCATTTCCTTTATCATCCAAAGCCAATCCCTTCCAACATTTTTATATCAAAAGAAATATAAAGTAAAGATAGTATTAAAAGGGATCCATTGCCTTTCTTTCAAAGCATAACTGTCCATTTCTTTTATCACCCGAAGCCAATCCCTTCCAACATTTTTTTATCAAAAGAAATATAAAGTCAAGGTAGTATTAAAAGGGATCCATTGTATTAGAGCAGTGAATGATAAATGGAATCAGCAAAAGCCATGAGCCTGATGTAGACATTTTGTCATTTCAGTGACCTTTCATCCTTAAACACCATAGTTTCCTGGCTTTTGCTTGAATGAACGGTTCAAAGGAAAAAATGTTAACCCAAGAGGCTTCAAAATCTAGACTGCAATTTTAAGCCTGGAATCATTTTTCCTGATATACCACTCCACTATACCACATACACTTCAGTTATACTATACTGTACATACCAAGCAGATGAAATTTTTTTCCACTTTCGAGTAATAAGATGCTACATACTCTGCGTTGACTTTTGTGCAGAGATTTCTCTGCGGATGCCCATGAAAATGAATAAGAAAAAAGATCAACTAAAAGTCTTGTTCAACAAAGGTTTTGATCAACTAAAAATCTTGTTCGATGAAGATTTTATTTAATCAGTCACATCTTAGAGATGGATGACTTAACATCTTCCAACTTAATGACTAATGAGGGTTCCCATCCTTTATACTAGGGATGAACCAGTAAACAAACTACAATATTCTTATAAACCAACATACCGTTTCGACAAAAGGGTACGGCCCATGCAAAGAATAGAAGGCTTTGAATAAACTATGAAGCTATAAAGCTAGCATAATCATGATAATTTACACTGCCCCTCTAAATATATTATTTAAAAACATATGGAAAGGAAAAGGCATAGACCATATGATTGTGTCATTCTATGTAAAAGCAAAAGCAATCCATGAAAGCCGCAGAGAGAACTTTTCTTTGACCATGGTAGATATTAAAATAATTAAAAAAACCTCATAATATAGCCAAACCTACACCACAATATAATAATATTATATTTTTATAATATTAAATTATATTATGTTAATAAAAAATAATATCAGATTTTTTTATGAACGAGAATTATTTTGGTGTGAAAATCTAAATCTAAGATCACTTTACAAGAATAATCTTAAATATCCGTTCTCAAGAATGAGTATAAGATCACCGAGTTAGATAATGATTTTAAAGATAAGGATAACTTGAGATAAGGATGACTTGAGATTATCATGTTATGAGGTCATTTAAATGTAATCAAATATCATGATATTATCATATTCATTTAAATTATTGATAATTTCGGATAAACCATCTCACGGCAAACATTTCTAAAGTGATCAATCAAAACCACTTTTAGAATGGTTATTCACTTTTTTTTTTTTTTTTTTTTTCTGCTCAATAGCTCGTTAATTAAATTTGATTAGATCCATTGACTCCAACTTGTTCAACAGGAAGAGAGGAGAGAGGTGGGAAGGAAGGCATGGCTTATGCAAGCAAAATGATTCCTTTTTTGATGAATCATCTCACAGCAAACATTTCTAAAGTGATCAATCAAAATCACTTTTAGAATGATTATTCACTTTTCTTCTGCTGAACAGCTTATTAATTAAAATTGACTAGATCCATTGACTCTAACTTGTTCAGCACGAAGAGAGGAGAGAGGTGAGAAGGAAGGTATGGCTTATGCAAGCAAAATGATTCCTTTTTGGATGAATCATCTCACGGCAAACATTTCTAAAGTGATCAATCAAAATCACTTTTAGAATGATTATTTATTTTTCTTCTGCTGAACAGCTTATTAATTAAAATTGATTAGATTCATTGGCTCTAACTTGTTCAGCACGAAGAGAGGAGAGAGGTGGGAAGGAAGGTATGGCTTATGCAAGCAAAATGATTCCTTCCATTGGCTGCTAGTGCAGAGGCCCCCAAGATGTCACCGTAGGAATTCCGGCAGCGTGGATCACATTTTGGCACACATCCACATGTGATCCCGCAACCAAAGGCAGACGGCAGACTTCTGTGAGCCCACAATTAACATCGAGGACGATTTGCAGTCAAAAAGAAAAAAAAAAAAAAAAAAAACATGGTGGACGACTTACAGTCCTAAAGAAAGAAAGAAAAAAAAAAAAAAAAGCATGGAGGGTGACTTACAGTCAAGAAAAATAAAAAAAACATAGTGGACGACTACCAGACCCCTCATCAGAGCTGAAGGAAATATTTCCTAGCTTATAAAGAGGGCTTCCGAGTACTCATGATCAGCAGCAACCACAAGTGTTTGAGACCAGTGAGCGCCGAGGTAACTAGATAGTTTATGCCCCCACATTATATTATTATGGATCCTAAGCCTTTTCCTCCGCAATCCCTCTCCCCTGCTCTCATGTCCCTTCGTCTCATTCTGTTCTGTTTCTTCTTCGTCTCCTTTCTTTATTCATCATCAGCTGCTGCAACCTCTTCTGCACTTGAATACCAAGCACGAGCTCTCCTCCGCTGGAAATCCACCCTCCAAAACCCCCATGCACTGAGTTCGTGGACCCTCTCCAACCACACGTGCACGTGGTCTGGAATCACCTGTGACGAGAGCGGAGGCAGGACTGCCATCACCGAGATCAACCTATACCGTGCCGGTTTGGCAGGTAGGCTCGATTCGCTCGACTTCTCTGCCTTCACGTCTCTCACTCGCCTCCGCCTCCGAGGCAACTACCTTCTCGGAGCCATCCCGCCGGCCATCGGCACCCTCTCCAGTCTCACCTCACTGGATCTCGCTCAAAATTCTCTCCGGCAATCTGCCATACACTCTGGCCAATCTCTCTCGTCTTTCCGAGATCGACCTTTCCAGCAACGAATTAACCGGTGAGATACTTTCCTTCTTCTTCTCCAGTTGGAGAAATCTCGTTACTCTTAGACTCAAAGTCAATAAATTCACTGGAGGACTGCCCGGGGAAATTGGTAAGCTTAAGGGTCTGGTATTTCTCAATCTGCAGAAAAACAATCTCACCGGTCCCATTCCTCCAGTCCTTGGCAACATGACCAAACTAAAATCTATTAATCTTCATCATAACCTACTTTCTGGTCATATACCCCATGAATTAGGGAACCTAGCAAACTTAAGAAATCTACTCCTTGAAGAGAATTCTCCTATTCCTCCCAGTTTAGGAAACCTCACCAAGCTTGAACGTCTTCACCTCTTTAAGAATGTGATTTTTGAAAGAATAGTGCTTTGAAAGCCAATCATATTTCTTATGTAACAAGGGCATTTCTGTAAAATTCTTCTGACTCATGAATGATATTGATAAAAGGCATTTTGATTCATTATATGCTGTGTCTTATAACTTTTTGTTTTAAGATTATGATGAACCCCATAAATTAGGACAATGGATTTATGGTTATGATGAAGTTCATAACAGTGAGACCTAAGATCTTATAAACCCTAATCTAGAATATTCCTAGTCAAAGGATCATCGAGTAAGGGATCGATGTTTCCAGAAAGACTGGCACATTCTATGTATGCTCAATGGAGAGAGTGGTTGGTCTCACGACCACTTGTGTAGGGACACTAATACAAGGATGTGGGTGCTCATCAATGTATGAGTTCACTGAATTGATCTGTAATGAGAACATCTTATGAAAGTCTTACTTACTTGTCAAAAGATGATTTTCTTAGTGGGAGTTGTGCAAATAATCTTTAGACCTGAGATCACCATGGAATCTTGTACACATGAATCCATATTTTGGTTCATACTCATTCATAACTTAGCCATGTACGGGGTGTTCATGGATATGGTGAATTGTGTATGAAGATTGTGAGTAGGTCAACAAGGAATCGATCACTCCTAGTAAGAGAAGTATTTATCCTATGTAATCTCATCAAATAATAACTCAGAAAGTCTTTGATCAAAGCATTATGATATTAGAAATGGTTTCTATTCTTTCATCGATCGAGTCTTCATTAGTGATTTGAGATTCAAATGAATAAAGTGTTAGGGTTTGACAATTTTCCATACCCATCACTTATTCGGGATAAAAGGGGATCGAAGGATTGAATTGCATGGCAACTTGCCACTGAAGGGTATTTTGGTAATTTCTACCAAATTCCTCATCTTCTGAGTAGGCACGATACGTTGCTAAACGTCAATCATGTCTTGTAGGTTTTCATGAATTAAATTGATTGAATTCATGAGTCAATTTGAAAGATTGTTCTAATTGACAACTAGGGTTAGCTCGATTTGACCTAATTCGATTAGTTGATTTCTAATCAAAATAAATCGATATAAGCCTAGACCTACTGCTGGCTTGATGAGGAACCTAAAGGGTCACACACAAAAGAAACTGATCAAGGGTCTAATTAGATTAGATTAAGTTTGCAAGGTAGACATGCTAGCACGTGTTGCAAACCCTAGCTCCTGATTTGAATTGGATTCGAATCTGATTCTTGTATTAAGTTAATCTAATATGATTAGATCATGACCTAATGTGGGTTAGCCAAGAGTTGGAACCCAATTGGCTTTATTTAGACCATTAGAAATCTCTTTGAATAATGGATCTGGACCATTGCTCAGCGGCTCGATCTGGACCATTGGATGGCTCCCTGGATGAAGGACCTAGACCATTGGTTGGTGCCTGAATCTGGACCATTAGTTGGCATTTGAATCTGGACCATTGGTGATGGCGCCTTGCTTTTGGACCATTAGATGATGCCTTAATCTGGACCATTAGATGGTGCCTTAATCTGGACCATTGGATTATTATGAAATAATTGTGGAGTGAAGTTATCAGCATGAGAAGGCTGATAGCGCATTTTTTTTGAGCGGATACGTCTTTCCGCTCTCTTTTAGATGCGCCTCTACGTGCGGTGCTACCCCTAGGACACGCCTCATCATGGTAAGGCATGTGGACGGGATGCATCCCTTGGTGATGCATCCCATCCCTTCGCCTCTTATAAATAGGAGTGCGTTCCGGAGTTTTATGATATATGAAAATCCCTCTCTTTCTTATTTTATTTCTCTTATATCTCTTGTCCTAAACCAAGACAAGGAGGTCTTCTTCAGGACAAAAGGTTGTCTTGTCCTAAACCAAGACAAGGAGGTCTTCTTCAGGACAAGACCTAAATCAGGACAAGAAGGTCCTCTTTAGGACAAGAGGCTTTGAAGGGTTTTTTTGTAAGAAAAAGAACAAATTAGAAGGGAAAGAAAGCAAGCCAATTAAATCCTTTGGAAGGATTAAGCAATAAGGATCAAAGTTTTGAAGGAGCTAGAGTCTTGAACTCAGTTCCTATGTAGATCACCTCTGGAGGGTATACACTTGTGTGCCTAGTGGAATAAAGGTTATTACCGTTACAGGTATTCTTCAATAACTTAATATATTGCCTTATTAGTTGATATAATCAAGGGGTCATGGGTCTAGGGTTTTGGTTGACTAGGGTTTCAAAGTTTAAAAAAATTTAAAATTTGGTCTTCCACTGCACAACCAAAACCCAGCAGTGGTATCAGAGCCACCTTGATTCATTCAATTAATAGTCAGTTAAATGCTTTGAATGATTATATTCAATCTAATGTTATCTAGTATAAAAGTTGTAACATATAATGTATGCCACAGATTAGGAGTTTCATTTAAACCCTAATCGACATAGAGATATATTTAGATTATTCAGTCATCATTCTGATATAAGGTTGTCCTAACATAATGGTGGACTTCTGCTATGTTGTAAGGTTGTCCTAGAATGATAATTCACTTGGCACATATTATGTTATGCTGTTATTTGTCTATAAAAAAGTTTGTATTATTAGGATATGCATGAGACCATAAAAGCCCTTTAAATATATAATATATATATATATATATATATATATATATATATATATATATATAGTCATAGTGTTATAAAATCATAATGCAAATCCATTTAGGGTTTGATTGATCAATTGGTGTCTAGGAAAGTGGTTCTAGAAAGGTAAAGAGAACGTGGTTTATAATTGGGTCCGTTGCTTACCTGACCAAACTTTTGGTGTCTAAGGTAAGCACGAGGGGCCTCCCACCTCTCTCCCACTTACCTGGCCAATTGGATAGATTTAGACTTTGAATTGGAAATGCTAAATGATTGAAACACTAAATGCCTTCCTTCATGCTAAGCCAAATTCAAGTCAAAAACTATAGTAGGTTTGTTGTGTAACACAAGGCCTAATCTAGGGTTTGATATGAAGTTTGTCATGGTGCATCTAATGCTTTAGAGCATGATTGATGGTGTTGCTTTATTGTGTAACACAAGGGCAACATTATTCAAACGTGACTATATAGAAATGAAGGATCTGACTAAATTAAGACATTATAGTTTGTTGTGTAACAAAAGGCTATAAGTGTCTTAGAGGGAGCTGTTATGTTGAGAGTTGCATGGGTTACAATTGGAAAGGAGCATTTCCTACCCTTGAAATCATGAATGTTTGTTGTGTAACACAAGGCATTTATGGGGAATTGGGATCTCAACCCTGCTAAAGAAACCCTGTTAGGGTTTCTCGCTTACCATAGGTAAGGGCTATGGTATTCGTAGTAAAATAGTGGGAGACACAATTAGATTGATAAATCCTTGTCTAGTTGTGTATATCATCTTGAGTGGTCTGCTTATACATTATTCTTTATTTTTGAAGATTAATATTATGGTTTCTACTTTAACATTGCGAGGCATTTTAGATGCCAACAAATTGACTGGTCCCAATTATGTGGATTGGTTAAGGAACCTGAGAATTATCTTGACTCAAGAGAAGATCTCCTATATCCTTGATTCTCCTGATCTAGATCCGATTGGAGATGATGCTACAGAGGAGGAAAGGGCCACATCTAAAATGTGGCAGAATGATAGTTTAATTGTCAAGTGCATTATGTTGGCCTTTATGAGTAATGAATTGCAGAGACAACATGAGAAAATGGAACCTCAGTCCATACTACTCAATCTTAAAGAGCTTTATGGAGAGCAAAGTAGGGCTGCCCGATATGAAATATCGAAGCAGTTGTTCCGAGCACGTATGAGTGAGGGCTCATCCGTTCAAGCCCATGTACTAAAGATGATTGACTTAATCACTCGATTAGGTCAATTAGGGTTTGTGATGGATGGAGAGCTAAATCAGGACTTGATCCTGCAATCACTCCCTGATTCCTTCTCTCAATTTGTCATGAACTATCACATGAACAAACTGAACATTTCATTACCTGAGTTGCTTAACATGCTTAAGACAGCTGAGAGCCACTTTAAGGGTGATAAGGCTCATCTTCTTCTAATTGATGGGAAGAAGAAAATAATGATGAAGAAGGGTTCAAAGAGAAAGTTGAACCCAAAGAAAAGCATCCAGAAGAGGAAGAAGGCAAAAAAGCCCTCTGTTGATGGAACCTGTTTTCACTGTGGCAAGCAGGGACACTGGAAGAAAAATTGCAAATCATATCTTGCAAGTCTGAAGCATGATGCTGGTGGAGCATCAAAAGGTTTGTACATGATACAAACTAACTTGTCATTGAGTACATCAGCTTCTGATTCATGGGTATTGGATACCGCATGTGGGTCTCATATATGCAAGTC
This sequence comes from Metroxylon sagu, assembly GCA_017589505.3. NCBI lineage: Eukaryota > Viridiplantae > Streptophyta > Magnoliopsida > Arecales > Arecaceae > Metroxylon > Metroxylon sagu. The sequence goes on along the minus strand of JACVBY030000402.1, from coordinate 267,102 downwards.
TTTGCAGGGACTTCAGAGAATTAGGAGCTTGAAGAAGGGTGACTTTGAGCTTCATGGTGCGAGTGGTGAAGCCATTCAAGCAGAAGCTGTGGGCACCTATCTATTATTATTACCTTTGACCAAAATTTTAGAATTGAAAGACTGTTATTATGTTCCAAATATTATTAGAAATATTATTTCTGTATCCTTGTTATTACAACAAGGTTTTGAAATTAATATAAAGAACAAAGGATGCTCTATTTTTTATTCTAATAATTACTTTGGAAGTGGTTTATTTATTAATAGTCTTTTAGTTCTTTCACTCAATGATAAAGTTTTACTTGTAGAAAACAAGAAAAGAAAGAGAGAAGATGTTAATGTCACTTTTCTCTGGCATTGCCAATTAGGTCATATTAGTGAGTCTAGGATAAACAAGTTATACAAAGATAACTTCTTTGACCCTTATGATTATGAATCATTAGGAATTTGTGAGTCTTGTCTCATAGGTAAAATGACCAAGTCTCCATTCACTAGTCATGGAGATAGGGCAACTGGGTTATTAGAGCTAATACATACAGATGTATGTGGACCTATGTCAACTCAAGCTAGAGGAGGATATTCTTATTTCATCACCTTTACTGATGATTTATCTAGATTTAGATATGTGTATCTTATGAAACATAAATCCGAAGCCTTTGATAAATTTAAAGAATATCAAAGTATGGTTGAGAAGCAAACTGGAAAAAGTATTCAAATTCTTCAGTCAGATCGAGGAGGAGAATACCTATCTAGTGAATTTCTTGAATATCTTAAAGACAAAGGCATTCTCTCAGAATGGACACCTTCATATACACCACAATTAAATGGTGTAGCAAAAAGAAGGAATCACACCTTGTTAGATATGGTAAGGTCCATGATGAGCTTCACCAATCTTCCTGAATCCTTCTGGGGTTATGCCTTCAAGACTGCTGCCTATATACTAAACAAGGTACCATCAAAATCAGTAGCTAGCACTCCATATGAATTATGGAAGGGCAAAAGACCAAATCTTAAATATTTTAAGACTTGGGGTAGCCCTGCTTATGTTAGAAATGTATTTGGACATAAGCTAAGTGTTAGGGCTGATAAATGTAGGTTCATAGGTTATCCTCGAGAGGGTATTGGATACCTCTTTTATTATCCTACTGAACAAAAGGTTTTTGTCAGTAGGCATGCTACTTTCTTGGAGAAGGAATTTATCCAAAAAGGAGGCAGTGGGAGAATATTTGAACTTAGTGAAGTTCAAGACCAACAACCTACTCGTATAGACAATCAACTTGAAATTCCTCAACCACAAGGACCTATTAATCAGGTACAACCACAACACACACCTCCTTTCCGTAGGTCAGAAAGAGTGCGAGATGCACCTCTCAGATATGGCTTTCTCATTGGAAATGAAAATGAAGCCAGCATCATTCAAGATGATGATCCTGTGACCTATACATTCTGACAAATGGCTAGATGCCATGAAATCTGAAATGGACTTTATGTATTCCAACCAAGTTTGGACCTTGGTTGATCCACTTGAGGGAGTAAACCCAATAGGGTGCAAATGGGTCTTCAAAAGGAAGATTAGAGCAGATGGCCAAGTAGAAACTTACAAGGCTAGGCTAGTGGCAAAAAGTTTCAGACAAAGACATGGAATTGACTATGATGAAACATTTTTGCCAGTAGCTATGCTCAAGTCCATTAGGATTATGCTTGCTATAGCTGCATACTACGATTATGAAATCTGGCAAATGGATGTAAAGATTGCCTTCCTCAATGGGTATCTTAAGGAAGAAGTCTATATGTTACAGCCAGAAGGGTTTGTTTCAAGTGAGAGACCGAACCAAGTATGCAAGCTTAAAAAATCTATTTATGGATTAAAGCAAGCATCAAGGAGTTGGAACATCCACTTTGATAAAACAATCAAGGAATTTGGTTTCATCAAAAATGTGGATGAATCATGTGTGTATAAGAAGACAAGTGGGAGTGCCATTGTCTTCTTAATTTTGTATGTTGATGACATACTTATCATTGGGAATGATATTCCAATGTTGCAATCAGTCAAAGCTTGGCTATCTAAAAGGTTTTCCATGAAGGATTTGGGAGAAGCATCCTATATATTAGGTATTAAGATCTATAGAGATAGATCTAAGAGGATGCTCGGCTTATCCCAATCTAGGTACATTGACTTAATATTGAAAAGATTCAATATGGAGGAAAGTAAAAGGGGTTACTTGCCCATGGGTCAAGGCATACATCTTTCTAAGAAGATGTCTCCTAAGACACCTGAAGAGAGACAAAGGATGAGTAAGGTTCCTTATGCTTCGACTGTAGGATCGATCATGTATGTCATGTTATGTACCAGGCCTGATGTTGCTTATGCCTTAGGCATCGCAAGCAGATTTTAGGCTGATCCTGGAGAAGATCATTGGAAAGCTGTGAAAAACATTCTTAAGTACCTTAAAAGGAGCAAAGATGTTTTTCTAATATATGGAGGATCAGATTTAAAACTAGAAGGCTATACTGATTCTAGTTTTCAATCAGATTCATATGATAGTAAATCCATATCAGGGTATATATTTACTCTGTATGAAGGTGCAGTAAGTTGGAAAAGTACCAAGCAGCAAACTATAGCTGACTCAGTTACTGAGGCAGAATACATAGCTGCTAGTGAAGCCCCTAAGGAAGCAGTCTGGATGAAGTTCATCTAGAAGTTGGGTGTAGTTCCTGCGATACAACAACCGGTGCCACTTTATTGTAATAATACTGGAGTTGTTGCACAAACAAAGGAACCAAGGTCTCATAAAAAATCCAAGCACATCCTAAGGCACTTCCATCTCGTTCGTGAAATCATTGAAAGAAAAGATGTGGTTATAGAATGAGTAGATACAAGGAACAACATAGCAGACCCATTCACTAAGGCCCTTCCTCAACAGCAATATAATCGCCATTTAGATTGTATGGGAATTAAATACAAAGGCAATTGGCTTTAGTGCAAGTGGAAGATTGAAAGAATAGTGCTCTGAAAGCCAATCATATTTCTTATGTAACAAAGGCATTTCTGTAAAATTCTTCTGACTCATGAATGATATTGATAAAAGGCATTTTGATTCATCATATGCTGTGTCTTATAACTTTTTATTTTAAGATTATGATGAACCCCATAAATTAGGGCAATGGATTTATGGTTATGATGAAGTTCATAACAATGAGACCTAAGATCTTATAAACCCTAATCTAGAATATTCCTAGTCGAAGGATCATCGAGTAGGGGATCGATGTTTCCAGAAAGACTGGCACATTCTATGTATGCTCAATGGAGAGAGTGGTTGGTCTTACGACCACTTGTGTAGGGACACTAATACAAGGATGTGGGTGCTCATCAATGTATGAGTTCACTGAATTGATCCGTAATGAGAACATCTTATGGAAGTCTTACTTACTTGTCAAAAGATGATTTTCTTAGTGGGAGTTGTGCAAATGATCCTTAAACCTGAGATCACCATGGAATCTTGTACACATGAATCCATGTTTTGGTTCATACTCATTCATGACTTAGCCATGTACGGGGTGTTCATGGATATGGTGAATTGTGTATGAAGATTGTGAGTAGGTCAACAAGGAATCGATCACTCCTAGTAAGAGAAGTATTTATCCTATGTAATCTCATCAAATGATAACTCAGGAAGTCTTTGATCAAAGCATGATGATATTAGAAATGGTTTCTAATCTTTCATCGGTCGAGTCTTCATTAGTGATTTGAGATTCAAATGAATAAAGTGTTAGGGTTTGACAATTTTCCATACCCATCGCTTATTCGGGATAAAAGGGGATCGAAGGATTAAATTGCATGGTAACTTGCCACTGAAGGGTATTTTGGTAATTTCTACCAAATTCCTCATCTTCTGGGTAGGCATGATACGTTGCTAGACGTCAATCATGTCTTGTAGGTTTTCATGAATTAAATTGATTGAATTCATGAGTCAATTTGAAAGATGGTTCAAATTGACAACTAGGGTTAGCTCGATTTGACCTAATTCGATTAGTTGATTTCTAATCAAAATAAATCGATATAAGCCTAGACCTACTGCTAGCTTGATGAGGAACCCAAAGGGTCACACACAAAAGAAACTGATCAAGGGTCTAATTGGATTAGATTAAGTTTGCAAGGTAGACATGCTAGCACGTGTTGCAAACCCTAGCTCCTGATTCGAATTGGATTCGAATCTGATTCTTGTATTAGGTTAATCTAATATGATTAGATCATGACCTAATGTGGGTTAGCCAAGAGTTGGAACCCAATTGGCTTTATTTAGACCATTGGATATCTCTTTGAATAATGGATCTGGACCATTGGTCAGCGGCTCGATCTGGACCATTGGATGGCTCCCTGGATGAAGGACCTAGACCATTGGTTGGTGCCTGAATCTGGACCATTAGTTGGCATTTGAATCTGGACCATTGGTGATGGCGCCTTGCTTTTGGACCATTAGATGGTGCCTTAATCTGGACCATTAGATGGTGCCTTAATCTGGACCATTGGATTATCATGAAATAAGTGTGGAGTGAAGTTATCAGCGTGAGAAGGCTGATAGTGTATTTTTTTTTTAGCGGATACGTCTTTCCGCTCTCTTTTAGATGTGCCCCTCCCTTAGCGCCTGAGGCGCTACCCTTGGGACACGCCTCATCATGGTAAGGCGTGTGGACGGGATGCATCCCTTGGTGATGCATCCCTCCGCCTCTTATAAATAGGAGTGCGTTCCAGGGTTTTATGATATATGAAAATCCCTCTCTTTCTTATTTTATTTCTCTTATATCTCTTGTCCTAAACCAAGACAAGGAGGTCTTCTTTAGGACAAGAGGTTGTCTTGTCCTAAACCAAGACAAGGAGGTCTTCTTCAGGACAAGACCTAAACCAGGACAAGAAGGTCCTCTTTAGGACAAGAGGCTTCGAAGGATTTTTTTGTAAGAGAAAGAAAAAATTAGAAGGGAAAGAAAGCAAGCCAATTAAATCCTTTGGAAGGATTAAGCAACAAGGATCAAAGTTTTGAAGGAGCTAGAGTCTTGAACCCAGTTCCTGTGTGGATCACCTCTGGAGGGCATACACTTGTGTGCCTAGTGGAATAAAGGATATTAGCGTTACATGTATTCTTCAATAACTTAATATATTGCCTTGTTAGTTGATATAATCAAGGGGTCTTGGGTCTAAGGTTTTAGTTGACTAGGGTTTCAAAGTTTAAAAAATTTTGAAATTTGATCTTCCGCTGCGCAACCAAAACCCAGCAATTTTAGGCACCATCCCACGTGAATTAGGCAATCTAGTGAACTTATATGATTTAGATATCAGCGATGCTCACCTAATAGGTTCAGTCCCTTCTAGCTTAGGAAATCTTACCAGACTTCTCTACATGTACTTGTACAATAATAGTCTCACCAGCTCCATACCCCCTGAAATAGGCAACCTAGTCCGCTTAATTCATCTACGGCTCTCGAACAATTATATAACAGGTTCCATCCCTTCAAGTTTGGGAAATCTCACCAGTCTTGAGACTTTGCTCCTCTTCAACAATACCATTTCTGGCACTATACCTCGAGAATTAGGCAGTCTCATCGAGCTAACTGCTTTAGGAGTTTTTGATAATCAATTATCTGGTTCTTTGCCTCCAGAGCTAGGCAATCTTACAAAGTTGAATTTATTAAGTGTGTCTACCAATAATTTTTTTGGTTACCTACCGCCAGAGATTTGTAAAGGAGGTGTACTTCAACATCTTACCATATATGACAACCATTTTGAGGGTCCTATCCCACCAGGCCTAAAAAATTGCTCCAGCTTAGTAAGAGTTCGCATGGAAAGAAATATGCTCAAAGGAAGAATCTTTGATGCCTTTGGGAATTACTCTAATCTAATATACATCGATATGAGCTGCAACCACTTGTATGGCGAGATACCATCAAATTGGGCATACTACCCAAATTTGACAAGCTTGTGAATTTCAGAAAACTTCTTAACAGAAAAAATACCTTCTGAATTTGGGAAAATGTTGAAATTAGGAGTGCTGGACCTTTCTTCCAATCAACTTGCAGGAGAGATACCAGGGGAGCTAGGTAGCATGAGCTCATTGTTCAACTTGAATTTGAGTAGCAATAGATTATCTGGAAGAATTCCTTCGGAACTCAGAAAACTATCCAATCTAGAAATTCTAGATTTATCTAAGAACAACTTGAGTGGGTCATTGCCACAACAATTGGATGGTTTCTCTAAATTACGCCTCTTGAATTTAAGAGAGAATAAATTGGACGGATGCATTCCTACCCAAATCGGAGGGTTTGCAAGGTTGCAAGATCTACTTGATCTGAGCCACAATTTGCTTGAAGGGGAAATACCATCACAATTGGCAAGCTTGACTTATTTAACATCTTTAAACTTATCTCACAATAATTTGTCAGGATCCATACCATCATCTTTTGGAGGCATGATAGGTCTATCATCAATCAATGTATCGTACAATAATTTAGTCGGCCTACTTCCTAATAGCAAATTGTTTCTAAATGCTCCAGCAGAATGGTTTGCTTATAACAAAGATTTATGAGGCGAAGTGTCGAGTTTGCCCCATTGTGCAGGTTCAACAATGACAAATACTCATCATTCAGCGAAAAATCACATCATACAAATTGTTATTCCCATCTTGGGCTGCCTGTTTCTTTTAACTGTGTCATGTTTCATCATTATGGTTCTTCGAAGGAAGGGAAAACCTATGAAGGAAGAAGATAACGAAGTAATTAGTGGCCACCTATTTTCAGTATTGAATTTTGATGGGAAGGCAGTTTATGATTACATCATCAATGCCACTGAAGATTTTGATGAAAAATATTGCCTTGGGAAGGGAGGATATGGCACTATTTACAAAGTGACACTTCCGATGGGACAAATGGTGGCTGTAAAGAGACTTCATGAAGAGGAAGAAGAAGAAGACATACTTAATGTGAGAAGTTTCAGAAATGAGATTCAAATATTAACCAATATTCGGCACCGTAACATTGTAAGACTCCTTGGATTTTGCTTCAACACTCGATGTAAGTTTCTTGTATACGAGTACATTGAGAGAGGAAGTTTAGCTTCCATTCTTCATAGTCAAAAAATAGCCATAGAATTGAACTGGGATAGAAGAGCCCAAATCATTAAAGATGTGGCCAATGCTTTATCATACATGCATCATGATTGCAATCCATCCATAATTCACAGAGACATTTCAAGCAATAATATATTACTAGATTTTGATTTCAAGGCTTATGTCTCGGACTTCGGTACTGCGAGAATTCTTAAGCCTGACGCATCAAATTGGAGCAGACTTGCAGGCACATATGGATATATTGCCCCAGGTAAGTCATTTGTACTTAAATTTCTCTTTATTATTGGTGCAGTAGTTTAACCCAAATCTAAAAACACATCTCATATTTTGTATTAGTTCCACAAGCGCAAGATTTTTCTATGTGGTACAGTTTATCTTGTAGTTTTGAACCTTTTAAATATGCTATTACATTCATAAAAATTACTTTTTTTTGTGACTAGTATGTAGAAGTTTAGACTAACCAATACTTTACTTTGGAATTATACTCCTTTTTTTTCACACAGAACTTTCGTACGGAATGAAGCCAAATGAGAAGTGTGATGTATACAGTTTTGGTGTACTTATATTAGAAGTAATAATGGGAAGGCATCCCGGTGAGCTTGTCTCCTCTTTGTCATCATCAGACAAACAGCAGTTATCATTCAAAGATGTGCTAGATCAGCGGATCTCACCTCCAGTAGATCATATGGCTAAAGAAGTTCTTCTATTAATCATGGTAGCACTTTCATGCATTCGAGTTATATCAGAAACACGACCGATGATGAATAGAATATGCCACTTTTTCACTGCTGGCAACTCTCCAACTTTTCATGAGCCTTTCTGTTCAATCAAATTAGGCCAGTTAATGGATTGTTTTAATTAAATTTAGCATTTGGCATCTTCAAATATCATATGTAGAAGTTCAAATGTGCAATTAGTATGGTTAAAACTTGGCATGTGCAATGCAAGTGTAATATTTAAGTGGACAAATATTATGTGCATAATTATTGCAATTTTTCCTCAAAATACATTGATCTGATGCTATTTTCATCAAACAATCAAGTGTATGAATTAGATTTTTTTAGAATACATTCTGTTTTTTTTAAATTGTATGATTAGTTCAAGACATTTTGTGAAGAGAAAGGAATACTTAGACACTTACAATTTTTAGTAGTTTGCACCAAAATAGTATTGCGAAGGGAAGGAATCACACTTTATTGAATATACTTAGGTCGATGATGCAAGCCACCCTCCCAATAAATTTCTAAAAAAATGCACATTTGATGTAGTTCTTATCCTTAATCGAGTTCCAACTAAATTGATGTCCTTTATCCTTTATGAATTATGAAATAGTGTAAATTAAACTTTGAAAATTTATGCTCTTCATGTTTGGTAGGATATGTTCATGATACTCTAGTTTTGTAGCTCATAGCCCAAGCGATTATCTCATTTAGTTACATTAGATAATCTTGAGTGCAAATGGTAAATTTGGGGGCCAAGTTTTATTTAGAGACAAGTCTTAAAAGAGATCAAAGATACTTGGTCTCGTGTGATTAGATTATCTAGGGCAATGGACAAAATGTTATTAATAATGTGTTATGTTAGTTGTATGGTAACTTAATATAGTACTACTATCAGAGCCTTAAGTTTAGGATTTCTAAGGTATAAACCTAAGATGAGAGAACATGGGTAGTCATCTAGACTTGGGCATGCCCTAGTCATGTGCATTAAAGTCTAAGTCCAATTGGCTTGAGTATGATTGTGAATGCTAATTGATATAGGTTGAGATGGCTTGAGAGAATAGACAGAGACTGTACATAGACTTTGAGGACCAGCTTCTCTCCACACTGGTAGTAGGCAGGTAGATAGAGAGGATGTACGGCTGCCTAGAGGAGGGCGTGGCAGCCACTCTCCCCCCCTCTATTTCTTCTTCCCGTCCCTCTCCAATAGGTACTACCCTTTCCAACCCAAGCAAAGTTGCATTCTCTTTCCCCCTCTTCCTCCATCTCTCCTCCTCCCCTTATCTCTCTTCCCTTCCTCATTTTTGTTCTTCTCGTCCTTCTGGATCTGAGAGAAAGGGATAGTCTTCTTGTTCACACCAAACACTAGCCCGCTTCCCTTGAGTAAAGATTCGAGCCCAAGCGAGCTCCCTTTCTCTCTCTCTCTCTCTCTATCATGTCCTTTACCAGCTCGAGTGAAGGTGTGAATAGGGGGCGGTACCCATCAAAGCCATCTTGTCCATCGTCGTGCCATGAGCCGTCGACCCATTTCGCCCCTTGCCTCCCATCTCCCTCTCTTCTTCCCTCTCTCTCTCTCGACTTCAAGCGATTGGATGCTATCGTTGCTCGCATTGCCACCCAGGATGCGATCGAGCAAGGAGGGACATGATGGAGTAGAGCCACACGGCCTGATCTCCTCTCCTTCTCTTCTCTTTTGGTCTCCTCTTCTTCCCTTCTGATGCTCTCTCTTCCTCTCTTGCTTGCGATAATATCCGGAGGAGTTCCTTTAGCTGCGCATCGGTCGCTCGACCGTCGTCGCCGCTCTCTCTCGCCCCCATCCCCCTTTTCTTGTTATCTCTTTCTCCCTTTCTCTCTCTTTCTCTCTATCTCTTTCCTCTACCTCTCCTCTCTCCTGCCTTCTCTCTCTCCCCCTCTCTCTCCAAGCTGGGTATGGTGAACAGGGGATGGGACCCTGTTTCACACTATCTCTATTCCCCTCTTTTATTTATTTCATTTAGTAATTTTCTTTCTCTCTCCAATCTCATTTTATCTCTCTAGATGATTCTTTATTTTCTCTCTCCAAAGAATCTCTCTCTACCCTCTCTCTAGTATATAATTTTCATGGATAATATGTTTTGATTTGCAGCCTGGTTCTGAAGAAGCATGGCCTAGGCCTCTTCCCCTACCCATCTGATAGGGATAATTGTCTAATCCTCCCTTATTATTATTAACTTAATAGAGTACGTGTAAATTATTAACATGAAGGTTGAACAGCCAATCTTAAAAATTAAAAAATTAAAAATTAAGATCTATTTATTTAAGAAATTGCAAGTGAGTCAATTATCAAGCTTTATTAATTTAAAATTAATTAGGTATAAAAAGGAGGCATTCCTATAGTTTAAGCTAGTAGTCTTGATTTAGTTTTTATTAAGTCTTTAATTATTATATGTAGGTTGTGGGAAGCTGAGTCAGGGTGAAAGAAATGAATTAAATCTTCTAGAAAAAAAATTAGGAAAGAAAATATTGAATTAGGCATTTAATTAATAGGAGGGTTGATTTTCAAGTGTTGTTATGCTAATTAATTTTAGGGTATCGGGTGCATTGGTGGGCCTACAACTAGATTGTCATTTTGATTTTTGTACTCTAATGAAGGTAAGAAATTCCAAGCACAATTACTTGCATGATTTTAATATTATTACATGATTGCCCATACTGTTTGAATATTTAAGATATATTATTACCGTGAATTATGGAATTATAAATTTAATTTCTTATTTAAATGATCATGATGAGGAAATATAACATGGGTTGAGCGCTTTTGGACTCGTCATGTGAGGTGAGCGCTTTTGGACTCCTCATGTGAGGTTATTGCTTAGTGATACACTACATGTTATGGCAAAGGTATTGCCTAGTGACGCACTGCGTATTGTGGCAAGAGTATTGCCTAATGACTATTGCATACTGCAATGAAAGTATGGCACAGTGACGTACTATGTATTATGGCGAGAGTATTGCCTAGTGACCTATTGTGTACTATGGTGAGAATATGGTCTAGTAACGCTTTATGTACTATGACGAGAGATTGCCTAGTAACGCCTTGTGTATTGTAGTGAAAGTATAGCCTAATGACGCACTGCATACTTTGGCGAGAGCATAGTCTAATGATGCCTTGTGTACTGTGATGAGAGTATGGCCTTGTAACTTACTACATACTGTGGCAAGAGTATAGTCTAGTGATGCCTTTGTGTACTATAGTAAGAGTATTGCCTAGCGACACACTGTGTATTGTGACGACAGTATGACCTAGTGATGCCTTGCATACTATGGCGAGAGTATTGCCTAATAACGCACTACGAATTATGACGAAGTATGGCCTAGTGACTCCTTGCATAGTGTGATGAGTATATTGTCTAGTGATGCATTGCGTATTATAGTGAGTGTATGGCCTACTGACGTATTGCGTACATGGCATTGATTGAGATTGTCAGATATAGTATAATACCTGTGTAGCAACGATTGGAGGTAGTGTAGCTATGACTACTCCAGATGCCAAGGTGTTAAATTCAACATGTAATGATTAATAATAACTCTGAACTATTGAAATTTTGCGTTGATATAAATCATATATCTAAACTTATTTTGGAATGATTTAATAATCTAGATTATGAAATTATGGTAGAGTGATAACATTATTTTAGATTATCAAAATTAAATATATGTGACATTACTTTTAGGAGCTATGAAATTTGCTTGTATGGCATTATTATCTTGATTATGTGATCGCATTACAAGAAAAAACTTTTTTGGTAACGGTCAAAACTGATGCTAAAAGTATGGAAACTACTAGGGATGCTTTTCTTAGTAGTGTTCCAATCGTTGCTGAGGTGTTGCCAAAAGTCTTGTCGCTGATTATATGATGATACATTTTCTAACCATTGGGAAAGATGCAATTTTAGCAGTAGTTTTTAAAAGGATTTAGCAATACTTTGCTTTTACTGTACAAACTTTCCCCAATAGTTATGAAATGCTAGTAAAAATTTATAATGATTATATATATTTAAATTTAAGATGTTTTTAGCTTTACTAATTAATCGCTAGTGAAATTATATCCTTTACTAATAGGTTTAACCGCTGGTATTACTTTTTTTTTAATAATTAGATTACCTAGTAATTTTGGCATGAGCATACTAAAAATTTATTTTTCATTCTTATTGTGAGATTACCTAATATATCAATATTCATCAAATATATTCAAATTACATGCACCAATTAATAACTCATTATTAAACCAAATGTAAAAGGATGACTAAATCAACATCACAAATACATGCACATCTGGATCTTTTATAAGAAACAACAATTAATAGCCCATGATTAAACCAAATGTAAAAAGATCATCAAATCAGTATCCACAAAATACATGTTCATTTGAATCTTTTATAAATCTAAAAAAGTCACAAAAAGTTTATAGTACTTAATCCATGTACATAGAACTTAATATTCAATTGTAAACAAGATACTAAAATTCTCTATCACATTTCCAATAAAAGCATCATGTGTCCCACGATGAACAAGCATTACGAGTTATTTATTAGCAAGTTCAATCTACAAAATAGAAGTACAATATATAATTAACTAAAAAACCAGTAATCAATATGTAAAAGTAAGGTAAGTTAATAGAAAATAAAAAATAAAAATATTTTTCTTACAAAAATTGAGGGCCATGCAACTCTTGATCTAATGGCATCACCTATTGTCCTTTGAGACCCATCTATCCTTATCAAAAGCTCATTTCGTACTCGTACTACATTAATTGAAATCTCTTAAAATTTAGTCCCAAGAACATTAGCCCCTACAATCTTGATGGATTTTTACTAATAAGAACTCGACGTGCCAACTTAGTTATGTGTGGCCATCTAGAACTCTTCAAAATGACTTCATTTCTTTCCTATAAACAAAGTTTTCAATTAAATAATAAATAACAATACCAAATAAATACCAAAGCCATAATAACATCATATATGAGTATAATATTTAAATTAAAATATAAAAGTAAATTTATAGCAGTAAATTTACCTTGATGATAGAAGCTTGATGGGACCTTGTTCTCTCTCTTGGCTTCTTTATAATTAAGTAAAGCAAGTGTTACATATTATTAAATCATGATCAAACTATTACTTATATAGCTATAAAATAAATGAGTTAACCAAGATTATATTACCAAAAAATGCAAATTAGAATGAGGACAAAGAGAAGAAACATTACACACATACCAAGCATTCTTTTTTCCTACATCAGATGACCCAATTCAAACTTAGAACACTTATTTGCATAACTTTTGTCCTTGTACGAATTTGTAATGTAACGATTGTAAACCAAATCAAAGTGACGTTGACCTACATCCAAAATTTCATAACAGGACTTGTCCTTACAATCTGTTTTTTTAACAATCAATCATTTTTGTAAAGATAATCTTGAATTTCTTAGGTTTTCGTATTATATGCAACTCTAATGTTGGAATGCGATACTTTCTTAAGTTTTGTCACTGGTATAACGATTTGTTGCAATAATGACCACAAAAATGTACTAGCTTGTCACAAAATCTAGCACTTTAATGCAGATAAGCGAATTTTTGTGTGGATAACTAACTTCTCAGTCTTAGCTTTTAAGGGTTTCCCAGATACCATGCTTGAAAAGTTGAAACATATCTTTTCATTTATGAACAGTAAAAGGTGCTGATTGTCACATGGAGCAGACATTCCATCAAATAGATTCATTCAAAACTTTGAACAAGCCTCAAAATCACCAAATCCAACAAAGAGAACAAAATCATGTTTGCCGAGAGTCAGTGACAAAGTGACTCTGCGTCTCCTCTGATCTAACAAGTTAAATAAGAAATAAGTAGTACTGACCATAAAGGGAAAAAAAATTGACGTTGCTTAAGATGATGATTTGAAAGATGAATGCTCTTGCTGGCATTCTTAAAGACTTTGTTGAGGCAGTAGAACCTTAAACTTTTCAAATAAAAGTTTTTAAATGTTACCGTGCCGATTTGTAACACACGATATGTTATCATACTGGTTTGCATTCATCTAACATGTGAAAATGGCTTGGTTAAACACATGCCTGAGGTTACCTGAATTGGCAGATCATGGGTTTAGCTTTGGACACCAAACATCGATCATTCCAGTTGGTTTAGAATCGGATGCCAAACATAAAATATAATGAATGTTCTATATTTAATTAGCATGGATATACACAAAAAAAAAGAGTAAAATTAGAGTAGTCATACCCATCAAATAGAGAATCAAGAGGACCAAATGAAGCAGTTTCAGATGCTTAATCTTCCTTAGGGCTATTAGACAACCTGAATTGCTAGACACAATTAACTGAACTGGTAATGATGCAGAGCTTTTTATTGGTGAATTTACAAAATTGCTAACAGTGTAAATATAAAGAGATATTGGTAATCCATTTTTCTTAATTTGCATTTTCGAGCCTTCGCTGTGATCTTCTTAAGAGCCAATGGACACGAACACAGAGACATGTCTCCTTAAGCTTAAGACAATCCCCTGAACAAGAACATATACAAGTTGCTCTTTGGATGTTATCAAGTACCAAACTGCAATAAAAAATTACAATATAAAATATCCAAATTTCAATCACTAGCCAAACGATTAGTTGTTCTTAGATGTAATCAAGTATGAGAGATAGGTAAAGAAAAATTAGTTAATACTGGACAGATCATTTCATATTTCATATAAAAAGATTCAAAATGGAACTAGTGATCTCAAGGAACTCACATCTAGTGGATATTCTAATCGCTAAATAAACCATGTCAGTCAACAATTAAATAGATAAAAACCTTCATCCTGTAGCTTAGGTCTTAAAATGATCTCACAAACCTGCCCAACTAATCGTCGATGCACAAGATTTATTCCTGAAATAGTTAATCCTCCAACTTTATGATTGAGGCATTTGAGAAATAATATTTTAATAAACAATAATCTCGTCATGACTTGCTATTTCATCACATTACCTGCATTATTGAAACTGCTATCAAGCCAAAATTACAAGTATTCTAACTTCCGAGGGCAAGAGGTTAAATGTGAATGCAGCAGACGTCATTAAACCTTCATTCAGTCCTTCGGTCAACTAGGAGTGGCGTTAAAGGTTCCAAGGAAGCCTGCCACATCTTTCAACGCGGTAGCACCAACTATTTTCCAGAATTAATAGTCGGTGCATGACGATGAAAGTGAATTATATAGCAGCATCCTGTATCTCGCTGTTCCAACTAATTTCACATTTTTTTTAATGAAAGATTAATTTTTGCATCAAAGACTGGTGGGAATTATCTTTAAGTCAGCCCAAACCAGAAGGATCTTGGATTGTATGCTCTCCGACCCAATAGCCATTAGGAAGGCGTGTGAAAGCTCCAAGTCCACAACTGTTTATTTTTCTCCTCCTAAGTCATGTCAATCATAATGTCTTTATCTTGTACAGGTAAATTAATTGGTTGTTAAGTCATGCCATGCGTCATCGATGAATGGTAGTCAAGCCATGGGCTATTGGCTAGTCATTCATCTTTATGTGACGGAGACTGGTGATGACCTTCATGGAACATGTAGTCTGAAAGGAATCATTTTATAGTACTTTTTTTTAATTTTTGGGCCCCCTTTAAGATAAGCAAACGAGGAGACTTGGTCATCACTGATCACCGGCATTAATTCGCTGTTTGTTATGTTCCCTTTTTCCAAGAGAAATAAATGATCTTTTTCTCAAGTCAAAGGCAACGATGGCTTCATACGTGGAGTAGTTATTTGTCATATTCTAAATATTATAAATATTTAATATAATATATATTATGATATATATTATATTTTAATAAATAAGGTAAGGTTTATATATAATTTTGATAAAATGATGGGTATGATTTTTAAAAACCTAAAATTTTAAAATTCTAAATAGATGATCAAGATCCTAGCCATAATTCATTTCGAAACATTAATTTTTATTGGGAATTAGACCCACCACTCAATGTTAGGATAATCGTCTATGAATGGGAACACTAGAAGCGACGCCAAGAGATGGCTAGCTTCTTCCACTTGACTTTGGCAAGGGTCTTAATGGCGATAAGGAGCAACGAGAGACCATATTTGGGAGCACTCCATCGATGAGAAGGGTAGTTGAAGTTGACGTTAGGAGGAGAGGATTGAGAGCTTGGGATTGCAAGATTAGCTTGGAGAGGTGATATGTTAAAAGACCTGAAATAATGGGAGGATGAAGTGGAAATGGCCCAAGATCATAACGTCTGGTCCTGAAGAGCCAAATGGGTCATGGTTGTGTTTTATCATAAATGTCAAAACTTGGTTTAAAGTCACTCCTAGTTTCATTAGTGATCATTATCCAAAGTGCTCTTATCCTCAATAATTTATGATCACCATGTTTGATATGTCATATTCTAGTAATTTAATGTATATAATTAAGTTGTTTGGTATGCTATGAAAACTCAACATCACTAATTATATAATATCAAAATAGCTCTAAATATATTTTGTAACTATCATAATAATTTATTATTTTTTTACATTATTTATTATTTTAATATTTATTTAAATTATAATATTATTTTTTATAAAATTATATTATAATATAATATTATAATAATTTAATATTTAATTATAATTATATTATATAATATAATACAAGAGGTAAATTTGGGTACATTTAAATGTAATAGAAAGGCTAGATCCATCACTTACTCCACCTTTTCGATCCATAAACAGTTTTACTTAAATTCTAAAGATAGAAAAAATGAAAAAGATAGGGTGACTTTAGAATCTAGTATGAGATTTAAGGATGGAGAAGATGATCAGATTCTAAACTTAAATATATTTTTCATGTAGTCAAGTCATACCTCATAATATAATATATATCATTGGGATTATACAATGATTTTAAAGATGGAGTTGATTTAAAATCATCATGTCATAAAATTATTGAGATGCAATCAAATATGCAATTTATTTTTTTAAATTCATTGATGATATTGAAGTGGATCATCTCTTTACGGTAAAAACATACTCCATTAAGTGATCGTTTTCAAATTACTTTTAGGAATAGTTATTCACTTCGGTCTCTACTCAACAGCTCATTGGTTAAAATTGACTCAGATCCATCGACTCTAACTTGTTTCATTGCCACGAAGGGAGAAGAGAGATGGGCGAAGGAGGTACAATTTATGCAAGGAAAATGATTCCCTCAAGTTGATTGCTAGGCGTAAAGGCCCACAAAATGTCACCGTAGGAATGCTGGCATCAAGAATGCCCTACCGTGTACGACATTATGGCATTAAGGAACCACTCCCAGTCAGCGGTCATCATGCAGGAGACGCGGTTGTGCCAAACGCCTCGCCTGTGATGGCCTCGGGCACCACAAGGAAGACGATAAAGTTTCTGCGGGCCCGTAATTAACATCGAGGACGACCACCCGGTACCCCACATCACGGCTGCGGGGCAGTCTTCCTTGCCTATATAAATAGGGTTTCTGAATACTCACTCCAGCACCAACCATCAAGGGTTAGGGACCCGTGAGCTACCAAGAATTCCTTGCTAGCTTTATGCCCCCACTATTATATTACTTCATGGATCCTAAGCTTCTTTTCCTCCGCGATCTTCCTCTCCCCTGCTCTTCCTGTCCCTTCTTCTCATTCTGTGTCTGTTTCCTCTTCATCTCCTTTCCTTATTCGTCAATCAGCTGCTGCAACCTTCTTCTTACGCTTTTTTGAACTTCCCAAGCACGAGCTCTCCTCCACTCGGAAATCCAATCTCCAGAAACCCCATGCACTGAGTTCATGGACCCTCTCCGACTTCACACGTGCATGCGGTCTGGAATCACCTGTGACGAGAGCGGAGGCAGCACTGCTTCATCACCGAAATCAACCTGCACCCGTGCCGGTTTGGCAGGTCGGCTCGATTCTGCCTCGCGACTTCTCCGTATTCACGTCTCACTCGCCTCATTGCCTCTCGATGCGCAAGCTACCTTCGGAAGCCATCAGGGCCGGGCCACATCACGACCGGCAGCTCTCCTCCGGTCTCACTCACTCCTTGATCTCGCTCAGAATCGTCCTTCTCCGGCAATCTGCTTCATACTCTCCTGGCCAATCTCTCTCTCGTCTGTCCGGAGATCGACCTTTCCAGCAACGAATTAACCGGGTGAGATACTTCCCTTCTTCTTCTCCAGTTGGAGAAATCTTGTTACTCTTAGACTCCAAGTCAATCAATTCACTGGAGGAGACTGCCCGGGGAAATTGGTGAAAACAAAGGGTTTAATATTTCTCAATCTGAGAAAAACAATCTCACTGGTCCCATTCCTCCAGTCTCTTGGCAACATGACCAACCTAAAACTCTTGCGTCTTCAAGTGCATAACCTACTAGCACATCTGGTCCTTCATAGACCCCATGAATTGAGGCAATTCCTAGCAAACTTAAGATATCTACTCCTTGAGATAATTCTCGTTTAAAGAGCTCTATTCCTCTCAGTCTAGAAATCTCATCTATCCAAACGTTTGCAACTTTATATGAATGAAATTTCTGGCACCATCCCACGTGAATTAGGCAGCCAGTGAAACTATATGATTTAGATATCACCAAATACTGACCTAACAGTGTTCCATCCCTTCTAGCTTAGGAAATCTCACTGACTTCTCTATTTGCTCCTGTAGCCGCTAATAGTCTCACTGGCTTCATACCTGAACTTAGGCAACCTAGTCAACATGGTTCATCTACAACTCTTGTCCAATCAAATAACAGGTCACATCCCTTCTGTTTCTGAAATTTCACTAATTTGATAGTTTCCTCAGGCTCTTCGAAAAATAGCATCTTCGCACCATCCCTCCCGAACTAGGCAGCCTAATTCAACTTATCTGATTTCCCAGTGTTTTTGATAATGAATTATCTGGTTCTTTGCCTTCGAGAGCTGGGCAATCTTACAAAGTTGAATATACTAGGCGATGTCTGATAACAACTTTTTCTGGAAATACCTACTGCCGAGATTTGTAAAGGAGGTGTACTTCAACATCTTACGGTAGATGGCAACCGCTTTGAAGGTCCTATCCCATCAAGCTCGAAAAATTGCTCTAGTTTAGTGAGAATTCTGCATGGAAGGGAAACATGCTCAAAGGAAGAATTTTGATGCCTTTGGAAATTATCCTAATTTAAGGTACATTGATATGAGTTACAACCAATTGTATGGTGAAATATCACCAAAATTTGGGCATACCGCCCAAATTCTTGACAAGTTTGCGGATTTCAATGAACTTTCTAACTGGAAAAATAATACTTCGAATTTGGAAAAATGTTAGAACTAGAAGTGCTGACCTTTCCAATCACACTTGAACGCAGGAGAGATATCAGGGGAGCTAGGTAACATGAGCTCATTGTTCAACTTGAATTTGAGTAGCAATAGATTATCCGGAAGAATTCCTTTGGAAATTGGAATCAGTCCAACCTACAAACTTTGGATTTATCTCAGAACAACTTGAGTGGGCCATTACCTCAACAATTGGAGGGTTTCTCTAAATTGCGCCTCTTGAATTTAAGAGAGAATAAATTGGACGGAAGCATTCCTACCCAAATTGGAGGGTTAGAAAGGTTGCAAGATTTACTTGATCTGAGCCATAATTTGCTTGGAGGGAAGATACCATCACAACTGGCAAGCTTGACTTATTTAACATCTTTAAACTTATCTCACAATAATTTGTCAGGATTCATACTTCATCATCTTTTGGAGGCATGATAATGGGTTTGTCATCAATCGA
The DNA here is from genome assembly GCA_017589505.3 of Metroxylon sagu. NCBI lineage: Eukaryota > Viridiplantae > Streptophyta > Magnoliopsida > Arecales > Arecaceae > Metroxylon > Metroxylon sagu. The sequence goes on along the minus strand of JACVBY030000402.1, from coordinate 247,450 downwards.
TGTATCGTACAATAATTTAGTGGGCCCACTTCCTAATAGCAAATTGTTTCTAAATGTCTCCAGTATGCATGGTTTGCTCATAACAAAGATTTATGTGGCGAAGTATCGAGTTTGTTCTATTGTTCATCCAACAGCGACATAGCACTCATCATTCCAGTGAAAAATCACATCATACAAATTGTTATTCATTCTTGGGTTGCCTCTCTTTTTTAGTTTTGTTATGTTTCATCATTGGGGTTCTTCAAAGCGAAAGGAAACCTAATGAAGGAAGAAGATAACAGTAATTAGCGGCCACCTATTTCAGTATTGAATTTTGATGGGAAGTGACAGTTTATGATTACATCATCACGTTGCCACTGAAAATTTTGGATGAAAAATATTACCTTGGGAAGGGAGGATATGGCACCGTTTACAGCGACACTTCCGACAGGACAAATGGTGGTCGTAAAGAGACTTTATGAAGTGAGAGATATACTTGATGAGAAAAGTTTCAAATGAGATCTCAAACATTAACCCATATTTCGGCACCGTAACATTGTAAAACTCCTTGGATTTTGTTCTAACACTTCGATGTAAGTTTCTTGTGTATGAGTACATTGAGAGAGGAAATTTGAAGTTTCCATCCTTCATAGTCAAGAAATGGCTACAGAATTGAATCGGGGTAGGAGAGCTCAAATATCAAAGACGTGGCGCACGCTTTATCATACATGCATCATGATTGCAATCCGTCCATAGTTCACCGAGACATTTCAAGTAATAATATATTACTAGATTTTGATTTCAAAGCTTATGTCTCGGACTTTATACTGCAAGAATTCTTAAATTCCGACGCATCAAATTGGAGTAGACTTGCAGTGCACATATGGATATATCGCTCCTGGTAAGTCATTTGTGCTTAAATTTCTCTCTATTATTAGTGCAATAAGTTTATCTTGTAGTTTTGAACCTTTTAAATATACTATTACATTCGTAAAAATTACTTTTTATTTGTGACTAGTATGCAAAGTTTAGACTAGCCAACACTTTTATTATGGAATTATACTCTTTTTTTTTCATGCAGAACTTTTACGGAATGAAGCCGAATGAGAAGTGTGATGTATATAGTTTTGGTATACTTATATTAGAAGTAATAATGGGAAGGCATCCCGGTGAGCTTGTCTCCTCTTTGTCATCATCGATTAACAAACAATTATCATTCAAAGATGTGTTAGATCAGCGGATCTCACTTCCAATAGATCACATGGCTAAGGAAGTTCTTCAATTCACCATGGTAGCACTTTCATGCATCCGAATTATACCAGAAACACGACCGATGATGACAAAAATATGCCACTTTCTCACTACTGGGCAACTCTCCTACTTTCATGAGCCTTTTCTATTTGATCAAATTAGGCCAGCTTAATGGATCGCTTTAATTAAATTTAGCTTTTGGCACTTCAAATATCATATGTAGAAGTTTGAATGTGCAATTAGTATGATTAAAACTTGGCATGTGCCGTGTAAGTGTAATATTTAAGTGGACAAATATTATGTGCATAATTATTGCAATATTTCCTCAAAATACATTGTTATATTTTATTTTATTGTATGATTATATCAAATATAATGCATGAAGTTTATTTTAACCTCGAATTATTATTAGATGCAATTGTCTCATCACATGTATTAGTTAATGCGACCAATTCATGTATCATAGGTAGCTTAAATGTTTAATGTGGATAGTTTTACTTTGGTTTTTATTTTCCAGTGTGTGTTGTTTAAAGTCAAGCCACTAATTAAAATGGCATGAGTTTTTACATGCATCAAAGTTACATTCAATGAATGTTTACTTTTAGACAAACACAATAAATAGTCCAACGTGATGCAGATTCACTAATTGCACGGTATGTAATTATGTGGTGCACATGCTAAGGACTTTGGACCATGATATCAAGTTGCAGTTTGTGTGATAGTTGTTAGTCCCAACTGCTGGGCCAATGACTCATCCCACAGAGTTAGCACCAACAATTACAGCAGTTTCAATCTAAATAGTAGGACCTAGGATAGAATTAGTTGAACTAGGAAGGACTGGTGCTATTGTTTAATTAAATCAATTATATAATTAATCTGACTAAAATTGAATGACCATGAAGTGATTTTTTTAAGGAAGTGAAATTAGGAGCGTGGCATCATCACAACATTTATGCGCTTCTATCGTCTATCTATCTTCCTTTCTTTCTATCAGCTGTTGATGCTTACATGAAGGTTAAGGTGGTGTTGAAAGAAAGAGAGAGGCAGATAGAATCTAAGGGCATGGAGGTAATGCACATACCTAAGTTTCATCTTTTTTAAATCGACAGCACAATATGATCTAATTAAAAATCAAATTGACTTTTCATGTTCCTTAAAATTATTTTTTAATCAATATAATTTAAATATTCAATGATACTTTTAGAAGCATTTTTGTTTTCTAGATCTAAATCTCTCTTTAATCGATTTCACGTACGCATTAATTCTCTTCTCCTTCATCTCTTTCAACTTTTTATCTTCCAACTGCTTTAGAAAATTTCATGCATTATTACTTTTAGAAATTTTATGATTAATTTTATGTATTCATGTAGATATCTTATTATGTTATAATTTAAATAACTTACTCTTAAGGATTTAAATATTAAAGATGTCACCCATTGAATTCTATATAAAAATTATTTTATTCATCGTTATTTTTTTAATGTGATCTAATTTGACATGGTGACATGTGATAGAGTTGGATATCAACATGAAAGTAAAAAGGTACTTAACAGAAAGGCTTTTCCTTCGTGACCAATAACCTTCTTTAAATGTATCAGACTCTCCTTATTTAGTATAAAACCATTCAAAATACTATCGATGCATCTGAGAAATATTCCTTCATAGTCGCCATATCCCAAAGGATATGGCGACTATGAAGGAATATTTCTCGAATAAATCAGCTAATTCTTTTTTGAATGGTTTTATACTAAATAAGGAGAGTCCCGATCGACTAAGAAAGGTTATTGGTCACGAAGGAAAGCCTTTTCCTGTTAAGCCTTTTTACTTCATGTTGATATCCAACTCTATCACATGTCACCATCGAATTAGGCAACCAAATTAGATCACATTAAAAAGTAAAAATATATCTATAACGATGAATAAAAATAATTTTTATATAGAATTCAATGAATTTGACATCTTTAATATTTAAATCCTTAAGAGTAAGTTATTTAAATTATAACATAATAAGATATCTACATGAATACATAAAATTAATCATAAATTTCTAAAAAAGTAATAATGCATGAAATTTTCTAAAGCAGTTGGAGAGATAAAAAGTTGAAAGAGATGAGAGAGAGATAGTGTGTACGTGCCAAATCGATTAAAGAAGAGGGAAAGAGAGATTTAGATCTAGAAAACAAAAATGCTTCTAAAAAGTATCATTGATATTTAAATTATATTGATTAAAAAATAATTTTAAGGAACATGAAAAGTCAATTTGATTTTTTAATTAGATCATATTGTGCTATCGATTTAAAAAAAGATGAAACTTAGGTACTGTGCATTACCTCCATGCCCTTTGATTCTATCTGCCTCTCTCTTTCTTTTCCAACACCACCTTAGCCTTCATGTAAGCATCAATTGATGATAGAAAGAGAAAAGGAAGATAGATAGATATAGAACCGGAGGGCGTACAGATGATGCACCGCTCCTAATTTCCTTCCTTAAAAAAATCACTTGATTCATTCAATTTTAGTCGCATTAATTATATAATTGATTTAATTAAACAATGGCATTAGTCCTTCCCTAGTTCAACTAATTCTATCCTAGGTCCTATTTGGATTGACTGCTTTTAGAAGTAATTGTTGGTTAACAACTCTATGGGATAGTCATTGGCCAGCAATTGGGACTAACAATTTATCCACACAAGCCTTTTAAATTTGATTATCATGATCCAAAGTCCTTAGCATGTGCACCACATGAGGTACAACCGTGCAATTAGTCCCGCATCACGTTGGACTATTTATTGTGTTTGTCTAAAAGTAAACATTCATTGAATGTACTTTGATGCATGTGTAAAAACTCATGCCATTTTAATTAGTGGCTTGACTTGCAAAACAACACACACTTTGGGAAAATAAAAACCGAAGTAAAAACTATCCACATTAAGCATTTAAGCACCTAGCGATTACATGAATTGGTCGCATTAACTTAATACATGTGATGAGACAATTGCATCTAATAATAATTCAGGTTAAGATAAGCTTCATGCATTATGTTTGATATAATCATACAATATTAAAAAATAGAATGCATTCTTAAGAAAATCTAATTCATACACTTGAATGTTCGATGAAAACAATATCGGAACAATGTATTTTGAGGAAATATTGCAATAATTATGCACATAATATTTGTCCACTTAAATATTACACTTACATGGCACATGCCAAGTTTTAATCATACTAATTGCACATTCAAACTTCTACATATGATATTTGAAGTGCCAAATGCTAAATTTAATTAAAGCGGTCCATTAACCGGCCTAATTTGATCAAATAGAAAGGCTCATGAAAAGTAGGAGAGTTGCCGTAGTGAGAAAGTGGCATATTTTTGTCATCATCTGGTCGTGTTTCCGGTATAATTCGGATGCATGAAAGTGCTACCATAGTTAATTGAAGAACTTCCTTAGCCATGTGATCTATTGGAGGTGAGATCCGCTGATCTAACACATCTTTGAATGATAACTGTTTGTTGTCTGATGATGACAAAGAGGAGACAAGCTCACCGGGATGCCTTCCCATTATTACTTCTAATATAAGTATACCAAAACTATATACATCACACTTCTCATTCGGCTTCATTCCGTAAGAAAGTTCTGCATGAAAAAAAGAGAGTATAATTCCATAATAAAAGTGTTGGCTAGTCTAAACTTTTGCATACTAGTCACAAATAAAAAGTAATTTTTACGAATGTAATAGTATATTTAAAAGGTTCAAAACTACAAGATTAACCATACTACAAAGAAAAATCTTGTGCTTGTAGAACTAATATAGAATATGAGGTAGATGTGCTTTTAGATTTGGGTTAAACTATTGCACTAATAATAGAGAGAAATTTAAGCACAAATGACTTACCAGGGGCGATATATCCATATGTGCCTGCAAGTCTGCTCCAATTTGATGCGTCGGGTTTAAGAATTCTTGCAGTGCCAAAGTCCGAAACATAAGCTTTGAAATCAAAATCTAGTAATATATTATTACTTGAAATGTCTCGGTGAACTATGGACGGATTGCAATCATGATGCATGTATGATAAAGCGTGCGCCACGTCTTTGATGATTTGAGCTCTCCTACCCCAGTTCAATTCTGTGGCTGTTTCTTGACTATGAAGGATGGAAGCTAAATTTCCTCTCTCAATGTACTCATACACAAGAAACTTACATCGAGTGTTGGAACAAAATCCAAGGAGTTTTACAATGTTACGGTGCCGAATATGGGTTAATGTTTGAATCTCATTTCTGAAACTTTTCTCATCAAGCATATTTTCTCCCACTTCATAAAGTCTCTTTACAGCCACCATTTGTCCTGTCGGAAGTGTCGCTTTGTAAACGGTGCCATATCCTCCCTTCCCAAGGTAATATTTTTCATCAAAATTTTCAGTGGCATTGATGATGTAATCATAAACTGTCCTCCCATCAAAATTCAATACTGAAAATAGGTGGCCGCTAATTACTTCATTATCTTCTTCCTTCATAGGTTTTCCTTTCCTTCGAAGAACCCCAATGATGAAACATAACAAAACTAAAAAAGAGAGGCAACCCAAGATGGGAATAACAATTTGTATGATGTGATTTTTCACTGAATGATGAGTGCTTGTCGCTGTTGGACCTGAACAATGGGGCAAACTCGATACTTCGCCACATAAATCTTTGTTATGAGCAAACCATTCTGCTGGAGCATTTAGAAACAATTTGCTATTAGGAAGTGGGCCCACTAAATTGTTGTACGATACATCGATTGATGACAAACCCATCATGCCTCCAAAAGATGATGGTATGAATCCTGACAAATTATTGTGAGATAAGTTTAAAGATGTTAAATAAGTCAAGCTTGCCAGTTGTGATGGTATCTTCCCTCCAAGCAAATTATGGCTCAGATCAAGTAAATCTTGCAACCTTTCTAACCCTCCAATTTGGGTAGGAATGCTTCCGTCCAATTTATTCTCTCTTAAATTCAAGAGGCGCAATTTAGAGAAACCCTCCAATTGTTGAGGTAATGGCCCACTCAAGTTGTTTCTGGATAAATCCAAAGTTTCTAGGTTGGACAGTTTTCCAATTTCCAAAGGAATTCTTCCAGATAGTCTATTGCTACTCAAATTCAAGTTGAACAATGAGCTCATGTTACCTAGCTCCCCTGGTATCTCTCCTGCAAGTTGATTGGAAGAAAGGTCCAGCACTTCTAGTTCTAACATTTTTCCAAATTCAGAAGGTATTTTTCCAGTTAGAAAGTTCATTGAAATCCGCAAACTTGTCAAATTTGGGCAGTATGCCCAGTTTGGTGATATTTCACCATACAATTGGTTGTAGCTCATATCAATGTATCTTAAATTAGGATAATTTCCAAAGGCATCAAAAATTCTTCCTTTGAGCATGTTTCCTTCCATGCGAACTCTCACTAAGCTAGAGCAATTTTTCAGGCTTGATGGGATAGGACCTTCAAAACGGTTGCCATCTACCGTAAGATGTTGAAGTACACCTCCTTTACAAATCTCCGGCGGTAGGTAACCAGAAAAGTTGTTATCAGACACGCCTAGTATATTCAACTTTGTAAGATTGCCCAGCTCTCGAGGCAAAGAACCAGATAATTCATTATCAAAAACACGTAAATCAGATAAGTTGGGTAGGCTGCCTAGTTCAGGAGGGATGGTGCCGGAGATGCTATTTTCGAAGAGGAGGAAACTTATCAAATTAGTGAAATTTCCGAAACCAGAAGGGATGTGACCTGTTATTTGATTGGACAAGAGTTGTAGATGAACCATGTTGACTAGGTTGCCTAGTTCAGGGGGTATGGAGCCAGTGAGACTATTAGCGTACAGGTACAAATAGAGAAGTCCGGTGAGATTTCCTAAGCTAGAAGGGATGGAACCTGTTAGGTCAGTATTGGTGATATCTAAATCATATAGTTTCACTAGGCTGCCTAATTCACGTGGGATGGTGCCAGAAATTTCATTCATATAAAGGTGCAAACGTTTAAGATTGGTGAGATTTCCGAGACTGAGAGGAATAGAGCCTTTAAGAGAATTATCTCCAAGGAGTAGATATCTTAAGTTTGCTAGGTTGCCTAATTCATGGGGTATATGACCAGAAAGTAGGTTATGACGAAGATTTAAGAGTTTTAGGTTGGTCATGTTGCCAAGGACTGGAGGAATGGGACCGGTGAGATTGTTTTTCTCCAGATTGAGAAATATTAAACCCTTGAGCTTACCAATTTCCCCGGGCAGTCCTCCAGTGAATTGATTGACTTGGAGTCTAAGAGTAACAAGATTTCTCCAACTGGAGAAGAAGAAGGGAAGTATCTCACCGGTTAATTCGTTGCTGGAAAGGTCGATCTCGGACAGACGAGAGAGATTGGCCAGAGAGTATGGCAGATTGCCGGAGAGACGATTCTGAGCGAGATCGAGTGAGGTGAGACCGGAGAGAGTGCCGATGGCCGGCGGGATGGCTCCGAGAAGGTAGTTGCGTCGGAGGCGGAGGCGAGTGAGAGACGTGAAGGCGGAGAAGTCGAGCGAATCGAGCCGACCTGCCAAACCGGCACGGTGCAGGTTGATTTCGGTGATGGCAGTGCTGCCTCCGCTCTCGTCACAGGTGATTCCAGACCACATGCACGTGTGGTTGGAGAGGGTCCATGAACTCAGTGCATGGGGGTTTTGGAGGGTGGATTTCCAGTGGAGGAGAGCTCGTGCTTGGGATTCAAAAAGCGTAGAAGAGGTTGCAGCAGCTGATGACGAATAAGGAAAGGAGATGAAGAGGAAACAGAACAGAATGAGAAGAAGGGACAGGAGAGCAGGGGAGAGAGATCGCGGAGGAAAAGGCTTAGGATCCATAATAATATAATATGGGGGCATAAGCTAGCAAGGAATCTTGGTGCTCACGGGTCCCTAACCCTGTGGTTGGTGCTGGAGTGAGTATTCAGAAGCCCTATTTATAGGCAAGGAAGACAGACCCGCAGCCGTGATGTGGGGTCCGGTGGTCGTCCTCGATGCTAATTACGGGCCCGCAGAAATTTATCGTCTTCCTTTGGTTGCGAGGTCACCATGGCGAGCGTTTGGCACAACCGCGTCTCCTGCGATGACCGCTGACGGAGTGGTTCCTTAATGCCATAATGTGGTACACGGTAGGCATTCTTGATGCCACCATTCCTACGGTGACATTTTGTGGGCCTTTACGCTAGCAATCAATGGAGGGAATCATTTTCTTTGCATAAATTGTACGTCCTTCCCCCACCTCTCTTCTCCCTTCGTGCTGAACGAGTTAGAGTCGGTGGATCTAGTCAATGAGCTGTTGAGTAGGACCGAAGTGAATAACTATTCTAAAAGTAATTTTGAACGATCATTTATGGGGTATATTTTTATTGTGAGATGATCCACTTAATATCATCAATAATTTAAAAAAATAATCATATTTGATTGCATCTCAATAATTTTATAACATGATGATTTTAAATCATCTTCATCTTTAAAATCATTGTATAATCCAATGATATTATTATATTATGAGGTAGACTTGACTACATTAAAAATATATTTAAGTGCAGAATCTGATCTCTTCTCCATCCTTAAATTCATACGGATTCCGAAGTCATCCTATCTTTTCCACTTTTTCTATCTTTAGAATTTGTAAATCATATGGATCGAAAGGTGGGGTAAGTGATGGATCCAGCCTTCATTACATTTAAATGTACCCAAATCTACCTCTTATATTATATTATATAATATGATTATAATTAAATATTAAATTATTATAATATTATATTATAATATAATTTTATAAAAAATAATATTATAATTTAACTAAATATTAGAATAATAAATAATGTGAAATAATAATAAATTATCATGATAGTTACAAAATACATTTAGAGCTATTTTGATATTACATAATTAGTCATCTCGAGTCTTCATAGCATATCAAACAACTTAATTATATATATTAAATTATCAGAATATGACATATCAAACATGGTGATCATAAATTATTGGGGATAAGAGCACTTTGGATAATGATCACCAATGAAATTAGGAGTGATTTTAAATCAAGTTTTGACATTTATGATAAACACAACCATGACCCATTTGGCTCTTCAAGACCCAGACGTTATGATCTTGGGCCATTTCCACTCCATCCTCCCATTACTTTAGGTCTTTTAACATATCACCTCTCCAAGCTAATCTTGCAATCCCCACCTCTCAATCCTCTCCTCCTAACGTCAACTTCAACTACCCTTCTCATCGATGGAGTGCCCCCAAATATGGTCTCTCGTTGCTCCTTACCGCCATTAAGACCCTTGCCAAAGTCAAGTGGAATTAGCTAGCCATCTCTTGACGTCACTTCTAGTGTTCCCATTCATAGACGATTATCCTAACATTGAAGTGTTGGGTCTAATTCCTAATAAAATTTAATGTTTTGAAATGGATTATGGCTAGGATTTTGATCATCTATTTAGAATTTCTAAATTTTAGGTTTTTAAAAATCATACCCAACATTTTATCAAAATTATATATAAACCTAACCTTATTTATTAAAATTATAATATATACTATAATATATATATATATATATATATATATATTAAATATTTATAATATTTAAATATATGATATTTTTAAAATGATTTTACAAAGAATCTTTGCTTTTACTATTATATTCTAGCAAAAAAAAAAAAGAAAAAAGATAGTCACTTAGCAAGCAAAAAAGATTTATAATAAAAAACAAATGGAATGAAAAAATATGGTAATGTAATTACCACATTTGGTTATTATGGACCAAACATAATAATCTTGCATTTCTAAGAATTTGAGCTAATATTATTAAGGCAAACGAGATATGGTAATCTTGCATTTTCAATGATCTGATTATCAAGTGTAAGATTATTGAAAATAAAAGATTTTCGATAATATTATATCACCGCAAACTAAATCTCATTTAAAATTAAATTTTTAATTTAATGGATTAGCTCCTCTCTCTAAATGCTCATACAGTAGCTTGTTTCAATCTTTTAAGATGTTCTGATACACAATTTATCTTCTTAAAGTAGCATGATCATCCACTATCAAAAGAAAGGATATATCATTCATTAGATCAATGAAATATACTAATCAATTTTAATCAATCTGATTTTTTTTGTTAGTCCGTATCAGATCAGAGAGGCCGATACAAGAAAAAAAAAAAAAAAAAATCAGTTGATCATTCAATTTTGATTCAGATTAATTATATAATTGATTTAATTAAAGAACCAGACCTCTTTATTTCTGATTAGATCGGTTCTATCCTAAATATTTTTTACAATAGCTGTCGACTTTAACAATTGGCCAACCAATAGCTATCTCCCGTGGCTCTCAAAAAATAATGGCCAGTGTCATGAGCCTGTGCCCTAGATGAGATAGAACCGTATGAATGGTCGAGCATTATGCTAGACTATTTATTGTGTTCGTCTAAAAGTAAACATGCATTGAAAGTACTTTGACGCCATAGATGTTCTAACTGAGACATGGCTGACACGGCTGCTGTCGTGCCACTGTAACCGTGGGCGGTGGTATCGTCCGACTCCAACGCGGGGGAAGGGAAGGGAAGTTGACTCCTCTCGCTCTCCGCCCCCGGTTTCACGTCCTTGCTCATTTGCTGCATTTAATATTATCCCCTCTCCAACGCTGAAGTAAATGTTGCCAACAATGCATCGACCACTCATTTAGTACCCCAGTGGACCAATGAACCAGCTGAAAGGGTGAATCAATTCATTTTATATTCACATCTCTTTCCTCTGCTATTTTTTTACCCATGAGTTTATGTAAATGTCAGGCTTAATTTTGGTAGTGGACTTGTGCCACTTAAATTGTAGAAAATTTTTACAACTCAATAATATTGTAGATTTTAGTGAGCTCAAAGAAAAACTCAGTTTTAACTTGAGATTTATAGGCGCAGGAGCAACCTAAAAGATGATAAATTTGATTTTATAAATTCAAAACTAAAGCTTAAATAATGAATATATCTAATTAAAAATAATTCAAAAGGTTCAATATAAGTTCAAGTGAATGCAATTACAAATAATTGAAAAAGCAATAGAATAAATGAGACACGAAAAAAAAATTTTATAGTTGTTTGATACTCCATACTTACATCCATTTCCGAAAACTCCTTCTTAGGAGTTTTACCAAGCCAATCTTCTTCTTTTTACAGGTCAAAAAGAAATCTTTATATCTTTCCTTTTCATAGGATAAGGAGGAACCTTTAAAACATTCTCTTAGTTAATGCATGAGAATTAAGAATCACTCTCAATGAATGAATTATCCTAATGAAGAACTAAACTTGATCCAAGAGGATATGCAAGTGAAGGCTCAAGATCATGGATTTTCTTGGTATATTCTTTGATAAACCAATGATTTCAAATATTCTAATTTATACATTTATCAAAAATATGATTGTTGGAGTGCTTATCAACAATCCAATGTTTGACTGAAATTCGACCAACAACTGCAAATAATTAAGTGGTCAACCATACCATGGAAAATGATCGATCATTTTTGTGCCATAGTGGCTACTATGAAAAATGGTCGACCACTCTCCCTAAATCGGTTGATTAGATCTTAAGTTTGATCCACCGATTGCCATGTCATCAACCATGGCATAGTGTCAGTCAACTAGACCTAGTGGTGGTCAACCACACAACCCTACTAGTCGATCATTTCAAACACAGTCTTGAATTTTAGAATTGATTTTCAAGTTTTTCTTGGTCCAAAACTATTTCTAATTAATTTTAATGGGTCTTGAGTTTTGTACAATATCATTTTACTAAGTTTTATAAGATTATCCTTTGAAAATAAAAAATTTGTCCTTGTAGCTTCATGAATCTTGTCATCGTACAATCTTCATTCTAGCATCGATTGATTTTAATTTTGAACTTAATCTTCTTCAACCTCACAAGCTTATCTGTCATTTAAGCTTAACAATAATATACTTGTTACACTCCACATGATCCAACCCTATGTTGGAAAAAAATCATGATTATATTTGGACTCGAATCCGAATATAGCACCTATCTATTATCATGAGCTCAAATATGGCATTAATCTTTCAATTAATATCTGGTTATCATCAAAATATATGTTATAAAACCCTTTGATTCAATAAAACTAACCTCCTCATGGTGTTAATTATATGTATAAGTGTTAATTATATGTATAAGTTTTACAACAATTATAATTTATCTTGTATCATGGTTATAGGAAACATTTTTGTAGCTTGTGTTCTAGAAAATCTTTGCTTGACTATCTTGATAGACAAAATTATATCATAGTAGAGATATATATTTTCCATTTTTTTACACTTTTTGTAATAACTAAATTTTTTGTAATATATTTGGTCATCGCAACATTTATACAAATTTGCTTGCTAAATCTCAAACACCATAGGATGCTATGGTATTTGAATTATGCACATAGAGAGTAAAACAAAAATAATACATCATATATGTTAATTAAATAATAAATTTTTAGAGAAAATTTGGACTTGTCACTTCTAACAAACTTATCTTTAATATCTTATTATCAAACTATTAGATTCTAAAAGTGTAAAGTTGTAGAGAATGGACTATCAATTTATTTACAGCTTAATATCCTTCTCATATGTAAGCTAAATTATATAGATGGAGGGACAAATGAATCAAGATACTAACTGAAATGAGTCAAAATGATATTTTTCTAATTTAATTAAATAACAACTGGCAAGGAAAAGATTTGAACTCATGACTTCTAGCAAGTTATAATAACATTAAATTTGACATGTAATGCTAATACGGATATTAGATACCTTACTATTTCGATCAAGCAATTAGTTAATATGATATTTGAGTCAAGTTTGTTGGAAGTCATGAATTTAAAATGCAACAACCATAATTATTTATTTGAAATTTAATTGGCATCATTGTTGTTTTTGTATTTTTACTTTTTTATAATATCATTGATGTTAAAAATAGTATTTAACAAAACTTCATCAAAATCTATCTTTTATTTTCACTATCTTGAAAGCTAAAAATATTTCCTAAGAATTTAAAGATTTGAAAGATGTTTTTCAAAAAAAAAAAGGTTTGTCATGCATGTTATGCATCTCGTTCTATCCATTCTATTTTCTTTTTAAGTTTCAAAAATAAAAATAGAAATAAAAATTATACTAGACAGGCCCCTTATTAACTTTACTACCTATCTTCTCCTTGTTTTAATCTTCAATTTGAATTCAAATCCCATGTAGTCTAACTTTTCAATCTCTCCATGCGTTTAATTTGAGCTGAAAATGAGAGCAAGGTTCCGAAACTTCTTTTTATAGAAATTAATGGATGAGAAAGAAAGAAAAAAAAAATCATACTGGTTGATTTTATTTCTCTTAGAAAGAAGAAATTCATAGTTTTTTTTTTGTGAGTTTATCCTCACTTCATTTTTTATTGCTGAAACAAATGCTCAATACTTCATTTTTTATTGCTGAAACAAATGCTCAATTAATTCTGCATTACTTTGCTTTTGAAAGAATTGTAAAAGTAAAGAGAGAGAAAATTTCTTTGATAAGAATTAATTGGAAGACTAGGAGTCCTACAAAGGAAGCGGTGGTAAATTTCTTCTCATGGTTGCTCCCTACCAAAATGAAAATTTGTTATCTTTGCTTGTTAACATATGAAAAAACCCATTTGCACTACATGAAAGGATGCAAGTACTCCAAATTATCTTTCTCATCTTATAGCCGGCAAAATAAGAAAGAAAAAAAAAAAAAAAATCTTTGATGGCTATCCTTATCGAGTGCTGGATGTGAATATTATTCTTTTGCGTTTTTGTTTATGTTGCAAGCATACATAGTTTAGTTCTATGCCATGAATGTATACATTAGTTTGCTTAAAATAGAAACAGTATATAATTTTTAATCTAAAATGACATGGTTCTTTAGTGCATGATCCAGAGCTTGTCTCTATTCGGCGGACGCTTGTACAAGATAAAGGCATTGTGATTGACATAAATGGGCCAGACTTAGGAGGGGAAAAAATCAGAAGTTGTGGACTCGGAGCTCTCATATGTCTTCCTAATGGCTGTTGGACCGGAGAGCATGCATCCAAGATCCTTTTGGTTTGGGATGGACTTAAAGATAACTCCCACCAGTCTTTGATGCAAAAATTGACTTTCATTAAAAAAAAAAAAGTGAAATTAGTTGGAATAGCGAGATACAGGATGCTGCTATACAATTCACTTTCGTCGTCATGCACCGACTCTAAATTCTGGAAAATGGTTGGTGTGACCGCGTTGAAAGATGTGGCAGGCTTCCTTGGTACCTTTAACGCGACTGGTAGTTGATTGAAAGGACTGCATGAAAGTTTAATGACGTCTGCTGCATTCACGTTTAACATCTTGGCCTCCGAAGTTGTAATACTTGTTATTTTGCGTGATGGCAGCAGGCAATGTGATGAAATAGCAAGTCATGACGAGATTATTGCTTATTAAAATATTATTTCTCAAATGCCTCAACAATGACTAGACTTGCTTAGACATTTAATGCATAACAAAGACTTGCTTGGACATTAGTCTTTCTTTATAACAACAATGCCTCTTCTTTTAAGATTAGGATTATGATAAAACATTTAGCATGAAAGATCTACCTATTCTAAAGCATTGCTTTTTTCATTTCTATTACCTTATAGTCTTACATTTTATATGAAGGATCAATCATATCGTGTATCTTTTCACCTATTAGTTTTATGGTGCGAGTGATGATGGTTGGCATAGAAAAAATTATTAACCTAAAGCATTAGATAATCTTTGAAAGCTCATGGAGAAATTATTTAACACAGCCAATATCATATACTAACACCCATGCTTTATGACAAATTATAAGTTCTTATTCACAAGGGATTGAAAGAAAGATCTAGAACTGCTATCAACCTCTCCACTAATTAATGCCAACCATTAGAGACAAAAATGTAAAGAGATTTTGTATCATATCTTATCGAATGTTGTATGACAATTAAAGTCAGATATTACATATTTCATCATCAAGCATGGCAAAGCATCTAAGGGGGATTATTTTAATTAGGATGAAAATATTGGTGAATCAATAACAAACACAAGGGATATACTGTGAGTTAGCTTGAAAAGACCAATCCATCGATGATAAGAACACTTAAAGAGCATTAATTGAATTAACTTGAACAAACCAATCAATGAAAAGTAAATATGTACAAAGTGAATAATTTGAATTGGTGAAAGAATGAGAATAGCTTATTATCCAAAAGGGCCAACTAAATATGACTAAGAGATCAAAAAAGGTTAATCAACCTCAAATGATCAATCAATCAGGAAAGGCTAACAACTTAAAACCTATATTGATTAAAAATGATTGTCATAATTGACCACTTATTTTAGGTGTTAGTGATCTTTAACCAAATTGGATACGAGCAGCACATGCACTAAGGGTATATTTGGCTTGCCACATGAGATTGGAGCAGCATGAGTTGCTAATCCAATTTTGTGGGACTCAGAAACACACGGGAGGTCATCGGTTAGCTAATCCCACATTTTTAGATATATGATGTCGCTGAAATAGTGGGATCCATGAATTTTGACACCGTTCTTTGATGTTTCAAATGTTGGATTGGATTGAATTTTCAATCTAATCCTATTCCATCCATCATACCAAACATGGCCTAAGTGGATGGTAATCATTATGGATGTGTTTGGTCAATAAATACAATATACTATTCTAATCACTCAATTTTTAAGTCACTAAATATGGTCGATAGATAGAAATATAGTTAATTGATTGCAAATAATGACACATTATTATGATCAATTTATTGTTCATTATAAGTGATCGATCATGCATTGATTTCTATTTGAATTAACAAAGACATTAATTTTATTTATTTTCATTGAGCCACGAGGGCCCATTGTTTGCTTTAGAAATTAATATATGTCAATAGACCATCGTTAATGGGACATATCAACCAAGATTTGGTTAGATTTTTGTACATAATATTTGAGTATATTATAGTTAGCTACTTTTCATTTATGTAAAAGGACATATTTGAAATTAACTACTTATGAGAAGTTATCAAGAGAAGAGAGTTTTATTCTTACAAGAAACTACTTGCAACCATCGAGAAAGGAGTTACCAAGATGTGAAGCCATAAAGAGTAACTAGTGTGGGAAAAAAATCTTTCTTTATGACAAATGAAAGAAGTCCTTGCTTGGGCACCCTATCTTATTCTCTAAAACAACATGGTCATGGAACCCAACTGTTGCAGCCATGTATCATAGCATTAGGACCAAGGCTAGCATCAAGCATTTATTATGGAAGAACTACCCAATCTAGGACATTTCTTTGATATTCCCAGTTATCTTGGATTGTTCCATTTCATGCAATAGATTAATTCTATTATATATTCCCTCACTATTATTTTCATGATAATGACTATCATTCTTATTTGAATGGTGATTATAGTGTAAGTAATAATGGTTGGCAAATGGGACGTTATCAACATAAAGCATTGGATGATCTCCAAAAGCTCAAGGGGGAATTCTTCAACACATTGCCAATTGTTATAGACTAACATCTATGTTGCACTACAAGTTATTAAGACCTTGTTTTTTATAGAAATTGATGGATGAAAAGGAAAGAAAAAAAAACCAAAAAATCATAATTTTTTTTTTGCGAGTTTATCCACACTTCATTTTGCTGCTGAAACAAATACTCAATTAATTCTATATTACTTTGCATTTGAAAGAACCGTAAAAGCAAAGAGGGAGAAATTTTTTTTAATGAGAATTAATTGGGAGACTAGGAGTCCTAGGAAAGCAGCACTGGTAAATTTCTTCTCACCATTGCTCCCCACCAAAATGGAAATTTGTTATCTTTGCCTATTAACATATGACAAAAACCCATTTGCACTACATGAAAGGGTGCAAGTACTCCAAATTATCTTTCTCATCTTATAGCTCACCAAATAAGAAAGGACCAAAAAAAAAAAAAAAAAAATCTTTGATGACTATGCTTATCAAGTGATGGATGTGAATGTTACTCTTTTGCGTCTTTGTTTATGTTGGAAGCATGCATAGTTCAGTTATATGCCATGAATATATATATTAGTTTGCTTAAAATGTAAATAGTATATAATTTTTAATATAAAATGACATGGTTCTTTATCAGCTATGATTATTTTGTGACTTTCCAGTGTGGTTGTTCTAAGCCAGCAATAGTGTATGATCCAGAGTTGGTCTCTCTTCCATGGGCACTTGTACAAGATAAAGACATTGTGATTGACATAGATGGGCCAGACTTAGGAGGGGAAAAATCAAAACTTGTGGACTCGGAGCTTTCATAAGTCTTCCTAATGGCTGTTGGACCGGAGAGCATGCATCCAAGATCCTTTTGTTTGGGATGACTTAAAGATAACTCTCACCAGCCTTTGATGCAAAAATTAATCTTTCATTAAAAAAAAAAAAAAAGTGAAATTAGCTGGAACAGTGAGATACAGGACGCTGCTTTATAATTCACTTTCGTCGTCATGCACCGACTATCAATTCTGGAAAATAGTTGGTGTGACCGCGTTGAAAGATGTGGCAGCCTTCCTTGGAACCTTTAACGCGACTCCTAGTTGATTGAAAGGACTGCATGAAAGTTTAATGACGTTTGCTGCATTCACATTTAACATCTTGCCCTCCGAAGTTAGAATACTTGTTATTTTGCTTGATAGCAGCTTCAATAATGCAGGTAATGTGGTGAAATAGCAAGTCATGACGAGATTATTGCTTATTAAAATATTATTTCTCAAATGCCTCAATAATGACGAGACTTGCTTGGACATTTAATGTATAACAAAGACTTGCTGGACATTAGTCTCTCTTTATAAAAACAATGCCACATATTTTAAGATTAGAATTAGGATAAAACATCTAATGTGGAAGATCTATCCATTCTAGAGCATTTCTTTTTCCATTTCTATTATCTTGTAGTCTTACATTTTATATGAAGGATCAACCATATTGTGTATCTTCTCACCTATTAGTTTTATGGTGCGAGTGATGATGGTTGGCATAGAGAAAATTATTGACCTAAATCATTAGATAATCTTTGAAAGCTCATGGAGAAATTATTTAACACATCGCCGGTATCATACGCTAACAGCTATGCTTTATGACAAATTATAAGTTCTTGTTCGTAAGGGATTGAAAGAAAGATCTAGAACTATTATCAACCTCTCCACTAATCATGGCCAACCATTAGAGACAAAAATGTAAAGAGATTTTGTATCATATCTTATCGAATGTTGTGTGACAATTAAAGTCAAATATTACATATTTCATCATCAAGCATGGCAAAGCATCTGAGAGGGATTATTTTAATTAGGATGAAAATACTGGTGAATCAATAACAAACACAAGGTATATATTGTGAGTTAGCTTAAAAAGACCAATCCATCAATGACAAGAACACTTAAGAGCATTAATTGAATTAACTTGAACAAACCAATCAATGAAAAGTAAACATGTACAAAGTGAATAATTTAAATTGGTGAAAGACCTAGAATAGCTAATTGTTCAAAGGGCCAACTAAATATGATTTAGAGCTCAAAAAAGGTTAATCAACCTCGAATGGTCAATCAATCAGGAAAGGCTAACAACTCAAAACCTATATTGATTAAAAATGATTGTCATAATTGACCACTTATTTTAGGTGTTAGTGATCTTTAACCAAATTGGATACGAGGAGCACATGCATTAAGGGTATATTTGGCTGGCCACATGAGATTGGAGCAGCATGACATTGCTAATTCAATTTTGTGGGACTCAAAAACATGTGGGAGATTATTGATTAGCCAATCCCACATTTTTAGATTTATGATGTCGCTGAAATGGTGGGGTCCATGGATTCTAACACTGCTCTTTGATGTTTCAAACGTTGGATTGAATTGGATTTTCAATCCAATTCTATCCCATCCATCATACCAAGTGGGGCCTAAGTGGATGGTAATCATTATGCATGTGTTTGATCAATAAATATAATATACTATTCTAAATGCTCAATTTTCAAGTCACTAAATATGGTCCATAGATAGAAATATAATTAATTGATTGTAAACAATGACATATCATTATGATCAATTTATTGTTCATTATAAGTGATCGATCATGCATTCATTTCTATTTGAATTAACAAAGACATTAGTTTTATTTATTTTCATTAAGCCATGAGGGCCCATTATTTACTTTAGAAATTAATATATGTCAATAGACTACGGTTAATGGGACATATCAACCAAGATTTGGTTAGATTTTTATGCATAATATTTGAATATATTATAGTTAGCCACTTGTCATTCACACAAAAAGCCATATTTGAAATTAACTACTTATGAGAAGTTATCAAGAAAACAGAGTTTTATTCTTACAAGAAACTACTTGCAACCATCAAGAAACGAGTTACTAAGATATGAAGCCATAAAGAGTAACTATGAAAAAATGATGTATAAATATAAAATTATATTAGTTTTAAATGATCAGCACATTAGACTATGAATCTTATCTTTTTTATTTTCACTCAATTACTTTTTACATTTGTTTACATAGTTTCTTAATAGTTTAATTTTATCTTGTTGCTTTCTTCAAGTCAGCAGTATCTTAGTAGTGAAAAACCTCGAAGGTTCAATGCAACAGGACGCATTACAATAAAAAAAAAGAGTCATGAGCAATGATAATAAGTATTAGCAATAACTTTAAAAATTGTTGCAAATACTTTTACTAATGCTTTTGTGGCATTTTTAGTACTACTTTAAGATGTCACCAATATTTTTAATAAATGAAAATATATCTACAATTAATTATTTCATGTAAAATATACAAAACAATAAATATATTTTTTATGTGCCACATGAAAATCAAACCATGTCTCTTCATTTAGGAAAAAGTGCTCTACCATCATAGCCCATCAAACTTTATTTACATTTACTTAAACTTTATATACCACATAGAAATTAAACTCATATTTTTTATTTAAGGAAAAGACCATTCTACCACCATATTGCCATCAAAATTTATTAATATAATAAATTTTATTTTATTTACTTTATTTATTTGACCAAATATACTCATTATTGCAATATTTCATATTTCAATAATTATTTTTCATAAAAATATAATCCTTTTCTTCCTATTAAAATAAAAAATAAATAAATTCATTTTATTCTTTATGATATTTTTAAAATTATTTTTAAAAATATTCAAAAATATTGATAACTACAACATATTCCTATATTCATATATAATTTTTTTCTTATAATTCTTTAAAACATATTTTTTTTGAAATTAAAGAGTAAAATTGATATTTAATATATAGATTTAAATAATTTATAATTTTTAATATATTTCTAATGCAAACTCTAGTTAGATTAGTAATTGAGAATCTTGGCTAAATCGATAGAAAAATAAGACAAGTTATAAATTAATGACCAACAATTTATCATGAATGTTGGGTAAAGTATTGTCTTTTGATTTTTTAAAAAATATCACTAAACTGATGTAATAGTTTTTATGATTTTCTATAATTTATTATAAATATAAGGTAAAGTGTTATTTTTAATATTTTAAAAAATGGCACTAAAATAATGATGTGGATCTATGATATTGAGTAATTGACCATAAATCTAGGCAAAATATAATTTTTACAGTATTTTCTAAAATACCGCTAAAACAATATTGTGAAATATGAATATAATAGTAGCATTTATAGCATTTATAGCAAGAAGTTGTTTATTTTATAATACTTCTTAATAGTTAAGAGCATTGAACCTTAAATAATATTAAAAAGATAAATATAGTGGCATAAAATAGTAAATGCTACATCAATTATACCATCAACATCTATTTCTCTTTTGTTCTATCATTTCAGGTAAGAAATTGATTACATATCTGCAAATTCATCATCCAATCAATCAACCTATTGCCTTGCACTTTTGAGCTTTGATGACGATCAACTGCTTATTCTTGATGCTAACAATCTCTAACGAAATTAGATATTCGGAGCATATGTACTAAGGGTTAAAAACAAGTAGTAGGTAATTATTATGCATGTATTTTGGCCACTAAAAATATTATGTTTTTTAATTGATCAATATCATTGTTGATAATATATGGCCAACAGGTATAAACATATTTGATTGATAATATATGGCCCGTTTGGTTTGGGTTTTTGGCAGCTTTATCCCTACTTTATCCGGCATAAGCCAGCGAGACTCGTATGACCCCAAACGCATTCTCGCAAAATTTAGCTTGAGCAGCACCATACTCTCAAAAAATTGGATTCAACAGCATCTGTTATCAGATGCAAAATAGAGTTGAAATCCACAAAATTATACCTCCTTGACATCACGTAGTTTGATTTTTTTTTTTAAAAAAAAAGAAAAAAAAAAAAGGCCGTAAGGGTGTGTCCGGCTCTTGCAGGACTTAGTGATCCTGACATATCTCCTATTAGAGAAGTTCTCTCATTGTTACCATCTTCCAACTCCCATCATTCAAGGAGCATTCATCCAGCAGTCTGCGTGCT
This sequence comes from Metroxylon sagu, assembly GCA_017589505.3. Taxonomy (NCBI): domain Eukaryota; kingdom Viridiplantae; phylum Streptophyta; class Magnoliopsida; order Arecales; family Arecaceae; genus Metroxylon; species Metroxylon sagu. Next base: position 225,612 of record JACVBY030000402.1, on the reverse strand, counting down.
GTCTTCGAGCATCCAAGCTTGCACTTTGTCTTAACATTATATCCTGTATTAGTGTTTACTCCATTTATCGAGATAACAGAGCTGCTGTTGGATAAAACGACCAAAGCTAAAAACTATCTCTATGTTGAATCTATCGTAGTGAGTTTTATTCTCTTCGGTTTATTCCAACAGAAAACAGTTCGTATTCTGAAGGCAAAACTAAAAATATGTGCTAGATAATATGAAATCTCTTCTAGGTATAAACAGCTCAATGATGATCATCTCCATTCGAAAACCCTTAGCAACAACGTCCACATCGTATTATACCACCTACTTCCTCGTTTTAAACAATATCCCAACCAAAACGTAGGCAACCCTCTAAGCTAGGCTGACAACGTAGAAAAGAGCTCCCATAACACCCTATCTCGTTGTTTTTTTTTTTAAAGAAACAATCATGGCAGTAACCAAACCCCTACTCCACGTATTGCTCCATTGGCGACCAAAAAAAACTCGGTCTCTTGAACGCCAGTCACGCCGAGTCCAGCGACGGTAAGTCGCACATGCTTTTTTTTTTTTGATCTTTTTGACTGTAAGTCGTCCTCCATGTTAATTAAGGGATCACAGAAGCCTGTCGCCTGCCTTTGATTGCGGGGTCATCATGTGGATGTGTGCCACAACCGCGTCTCCCGCAATGACCGCTGACGGAATCGTTCGTTGACGCCAAACTATGATCCGCAGAAGGCATCGACGTTGCCGGAATTCCTACGGTGACATTTTTTTTATTTTGCTTGCATAAACCATACCTCCCTTCCCACCTCTCTTCTCTCTTCGTGCTGAACAAGTTAGAGTCAATGGATCTACTCAATTTCAATTAATGAGCTGTTGAGTGGGAGAAAAGTGAATAACCATTCTAAAAGTAATTTTAACCTATCACTTTTGGAGACGTTTGCTGTGAGATAATCCATCCAAGATCATCAATAATTCAAATGAATATGATGATGAGATAATCATGTTCAATTTATCCCAAGTTACTCTTATTTTTAAAATTACTATCTAACTAAGTGATCTCGTACTTATTCTTGAGAATGAATATTTAAGATCATCCTCATAAAATGATTTTGGACTTAGATTTTAAGGCTAAAATACCTTTCATCGATAGAAAAAAGATATCTGATATTATTTTCATATTATCATAATATAATTTAATATCATAAGATAATATTGTAGCCAAGTCCCACCCTTGGATCCACATGGATCCCAGGGCCATCCCACTTTTTTTACTTTTTTTTTTATTTTTGGGATTCATAAATTGTGTGGATTCAAAGGTGGGAAGGTGATTCGATCCAGCCTTGGCTATATTTAAATATAGCCAAATTTACCTCTTGTATTATATTAAATAACATGATTATAATAAATAATATTATAATTTAACTAAATATTAGAATAATCAATAATGTGAAATAATAATAAATTATCATAATAGTTACAAAACACATTAAGGATAGTTTTGATATTACATAATTAGTGCTATTGAGTTCCCATATCATACCAACTTAATTATAGATATTTAGGAATCTATAATTATTAGGATATAACATATCAAGCATAGTAATCTTAGATCATTGGGGACAAACGTGCTTTGAATAATAATCACCAGTGAAATTAGGAGTGACTTTAAACCCAGTTTTGACATTTATGATAAAACATAACTGTGATCCATTTGACTCGCCAAGACCCAAAGTTATGATCTTAGGCCATTTCCACTCCATCCTCCCATTATTTTAGGTCTTTTAACATATCATCTCTCGAAGCTAACCCTTCAATCCCAACCTCTCAATCCTCTCCTCCTAACTTCAACATTAACTACCCTTCCCATCGATGGAGTGCTCCCAAATCTGGTCTCCTGTTGCTCCTCACCGCCATTGAAACCCTTGCCAAAGTCATGTGGAAGAAGAAGCTAACCATCTCTTGACGTCACTTCGAGTGTTCTCATTCATCCGCGATTATCCCAACATTGAGTGGTGAGTCTAATTCCCAATAAAATTTAATGTTTTGGAGTGGATTATGGCTAGGATTTTGACCATCTATTTATAATTTTTAAATTTTAGGTTTTTAAAAATCATACCCATCATTTTATCAAAATTATATATAAATCTTACCTTATTTATTAAAATTAGAATATATATCATAATATATATTATATTAAATATTTATAATATTTAAATAATGATATTTTTAAAATGATTTTACAAAAAAATCTTTGTTTTTACTATTATATTCTGGAAAAAAAAAATACAGCCACTTAACAAGCAAAAAAGATTTATAACAAAAAAAAATAGAATGCAAAAACATGGTAATCTAATTACCACGTTTGGTTGTTATGAACCAAACGTAATAATATTGCATTCCTAAGAATTTGTGCTAATATTATTAAGACAAATCAAATATGGTAATCTTGCATTCCCAACAATCTGGTTACAAAGTGTAAGATTGCTAGGAATAAAAGATTCTGAATAATATTATATTACTGCGAACTAAATCCCATCTAAAAGTAAACTTTCAATTTGATGGATTAGCTCTTTCTCTCTAAATGCTCCTGCAGTAGCTAGCTCGTTTCTATCTGTCTGTTAGAATGTTTTGTTCTATAATTTGTCTTCTTAAAGTAGCATGATCATCCACCATCAAGAAATGATATATCATTCATTTAGACCAATGAGACATACTTAATCAATCTAATTTTTTTTATTAGTCCATATCGGACCATAGGTCGATAAAAAAAAAATCGGTTGACTATTCAATTTTGATTAGATTAATTATATAATTAATTTAATTAAAGAATTAAATCTATCTATTTTTGATTGAAACTATTCTGTTCTAGATCTTATTTGAAATAGCCGTTGATTCTCATATGGCTCTCAAAAATAATGAGCCTGTGCTCTAAATACAACCTATAAATGGTCGAGCATTATGCTGGACTATTTATTGTGTTCGTCTAAAAGTAAGCATGCCTTGAAAGTACTTTGATGCCATGGATGTTCTCACTGAGACATGACTGACACGGATGCTGTCATGCCACCTGGAAGCGGTATCGTCCGACTCCAACGTGGGAAAGTGAAGGGAAGTTGACTTCTCTCGCTCCTTTCTTTTGATTAGTTTAAATGTTCCATCCAATTAAACCCACTTCAACAAAAAAAATGAGTCATTAGCGATGATTATAAGTACTAGCAATAGCTTTAAAAATTATTACAAGATGCTTTTGTGGCATTTTTTATATACTACTTTAAGATGTCACCAACATTTTTAATAAATGAAAATATATCTACAATTAATTATTTGCATTTGTTATATGCACCATATAAAAAATATAAAATAATAAATATATTTTTTATGTCCCATGTAAGAATCAAACCATGTCTATTCATTTAGGAAAAAGTGCTCTACCATCATAGCCCATCAAACTTTATTTATATTTACTTAAACTTTATATACCACATAGAAATTAAACTCATATTTTTTATTTAAAGAAAAGACCATTTTACCACAACAATACCATCAAAATTTATTAAAATAATAAATTTTACTTTATTTATTTGACCAAATATACTCATTATTGCAATATTTCATATTTCGACAATTATTTTTCATAAAAATATAATCCTTTTCTTTCTATTAAAATAACAAATAAATAAATTCATTTTATTCTTTATGATATTTTCAAAATTATTTTTAAAAATATTTAAAATTATTGATAACTACAACATATTCTTATATTTATATATAATTTTTTCCTATAAATTCATTAAAAGATAATTTAAGGTTTTTTAAAATTAAAGAGTAAAATTGATATTTAATATATATATTTAAATAATATATAATTTTCAATATATTTCTAATGCAAACTCTATTTAGTTTAGTAATTGAGAATCTTGACTAAATGAACAAAAAAATAAGACAAGTTATAAATTAATGACCAACAATTTATCATGAATGTTGGGTAAAGTATTGTCTTTTGATTTTTTTAAAAATTTCACTAAATTGGTGTTGTAGTTTTTATGGTTTTCTATAATTTATCATAAATATAGGGTAAAGTGTTATTTTTCAATATTTTAAAAAATACCACTAAAATAATGATGTGGATTCTATGATGTTGAGTAATTTACCATAAATCTAGGCAAAGTATAACTTTTATAGCATTTCTGAAATACCACTAAAGCAATATTGTGAAATATGAATACAATAGTAGCATATATAGCATTTATAGCAAGGAAGTTGTTTTTTTTATAATACTTCTTAATAGTTAAGAGCATTGAACCTTAAATAATATTAAAAAGATAAATATAGCTGCATAAAATAATAAATGCTACATCAATTATACCACTAATATCTATTTCTATTTTGTTCTATCATTTTAGGTGAGAAATTGATCCCATATCCGCATATTCATCATCCAATCAATCAACCTATTGCCTTGCACTTTTGAGCTTCGATAATGATTGACTGCTTATTCTTGATGCTAACAATCTTTAACCAAATTAGATGTTTGGAGCATATGTACTTAGGGTTAAAAGGTTAAAAACAAGTAATAGATAAGTATTATGCATGTATTTGGCCACTAAAGATATTATGTTTTCTAATTGATCAATATCATGGTTGATAATATATGGCCAACAGGTATAAACATATTTGATTGATAATATATGGCCCGTTTGGTTTGGGTTTTTGACAGCTTTATCCCTACTTTATCCGGCATAAGCCCGTGAGACTCGTATGACACCATACGCATTCTCGCAAAATTTAGCTTGAACAGCACCATACTCTCAGAAAATTGGATTTAACAGCATCTGTTATCAGATGCAAAATAGAGTTGAAATCCACAAAATTATACCTCCTTGACATCACGTAGTTTGATTTTTTTTAAAAAAAAAAAGAAAAAAAAAAAGCCGTAAGGGTGTGTCCGGCTCTTGCAGGACTTAGTGATCCTGACATATCTCCTATTAGAGAAGTTCTTTCATTGTTACCATCTTCCAACTCCCATTATCCAAGGAGCATTCATCCAGCAGTCAGCGCGCTCTCTTCGAGCATCCAAACTTGCACTTTGTCTTAACATTATATCCTGTATTAGTGTTTACTCCATTTATCGAGATCACAGAGCTGCTGTTGGATAAAACGACCAAAGCTAAAAACTATCTCTATGTTGAATCTAGCGTAGTGAGTTTTATTCTCTTTGGTTTATTCCATCAGAAAACAGTTCGTATTCTGAAGGCAAAACTAAAAATATGTGCTAGATAATATGAAATCTCTTCTAGGTATAAACAGCTCAATGATGATCATCTCCATTCGAAAACCCTTAGCAACAACGTCCACATCGTATTATACCACCTACTTCCTCGTTTTAGACAATATCCCAGCCAAAACGTAGGCAACCCTCTAAGCTAGGCTGACGACGTAGAAAAGAGCTCCTATAACACCCCATCTCGTTGTTTTTTTTTAAAGAAACAATCATGGCAGTAACCAAATCCCTACTCCACGTACTGCTTCATTGGCGACAAAAAAAAAAAAAAAAAAAAAAAAGGAAACTCGGTCTCTTGAACGCCGAGTCCAGCGACGGGTCGTGGAGGTCGCCAGAGAAGAGGGAAAACCCCCCGAGGTGGCCGGAGAACAGCCCCAGATCGTCGCCGGCGAAGTCCAGGTACAGCTGGTACGTCTCCTCGGACGTGTCCACTTCGTTCGGCCCCGACGAGTCCGGCCCCGCCACCTTCGACGCCTCCACCCGACACGCAGCTTTTGCTCTCCGTCGACGGCTCCTGGTTCACCGCCACCACCGCCGAGAAGGTCACAGCGGTACTCTGCTTCGAGTACGACGACTGCGGCGAGGACCCCGCCGGCGAGGCGCTCGCCGAAACCGGCTTCCGGAAGGCGTCGCCGACCTCGGAGTTCCAGATGCGGAGGAAGAAGTCTGGCTCGGGCTTGGGATGGGTGCTCTCCGAGTGGTGGAGCCGCAGGCGCCTGCGCCGGAGGCGGAGGTGGAAGCGGAGGCGGCAGAGGAGAAGAGGAGGGATTCTCTGGACAGCCGGGCCTCCGCCTCGAGGAGGGCGCCCTCCCACTGGGCCATGTGGCGGGAGGCGGGGAAGGCGGAGGAGGAAGAGAAAGCGCCACCGTCGCCTCCCCCGCCGGCAGTGGCTCCAGGGGAGGTGGGGGCTTAGCGGGGCGTAGATGTCGGTGTTGATGCCCATGCGGACGAGGCGCTTCTTGAGGTGGGCGTTCCAGTAGTTCTTGATCTCGTCGTCGGTCCGGGCCGCTACGGCGGATCACCTGCGACGAGGAGAGGATCATTGATTGGACAGCAGGAGATTCACGCAGTCAATCACATAAGCGTGGGTCACGCCACGATGTCGCACGGAAAACGAACGAAAAAAAAGAGAGAGGAGGGTACTTGTATAAATATTTAACGCGAAAGGCCCCACTATATCGGATACGAATAGAATAAGAGGGGCGATATTATTGTAGATTATTATTTGCTGCGATACTACGTATACTTGTTACCGACGATGCCGTGGAGCTGGATGATGGACTTCCGTTCCTCGGGGCTGAAGGGACGACGCCTGATGTCCGGCCTCAGATAGATGGTCCACCGGAGCCGGCACCGAAGGAGGCCTGAAAAGCCACGCGCTCATCTACGTTACGTTACTTGCACGCCACCGAAAAGAAGTGGACAATTGTTATCACGTTGCATCGTATGCGTCGCAAAGATGGCCGAAGAAGACAGTATCGGGACAGTGAAGGGTTAAGATGAGATGGTGACACGACAGTGCTCTTAGAGCATAGGCTTTACTGTTCACCATTTAATGAAAGTTTTTGACGAGAGAGAGAGAGAGGGATGCATGTGAATGAGTCCATGTCATGGAGCGTGCGAGGTAATAAGACTGACAGAAACGCCGGTTGCACAGCTTCAACAGAGAACCCGGGGGAAAGCTTGAGTCTAAACCACCACACGGTCAAAACTCTCCCTCCCTTCGATGGCACCAACTATTAATGCTTTTAAAATATTCAGGCAGCAGCAGCAGCAGCAGCAGTAGCAGTGGGAGTGCGTTCTTCCAACTTGCCGTCGACGTTACCACCCAAGAAAATTCGACAGCCAGATCTATAGCCCACATAGTAATCTTTTTGGGACGCAAGGAGTAGCTCGATTCTTGAAGCAAAGGAAGAGAGGAGTTTTAAAAATTGAAACATACAGGAGGAAGAATTGTTCTGGGAGAAATAGAAAACATAGGGAAGAGAGGGAAAAGATTTTAGAGAGAGAGAGGAGAAGACCTGCGAGTTCTGGAAGGGAACGCCAGCTGCCATGGCCGTTGGATTGGATGTAGTCGACGAGGAACTTGTCCTCTTCCGCCGTCCAGGGGCCTTTCTTCAGCCCTTGCTTCTCACAGCAATGAGCCCTTCCCATTACCATATAGCTTTCTCTATTTCTTTCTCCTATAGGTAAGCATATATATATATATATAGAGAGAGAGAGAGAGAGAGAGAGACGCGCACCCACCCTAAAGATTCCAAAACGATAAAGATAAGAGATAAACAAGAGGAGAAAGTAAGAACCAGAAGCTCTAAGCCTGTGGATTTAATGGCCTGCCGGGGAGCTATAAATGCTGGAGATCTCGACTGCGACACACCAGGAACTTGAAATCAGGCCACTCTCAATTCACATTCAATGAGACCGCAAGTACGAGCCTTCCTAAAAAGAAAACAAACTCAATTTTAAAACCCCTAGCAGCAGAAGTTTTTCGAGATTCTTACGTACAAGAACAGCAGCGAGAAGTAAATGAGAGTGGGCTCGCGGACTGACCTCAGATTGAAGATGGAGAGGAGGATTTAATGTCTCTGCTCTGCAGAATATCTCCTTGGCTGCTTGGGTTGGGGGGGGCTTGGCTTTTAACGTAGCGGAGAGAATGGAAGGTACACATGCCGGGATGAGATGAGAGATGGCGATATGAATAGTGGTATATCATTCTAATGTACTGTATTATGCTTTTTCTAATGTAGTATATTATTCTTAGATATGAATAGTGGTACCACTATAATGTTAGTTTAATATTACACCGATTTTATTATAATATTTTCTTTAATGATATAAGATAATTTATTTAATCTATATCATATAATCTTATAGTACTTTAAATCTTATAGTACACCGATTTTATTATGCTTCTTGTAATAACTGAAGTAAGATGGAAATCCACTACCCAATGACTACAAGGCCCTATTTCTACTGCATCAAATTTTGTGATAAAGGACCTCCACATGGACAAATAAGGTCTAGTAATATCAGAGAAGAGAGCATAGATGTACCACAGTTGTTATGGAACGGGACTAAAAGCCGAACCTCCATCCTTCATTGTAATAAATTCTCTGGAGAACAATCCTCCAAGACCCACTGAACAAAGGACATGATGTGACACTTGATTCACAAGTTCTCAATGGGCTCGAATCTTATAAAATGAATCACTAGCAGGTCAAGTTGTAATGTTGGTGGTAGTCTAGTTCACAATCATACAAAGACTTTTCCTTGGTTAGAATCGATAGAATTTCAAGGCAAAACCACTTCCTTTGGCATCAAGTAAAATGCATTTTGAATCATGTCAATCAAAGATTGGATGAGAAAATTATTGTTGAATTAATAACACTGTGCAATAGAATCCAAGATTGTGAATCGACAACAGGACCCTACTGTTCGAATCCATCCAACAGCGGTGAACCGACCATCGAAGCAATTTGGACGACAAGGTCTTGCCATTAGTTGAGTTTTTTTATTTGGAAATTGGACAATAGGATGTCATTTGGCAACATCCAATAACACATAACTCATTATTGAATGATTTTTAGAATCTAGGAACTCTTTAATACACGGGATTTGTTTCTAGAAGTCTTGATTGAATTTTAGGGCCATCCATGAATAAGAGTCAATGTAAAAGGCCTTAGAGCATTATAATATCCTATATAACTACTTTTGCATCATAGAGAAGAGAATTGAAATTTTGAAGCTCTGAGGTTTTATGATAGTGCGATTCCATCTTGCTATGATGTGATCCTATGGCAACTTTCATGCGACTTGAGGGCTTTGCTTATTTGTTACGGTTTCACAAGACCATATGTGAAATTGGTGTGATATCAATAGAGACATAGGAATAGCTAGATTGGTTGGTTTGAATAATCAGTCAGTGAGACTCTAATTAGTGGCCTCACCTTAGCTATCTTTTGTTTATCTTTCTTCTTGTTTTCTATTTTCTCTAGATTAGCCTTCTACTTGAATTAATTTGCTAGTTATTTTCTTTATTTTCTTGTTTCAATAATCATTATATTTGTTAAAAAATATTATTTTAATTTTACATAATTAGAAAATGTTAAGATCTTTCAAGATAGAAGATACCTTGTTCAATCTTGCTAATTTACCTAACATAATACAATGCCCTAGATTTTCTCCTACTCATTAGCATCCTATCTAACTTATTGTTTTCACATGTTCCTAGTTAACCTTGCACAACTGAATTCCCGATCCCTTGCCATCTTCCATCCTATGTCAATGGTTGTATTAATGATATATATTATATTGCTACTAATTATTATATTACATAAGTGTACTATATCATAAATTCTAAATTTCTATTATATCTCCATTATATAGCATCTTAACATGACAGCAATATATATTCAACATTATATTTTATATTAATTTATGAATATTTACTAATGTTATAATATTGTATAATAAATAAAGAGTTGGATTATATATTTTATGTTTGAGATCCAAACCGTTGAATACGAACTACATTATAATAAATACTAAGAAGCTAAAATTCACATATTTTACACTATATCTTGATTGATGATTTAATAGCATTGTTTACACTATATCTTGATTGATGATTATCTAATTCAGTGATGCTAAGGACATGCATCATGTTGTGGAACATACAAAAGCGTAACAATTACAAACTAGGTGAGTAGTTGTATTTTGCTTTAAAAGTTGACGAGCCAAATCTTAGACTAAATATGACAAAGGCTAATGGAAGTACTAAAACAAACCTAGCATGAGCGGTATAGCATGTGAAAACACTAGAGGCTGAAAAAAATTACGTTAAAATAGTTTACGAGTTAAAATACATTAAAAGAGTTATACATGAGATTGTCAAGAAATATTTGGTTAAATTATGGAGAAGTGTGTGAACCATACTATGTGAGTTGCACCAAGAAAAGAGATGTTGCTGATATGGGACCATGTACATGATCAAGATAGTTAAGGGTGTAACTACGATTTGATTATATCAATGCTACCTGAAAGTTTTATATAAAGGGCTTTCAATACATCAACCAAACCAATTTATCTTCATCTTTTATCTTAGTCCAACTTAAATTACTTTAGGAATAGATGTAACGTATCTTCTATTGATCTGGCTTTTATGACCCTTCTTTTAAATAGTAGTAATGAAAGTCCATGAAGGTCAAAATAGTAGAACCCTTCTTTTAATTTACTTTCGAGTTCTTACTAATGGCATACCCACACAACAAACCAATCTCATCCTCGTTTGGTCTTCAACTATTCTAAATTTCAAACTCAACCCCCAAATCCTTCTACATATATAAAGAGGAAGAGACAAGGTAAAAAAACAAAATAAGAAGGCAACAATCTTTTTCTAGCATACTCAGTGGGACACAGATAACTACTATGATGAAATCTAGAATATAGAGTTATGCAACCCATATAGAGTGCAAAATAAGAGTTCTAACTATTGCACCACCATCAACTAGAAATTACCTTCTACTAAGCCTGAGGTTCCCAACTCGTAGGGTCAATATGAGCTATAGGCACTATGCTCTCAAGTTCAACTTAGACCTACAGTCATCCTTATAGGAGAAATCAACCTCAATGCTCGGAGTGACAATGGATCTGATTATCAGGACCTTCGCCTCAAGTCAATGTTTAACCCTACGAAGCAGATAGACTTGTATGCTATGGTTGACTATAGTCTTAGAACTCAATCTCAATAGTTATGAGAAATCAACACACATGCTCAATTTGATTTTGTATGTAGTCCATAGAGATAGGCTAGCTGTCGGGACCTCTCCCCAACACATGCCAACTTATAGAAATTTGGCTAGAGTTCTACTAGTCTTATGGTATGGACCATAAGGCACACGTGAACCCTATCAAATTCCCATAAGTTACATGCTTAACATATATAATCCTATCAATAACATTTAACCTGCTCAGTTAAATCACATATGTCATCATACAACAACAGCTAATTTATTTGATCCTGCTCAGTTTACAAACATCTTATACATACACATCACTATTCATCTCCAGGCCAAGCTTGATATTTACATCATATAATTACAACTTCACAGATATAAATATACATATATCATCATCTCAATCACCACTCTTAATATACAAAATATACCTTACAATCTCTTTTTACATCCACCAACTCTCTCCCCAAGCACTAATAACACATACAAAAATTTCGGTATTGAAACTAAAATGCTAAGCCCACCTGCTTAGTCTTTGAATACTTTAAACTCAGCTGCTAGCCCCGAAGAATTTTTAACACTGATCTGAAATAAAAATGCGAACACAAGAGGAGTGAGACCTAAGTCCCAATGACTGCATAACCATCTAACTATGAAAAGAAGTTGAGAATCACTTTATAAGCTCATAAGTATATCAGCGCAACATATCGTAATCGAAACATAAATTTTTATAAATGAGATAAGTTAGCTTATGCTTCCAATAATATAATTTAAATAAACAATTATCACATTTACAAAATTCCCTGATGATGGGCTGGGTGTGCTACTACTAAGGTACATTCCGCGCGCCCTCCCGCAGTGTACTCTGGGTGGGTGAGTGTACTGAGCGCCGAGGATCCCCCCACCACATGGCACTCCTCACATGTGCCGTTCACACCAGGTGTGAACTTGCCCCTTTTTCCTGGGCCTCCTGGTTACCCCTCCCTTGGGCTAATATCTCTGAGCCACCTGCTCGTATAGTACCCTAGCTCTTTCATCGAGCTATGATTCTTTGCCCCACCGGGCGTTGCACCGCCCCACCGGGCCGATCTAGCTATACTCCCCCCCGGCCTAGGGATCATAGTACGATCGAGTCGCAAGGAGGTGCCGGCTATAATAGTGTGTGCAATGCCCATGCTATGGCACAAGCATGTGGTGATCACCCCCATATATGCCCCAATGCTATTTATGCTGTATGCTGTAAAAATACTCAAGTATAAGTTTATAATCCAATATACCATCAACTATAATTTCTTGAAACATTTCTATTCATGCATGCCCATGCATTACTTTGAAATATAACTCTGAAGGAAAATTTCCATGCTTTACTGAAACATATGGTTTATCTAAGAAATGCTTTTTCATGAAACTCTATACTTTGCTGAAACTCATGCTTTGTCTGAAACTCATATCTTGCTTTAAAATATGCTGTAAATCCATACTTATTCTTTAAACTCATACCTTGCTTTTAAACATGCTTTACAAACATAATAACATTATAACCGGTTTCTTACTTCCCATATTTGATTTTTGAAGATACTATACTTAGTATAATACACTCATTTTGTAGCAAAGTATCACTATACTATTATGAAACATTTCACGAGATAGATGAGAAATTCACTCACCTGCTATTTCTTCTTTTCCACTGTTGCTATCCCTCTTGAAAAGGTTCCTTTACTTGATTTCCTTGACCTATATTACCACATATAAATTTATTTAGGCGACAGATACCTAGGTTTTTCCATGAAACATGCATGCATGCCCCTTAAATGCATACCAAAATTCTCTACCTTTTTCCTCTATTAAACATAAATCCTCATCATTTTCATAACATAAAATCCTCTCTTATTTCTTTTCCTTTTCTCTCTAACACATGATTTTATTATTTATCTAAAACCTTAGAAGGTTTAGGGTTTACCTTAAGGATGACAAGAAGAGAAGACACCAAGCTTTCTCCCTTTCTCTTCCTCCTTTCTTCTTCTTCTTCTTCTTCCTTTCTTTTTCTTTTTCTTCTTTCTTTCTTCTTCCCCATGGCTGAAATTTTCTCTCCTCTTCCACCGCCCTCTTCTCCCTCACTCTTGATTTTTCTTACGATGGATGAAGGGAAGGAATTAAGGGGTTTTTAAATGCCTTGGCAAATCCCTAATTTACCCTCAAACCAATCTCCAAAATGCCCTTTTAAATTCCATATGGCATACCTCTTCACCATGCATTTTTATCCTTCTCCACTCATGAAAAAGCCCTTGACAAATTCCCTCTTTACCCTTGGAGAAATTTGCGAATGACGGCAGGATCCTTTTTTTCACTTTACCCTTAATCAAATTTTCAAATGACTTTGGTATCCTTTCCCTTTATACCCCTCACCAATTGTTCAAATGACATTGATAAAATTTCAAAAGTGCCCTTTCATTCATGATAATTTTATGCTTCAAGATTAAGATACTGCTTTGAGATTCGGGATGTTACACTAGTTGTAACCTTTGGGTTAGTATTGAATCCAAATATTATTGTTAGGGGTCTATATTAATATTTCAACCTTGGAGGTAGACCTATTATTATCTTGGCAACAATGAGAGGTTTGAGATTCCACCTTTATGGAGTAGAGAAGTTGCATTATAATCAGGAGACTCAAACTAAGTTAGTATATAACCCTTGGAGAGGGAACCAGTTCCAACTTGTGAGGCCACCATTATCTTAGGGCAACACTACATAAGTATGAGTCTTTTTTAACTACGGAATGCTCTTCCTTTTCAACTACAAGGATGGAGGATGGCTGGTATTTGTGAGCGGGCTTAGCATGGAGCTGATGAAAATTTAAAGGTCAATTATCAATCAAATTTTTAATGACTTGAAAGAAGTGGTCAAAATGTTCAAGAGAAGAATCACATCTTTTGAGCAACCTGGTTCGATGCGAGATTTTTTCATCAGTCGAATGGATTTTGGTTAGTCAGGTACTGAATGCTGAAATAGATTGAAGAGTCAAAGAACGACTTTGCAAGAAAGGGTCATCACAAGGAACGAAAGGCCTTTAAAGTGGAATTGGTTCCGGATCATCCATCATGAGGCTACATTGTCAAGTATCGTACCAAAGAGCTCATTCCCTGAGAATATTAAATTAGTCTAGTCTTGTCTGAATATTTACTAAAACCATTTTCAGCAATGCCGCTCTACCACACCCACCTCGCCATGCGCTTGAAAAGAGAAGGAATTCAAGGAAAATAACGGAACCACGCATATAAGAGGAAGGAGAGGTCCGCACTTCAGAGATGATAACCACGTATGCGCTTGTTGCAAAGTATTTTTGTATAGCTTGTGCGTAACTTTCATTTGATATATTACTAATGAAGAAAACAGTTTGCAATCAAATAACCAAGCATAAGCCCTTGGATTTCAATATTAGCTAGGCAATTATGGTTCTTTGCAATGCCTTGTTAGGACAAGGCATTTATTTCCCCTTCACTTGTTCAGCATCCAGGCATGCACCAGAGGCCGGTGTCAGAGCTTGATAGAAAGCACAAATGCACAGAAGTCTTGCACTTATGAGAGCGCAAATGCCGTAAGCCATCGATGAACGATTGTGCCCTTGTTTTGCCACAAGACTACTTGCAGGAAGACTACAGAGTCTCATGACCACGCACCGTGAAACTAACGCGAGTCATTCCTCTACGTTCATAGATCAGCTCAGAAGAATAATGCATGACCCCTCTGACCTATTACTGGTAAGTCTGCAGGCCAAGGATTTCCAGCAGCTTAGACCTGGTACATACGTCGGTAAGCTTCTCCGGATAAAAAGCACAGGTAACTCCGTCGCCAACACCCCGTTCACGCTGGCCGGCACTTTCTATCGTACTTTGTGAAAAGAAACAGAAGTCATTCTCCGCAGCTACGCAACGTGGATGGACGTAGTAATTGTTAGCCTTCCATAAGAACCATAGCACTTGACCACCTCTATATTTGACCTGGATGATATCGTGGTTAAGCAGCTTCGCAGAGTCTAACAGAAAAAATATATCACAATTACTGCAACTGCATTGGTCGACAGTAGATATCCCAAACCTAATTATCTAAAACATAAACATCTTTCAATATTACACCTCCACCAACACCCGCCATCATACAACCAACAAGAAACTAAGCAGAGTTTGCAATGACACAAACACGAGATCCAAGTGGATCATCATTGCAACAGGTCAAAATTTTTATCTCCGAAAAAGAAACTATTCTCAGATCTAACCAACCGGGAGCCGCCACAGTATATGCTTGCCCAGTTAGGATGCAGACTAATGTGAAAGATTTATATGGCATGGAAGGCCACAAAGTAGGGATATCCAAGACCTGTTTCAGTGACCAATGCAATATCCATCTGCATGTTGACAAATCATTCGCACACCAAAATTTGAGACTCCTGACCGATCATCCAATACAACCATTATGGGCAAAGCATCTAAGTATGCTATCTTGGATTCAACATCCCTCCTGAAGAATAGAAATATATTTCATCTGCAGCCATAGAGCAAATTATGCAGTATATTTTCCCTGCTAATAGTCCGGCAGAACAACATTCAAGAGCAATTTGAATCATTATGAGAAACTCCCAAGCAAAGACTCATCAATATCCAACAAAATCACACCATAAGCAATAGATAATTGTTCAGTAAAAGGTGCCTGGTAGATCTAAATCTTCAGATCTGATATATGAAGCATTTGAATGCATGGACTCTGGCAGGCACCCGAGCACTTGATCCTAATCCTAGACCTCGGCAGTAAGCATTTAATAAAGCCATGTAACACCTTGCAGTTTCTCAGATTAAAACCACCTCCCTTCCACAAAACCACCAGTACAAATACTTAAAAGGCAAATCTCTGAGAGTTTCAAGCAATTAAAGCTTTAATCTGCAACTTGCTAGTACTAAGAAAAGGTCACTAAAAAGCTACATAAAAACCTACAAGTCACAGAAGACTACAAAGATTGGAAGTATCACATAACAGGTATCAGCATGTAGGGTCCACAATATGAGCTGATTGTACTATCAGCTTCACTGAACACCTCACAAGTTGCCATCACTGGTACCTTGGGCACGGTGACAAAGTAAACCCTGGATAATGGTCCACAGAAAGACTGTCAACTTTACAGAGAATGTAAGGAATATAAACTAACAATAATAGAACTAATAAACTGAATAGAGGAAAATTATTTAAGTTATTAATTTCATAGCATTTGAAAAACATCTAGACCACAAATACACTTATAATAGTTTGCAAATATGATAAGCAAAGTGCCTCAGTTTAGGAAAATAAGTACAAGGCATAACAGAAGAAGGACAAAAAAAAAAATAATCAAGAAAAAAAATATGAATTTCATCATGGCAAACAAACACAAAAACTTAGCATGTAGATCACTGCCTCAAATTTCTACACTGTCTACAGCTACATGTAAGCTTACCAAGGGTGAGGGAAGACATAGGGTTCCCTCATAGGAGGTTGCTACTTAATCTTGAAATGTCACGCAGTGAAACTGTATTCACTACCCATTTGTATAAACCATGCTGGATTTCCAATTAGAATGAGGTAAAATAAATGGGTCAAGCATGGCTATAAGTCTGTCAAGAACCAATCTCAAGTTAACCTCCTTCCAGGAGGGGCATAATCACAAGATCAGCATCCAGGAACAATTTAACCATGATTTGTAAATTCCGAAAAAATCCAGAAATTTGCCAAAAGTTTAGGCAGATTCAAATTATTAAAAATTATAAAATGTTTGTTCTTTTGTCTAGATATGAAAATAAGCACAGAAGACATAAGAATGGTAAAAATATAGGGGCAGAACCCACCAGTTCAACATATAGCAATATTAATTTGCAATTCATATTGGTGTTCTTAATTAAACATTAACAAGTAATGAATAAAATAAAATAAAAAATGAAAATAGCCCAACAAGGTGAAGAAAGTTCAGTACTTACTTGATAAGCCAATATTTACAGTAGGTCTTCTGATTATTAGACGATGACGAGGAAGCAGATTTATCAGTACCCCTGATCACCTGCAGTATACAGCTTGGTCTATTTGTGCAGGAATCTGTTTAATTTCAGTCCCAAGTTCTTGTTCTATCCTGTACCTATTATTAGACAAATATCCAGATCTTAGAACAACAGATGAAGGGGAAGAAAAAGAACAGGTGAGCATATCTATAACAGGAAAAGAGTGCGTACAGGTTGAAGCGGTCCTCATAGGTGATCAAATTCACTGCTAAACCAAGATGGCCATATCTACCTGAACGACCAACCTGAAAGTACCAAGCAAACACATTTAGGAAAGAATGCAATAACTTCACAGAAATATGTGAAAAAATTGCTGCTAGGAATTTTGGCATGCACTGCAATACTTATTGTTAAAGAAACTTGCAGCCAAATGAAAAAGTGCTGACTACTTCAGGTGATGATTTGACTTAAACACCACCTCTTCGGGTGATGATTTGACTTAAACACCCTAAACATGAACCAGCAGACTTATGATGATTCATATGATCTCACCCAATATGGACTTTATAACAATTCCTTCTCTTTACCTCTGAAAA
The DNA here is from genome assembly GCA_017589505.3 of Metroxylon sagu. Taxonomy (NCBI): domain Eukaryota; kingdom Viridiplantae; phylum Streptophyta; class Magnoliopsida; order Arecales; family Arecaceae; genus Metroxylon; species Metroxylon sagu. The sequence goes on along the minus strand of JACVBY030000402.1, from coordinate 207,992 downwards.
TGATGTAAAGCAGCATGTTTTAAACCATTTTTATCCCCTTTGAAGTAGTATTTTGAGAAAAAAACAACTCAATGGATGATACACCTTGCTTATCACATGGCTGACTGGTGTTACAGTGTACTTATGCATGGTAGAATACATACCAACATAGCTGAACTATTTATAAAAACCATACCCTGTGCAGATATGTTTCCGAGTTCTTGGGAAAGTCAAAATTGATTACAACATTAACGGCTTGAATGTCAATTCCCCTCGTGAACAGATCTGGAAAGACAAAAGATCAACATGGTCACAAAAGGCATTTAAATGTCTACCAATATGCATGACCAAAGAAAACTGTTTTCTAGTCAAACCAACACAATGCTAATTCAGAAATAAGGTAACAAGATAACATAGATATAATGCGTGGGCTACTTATATGTTATATTTGGTGCTCCACCTATGCAATCTAGCTGATTCGTGGATATAAAATGATATTTAGGGACACCATGCGAAACACAAATTTCAGCAAATAATATTTACAGGGAAACTGATGTTTACAGATAATAAAGAGTTGCAAATATGAAACCAAATAAAGCAAGATAAGGAGCACCAAATATCAGATTTATAAATCACCTGAGAACACTATAAGGACAAAAGGTTGCACATATAATCTTTGAACAATGGTTTCCATAATCAAAAACCAGAGGATAAGTGTACACAGCAAAACAAATAAGTCCAAAAGCATCCTCATCTTTGAAGATGTTAAAGGAACATAATATGTATCAACATAACCTTGACAATTCTCCCCTAGCATAATGCTAGAGGAAGGGGACGGCCTCCGAATCTACAGTAGGAGGAGAACAAGCTCAAGGGGGCCAGGTTAATATTGAATTTTACCATAAGCATATCACAACCAACTTACCACAAGTCATAGTGTGGAAGTGGGTAAATATAATCTCTCTTCTTTTGTTTTTTTACATGAAAGACTAAAGCCATGCCATCTGTAAAACATAATAGACTTAGTGTTCTAAGCAGGAACCATGACAGATGGACAGGGCAACATAAACAAGATAGATATCAATACTCAAACTGATTAATATTGATAGGTGAAGGTCAAAAATTGCTGAATACAAACAGTTGTGGAAAAAGAACGCTTTGTTTAGGCTCATGGTACTAATTACAATGGAAAAAATATACTGGAAATTCTCTCTATATACCATGGGGTATGCTATTCCATGGAGAAAATGTTAGGTTAAATAGGTCATGGTCCAATGCTAAATTGGATTTATGGAGTGAAGTAAAATAATGGTTTGTACGCCAGTTGAACAGTAATAGGGATAGTGAAACATAATTTCAAAAAATTGGAAATGACAGTAAGGTTCTACTCAAGATTGATGAATAAAATAGATCACAGAGCGACTTCATTATGTAGGACGTGCCATAGAGAAGAATGAAGAGACAGATGAAGATATGTAATGAAATCAAAGCTTGCATTAACTAAGCAAAGACGTGCTTATGGGTTGCTAAGCAACCAGCATATAACTTAGTGATGTAATTCCCAGGAAAGACAAACTTAATTTCTGAATTAACAACCAGCACAAACCTCTATTAGGAAAGTGGTCACAACTTCCTCTAGGAAACTCCAAAATGCACATAGTTTGAAGCATTGGAAACTAAACTTTTTGAACTTTGCATTGATATCAGATTTGAATGGAGGAATCTTTTGAATCGCTGCAAATTTTTGCTGAGAATAGGCCTCATTTTCTGATCTTTGAGTTCTGAGCTGCCATTGGATTTTTTTTTATTATTATTTTTTTGAGGGAAATCATGAGGAACTTCCCCCACAAGCAAGCTGCCATTGAAAGTTGAAAGATAGTCAAACTACAAGATAATAAAATGTAACCACATTTATCATCTTGTAGTTTGACTATCCTAAAACCTACTATCTTTTGGAAGTTGCAGTAGTAATATTAGTCTTTAAGTTGTGTGTTTGATTATCTTGAATTTTGAAAGTTGTAATAATCTTTAATGTATTAGGAGCTTATATAAAGCAAGGATGGATGCTAGGAGAGAGTATCTCAAAAATCATTTCCAATTTCATGAATGAAATAGTTGAGTATCATAGCTCCTATTTTATCTCTCCTTGTTGTTGTTGCTTTGATTTCTATACCTCTCTTCTCTTCTCTCTCTATTGCTCCCACATCATTTAGCAAAGAGAAAATTCTATAAAATGCATCAAAGCCCACAATACCCTATTGCTACAGCTGCTGTTAAGAGAATTAATGCATTTAAAAAGAGAATTGAGAATTTTCAACTGGACGTAGTGATGTAAAGTAAAATTAGGAAGAATAAAGTTACAAAAAAGCAAAGTTACCCGAACCACATATTGATATCAAACCAGCAATATACCGGTGGTTCGAACCAATACATCAACTTGGCCTTCTTTTTCTTTTTTTCATAATTTCTTAATTTTTTCCTTTTTTTATATGGTTCAGGTCGGTTTGGGGGTGGGGTAGGCTAAGGATCACTTAAATAGAGAGCGGGAGGTTGAAAGCCTCTCATCAGCTCTCATCCTCAACTCTCATTTACATTCAAAAACATTTAAATTACTTAAGATTTCTTATGAAAATAAGGAAAGTACCATCATTTGAATTCAACAAAAATGTCAAAAAATTCAAATTCCTCATGAATAAAAAGTCAACTCTTCCTCATAAGGATAAATTCGAAGAATTTTAGGAAAATTCAGTTTAGCAAATATCAACTTAGGATACTTTTACTCTAAATAAAAATTTCAAAAAATCAATTTAACTTAAAAATGATAAGAAAACAAAATACTAAAAAAAATTATCTTAAAATAATTAATAAGACTTTGGTCAATACTTGGTCAAACTTATAGAGTTTTCAGACTTCAATATGACTATAATAACAATGAACCTCATACTAAACATTGATCTATGACATGTTACTGTGATCCTATTTAAGTTTACAAACCCTTTAAGTTTGACCAAACATTGACTAAAGCCTTTACAAATTATATTTTAAGATAATTTTTTTGATATTTTATTTTCTCATCATTTCTAATTTAAATTGATTTTCTCAGATTTTTTTCCAAAATGAAGTCCCCTAACTTAATATTTGCTAAACCGAGATTTCCTAAAATTTTTCAAATTTGTTCTTAAGAGTAAGAGTTAATATTTTATTTTTGAGAAATTTGATTTTTCTAATATTTTTGTTGAATTCAAATAGGGGTATTTTCTTTATTTGTATATGAAACATTAAGAATTATTTTGAATGCAAATAAGAAAGAGAGTGGGAGCTTACAAGAGGCTCTCAGCCTCCTCCTCTTTCTCTATATTTAAGTAAGCTCACGAGAGCTCACATCCTACCCAGCGCATCCCTTACCCCTCCAAACCAACTCGAATCGGGTGGTTCACCATGGTTCGGGCCCAAAACCAACCAAATAATAATTTCATATCAATTTCCAATCGGTTCAATTCGGTTCGTCAATCACTGCAAAAAAATATTATAAAGATATTGTAGGATCAATATCAACTAAGGACAGGGCAATGAAGAACCAAGAACCAATTGAGAACATATGGGCATATTGAAGAAAGATACCAGAATCAGCCACCTACAAATTTAGGGAGTGTATTTGAAAACCCAAACATGGTTGCAGGTCAAAAGAAAGGAATAGGAAAAAAATTACAACAACATCAGAGGTAACCTTAATAGAAAAAATTGGTGAATAATAATTCAAATATTATATGTGTATATGTGTGTATTATTAAAAAAAAAAAAAACTTCATAATGCCTATTGATCGCACAGTTTGACAACCTGCAATTCTAGTATAAGTAATAACAAATATAGAACCTCAAATCTAGAGAGCTTGTCCTAGGTATTAAAAAACCTAACCATAATACTTTAACAATATTTTTTCTGAAAATTTATGCATGTAGAGGTCAAGGTTAGGTATGATAGATCATAGATCAATAGATGAACTTGATCTCCATGGCTACATGCCTAAGAATACACATATGCACAGGTATCATAATGGCATCAATTATATGTCATTCAGGCAACTAGCATCCTCACATCACAAGCCATAGCCAGCAACAACTTTCAAAGAAACATCACAGCAACCTGACAAAAAGTTCACTTCTATTTTAAATAAGCTAGACAGAAGTACAAAGACATAATTATTAGTTATGAATGCAGTGTATTCTAACACGATAGTAATAATTAATTTTAGACCAAGAACCAGAAATGAGACCTGATAAATAAATAGAAGCTTGAAAGATCAAGACAATACCGGTACAAACAAGATTCCTGCATGCACCATTGCGGAAGTCATGAAAGACTCGATTCCTATGATCTTGCAACATTTTAGCATGAATATAGAAGCAAGAATAACCGAGCTCGGTAATTTTCTTTGCCAGTAACTCCACCCGGTTAACCGAGTTGCAAAATATGATAGATTGGTTAATTTGAAGCTGTTAAAACATGGCTAACAAATTCATCAATTTTGCAATTGTAGACATCATACATAATGCAAACATTGCAATGGTTAAGCCCAAACCTTTGAGAAAAGGGTATTCAGGCAGTGGACCTTCTGCCTTTCTTCTACAAAAGCATAGTATTGTGTTATTCCCTTCAGGGTGAGTTCATCCATAAGATTAATTATATAGGGTTTCAGTAGGTATCTGTCTTTGAAATCCTTGACTGTTACAGGGAATGTTGCTGAAAACAGTAAAATTTGCCTATTTGCAGGAAGGAAATGGATCAGCTGCTCTATTGAAGGCTGAAATTCAAGAGAAAGGAGCTTATCTGCCTGCAGTAGGAAAAGAAACATCTATTATTAGAGGAAGCATAAAGGTGAACAGATTATTACCACCAAATATTTCTTCAGCAAAATATACTCGGAAGAGCTCTATTCATAATTTAAAGAATCAAGCAACAGCAATGAAACTCATGGAAGAAATGTGGTGTATTTCTTTTTTTTGTTTTATGTAATACAATGAAACAAAATTATGATGTCAACCACAGGGATCATTTATGATAAAATTCTGGCATGCAAACTATTATAAATGGATGAGATACAGGAGAAAGTTTGAAGTAGTCATTTTTAAAAAGGGTGGGCAGTGTCACCAACAAGAAAAAGGTATATGCAAGACATTAATAAAGCAAAATATATAGTACTTTACAGATACTACTTACCAATAAATAAAATCTTAAAAATTTTAAAACCAAAAGTTATTGAGAAGGAAATTTAACCTTGGATGAAAAATTTGAAACAACTCTTCATTAGCCAAGACATAGAACACGGGGTTGAACATTCAAAAGATATAGTAAAATCAATTTAAGATATACAATACCTCATCCATAATGAGCATTGAACAATTCTTCAGGACACACACACCTTTCTTCGCAAGATCAAGTATTCGACCAGGTGTTCCAACAAGTAAATGAACAGGCTGATACAAACGCATTATGTCATCCTTCAAGCTGGTTCCTCCAGTAGTGACCATAACTTGAATCTTTAAATGCTTTCCAAGCTCCTTACAGACTTGTGAAGTTTGGAGAGCTAATTCTCTCGTAGGGACCAATATGACAACTGAACATCAAAGTGTCCAAATAAGTTTAAATTTAAAAGATGTAATATCCAAATACTAATAGTTAGATCTCCACATTTTCAAAATACATAGTGCACATTAACATGTAATAAGTAAAAATACAATAACGTGTAGTAAGTGAAAATGCAATGCCCCATTTCTGTTATGGTCAGACCTCATAACAGATGGGGGTTTACAAAAGGTCTCCTAAATATGATCTTTGCTCCTAGAAAATACATATTAGAAAAGCACATAAGATGCATCTGACTGCCAACTGCACGTGATCCAACCCATTACCTTACTCCTTAAAGGTAATTAACCATGTCTATTTATGCAATTAGAATGATAAAGGAAGAATAAAAGGACACCTTGAATAACATTGTTATCTTGATCAATTTTTTCCAATGCAGGAATGCAAAATGCAGCAGTCTTCCCAGTTCCATTTTTAGCTCTAGCAAGAATATCACTTCCAGTAAGTGCAATTGGTATACTTTCTTCTTGGATAGGCGAAGGCCTTTCAAAGCCCTTCTCATATATCCCCATAAGTAGCTCCCGCTTCAGAAAATAGTCTTCAAATTCATTTCCTTTAGTTGCAGTGACATCCTGTGTGACAGATTACTTGGCAAGTAAGATGAAATATTCAAAATTAATTGTTTCCATCTTAAAGGATGAAAAAACATATTACATAATTACACCACAGTAACAATTAACAGTTTTTGAGAAGCTAGTTGAGCACACCAAGAAGAATAAGATTTCTCTCATGCTGTACTATATAGAAGGTTCGCAATCTCAATATCAGACCTCACACAGGTACCATCTTGGTACTGTGTCAATATACCCAGTATAGGGGCTGGTTTGGCGTATCAATACTCGACACCACCTATACCGCATACTGGTTCGATACTGGTATGGTTTGCCAGGTATGCATGGGTACAAGGCCACATGGCATACCATGACCATAAGTATGGATGATATATTTAAAAGTTCATTTACTTTAATGCATATTTCCTAATCAAATTGCACATTGTTGCAATACATAGCTGCAGCCATTTTCCATCACTTCATTTTACAACCTTTCCTTAAGTTAAATAATCATACACAGTATCAAATGTTCACATTATCCAAACAAAAAAGATTAACATAGGTTACCTATATACTATAGAAAAACATTTTCTTCGTTTTGAGAAGAGGAGGGACTGCCCTGCCAGCATATCCTATAGAAATCATGCATCCAATCTTCGAAAGCTATGGTCTATGTATCACTCAAATTATCATGCCAAATAACCATCAGAGCATATAATACTTGTGCTGATTAAAAAGAGAAAAAAATAAAAAAAATTCTAGTGCCATTTCATTTTGTGCAGAAGGCCTGCCACTTGCCACAATTCAATAGACATGTGATCATAACAATCAAAAAAATGTTATTTACCACGCACACAGACCACGCCCACCCCCCCCCCCCCCCAAAAAAATAAAAAATAAAAAAAACCCAAAATGAAACTTGACCCCTTTATTAAACAAGTGACCCGGCCTAACCCACCTGGGCGGTTCAATAAACACCTCAAAACAGGTTAAACAAGTTCTAAACAGGTTAAACAAGCCTCAAACAGTTTAAATAGGTTAGACAGACCTTCAACAGGTAAAGTCATAGTTGTGTTGGCCCCATCCAACTATTTAATGGGTTACAACACGTTAGATGGGTTAGGACTCTAAACCTGAATTTGACCCATTGGGTCAACCCATTTACAACCCGGAATTGTTTATGCCACACCTAAACTGCTTAATTTGAGTCTGCTGCATGTTTGGTTGTCAGGTGGGGTCATAAATTGCTACGTTAAGTAGAATGGCCTAGGTCAAACCGATTGGATGAATACAGGTCTTGCATCAACCCAACCCACAAAACTTAGCAGGTGACAAATCAACCAAGTCATTTGGGTCCCACTGCCAGATATTATGTCAACTAGTCACTATGTGGCATTCTTCAATTATTAGAATACATCTAGAATAAAATTTCTAAATAAATACTTGCAATGTGAAATATACATGATGGTTTCATAAGCCATTATATGCAATTAAAATAGATCATAAAAAATGATGTAACAGAACCATACATTACTTTAAAAGATAGGTTTTTTGGCATTATATTGTGCTATTATAGCCATTGTAATGGTATAACAGTTTCCAGCATGCTGTCATTTACCAAAAAATGACATTTACTAAAAACTTGGTACAACAAAAAACAACACCTAAGTGTCATGAAACTATTTTTAAAAAACTAACAATAACACCTCATACAATAGAAATCATAAATCATAGCAACTTAATGTTTAAAAGAGGGCAAACAACACATATCCTCTACCTAAATGTTAATAACATTGCAAAGCTTTGTTCAGTAAACTAACTCACATATTAACAGCTAATATGTTATACTTTTGGAATACCAAAGTCCTTGTCATTCACAAACATTATGGCAGCTACGTGGGCTCTGGATCATGACTTAAAAATGATTAAAATAAGAAAAAAGTAATGTGATCAATTAAAGAAAAGGAAAGTATAAAAGAAATAAAGAAGGAAACACAATGATATATGTGAGAATAACCCCCAATGATCAGAAAACCCTTTGTTTAACATAACCCTGGAACGTTGTTACTCTAATAGTTGGATGCATAAAATCCCCACAATAATTTGTCCCTCCAAGAGGGCATTGATTTGAGAGTAAATAAACAAATATGAAAGTTTACAAGGTCATTAGTAATAAAAAGGAATTTTTTTTTTTCAACCCTCATTTAAGAATCCACCCCATTTATAGGAGTACCCATCATCTAGATAAGGCTATTATCAACTAGCAGCCTATTTCACGTCACAAGTTTGGAATCAAAAATTTCCCCTTAGATATCAGCCCCCTTAATTAAGGAAAGAAGTCTTAAAGTTACATAATGTATAGTTAAATTAATGCATCAGTTAATAAAAAGGAATCTTTTTCAACCCTCATGTAAGAATCCACCCCATCTGCAAGAGTACCTGTCATCCAAATAAGGTCGTTAATGACTAGCATCCTATTCCATTTTATATGTTTGAAATAAAAAATTTCCCCTTGAATATCAGTACCCTTAATTAAAGAAAGAACTATAGAAACAACAAAGAAAGGAGTCTGAATTCCTAATCCAATAACTTGTTCCCCTTCTTTATTATGCCATCCCTTTCAGCTGAAGCAAACGATCATCAGCTCAAGCCACATGAATGCCCAGCCAGTGATGCTACTCCAGCTCATGAGCTTGAATTTTCAAACAATATCTTCTTTTTCGAGAACTTATCCAGGCTTCAAGGAAAATTTAAAATTCCTTGTGCGCATTGATATTCATGTTCTTTACAAACCTCCCTTATACAAAATCTGTTTCATATAATTTATAAGAACCACATACCAGAGCTTGATCTATGTATACTACCAACAGAGATCATAAGAACCAACATACTGACCATGTAGCTGCATATTTACTCAATCACTCAAATGCACAAGGTTTCTTTGTCTCTGTGAGGCCAAGTTTCTTGAGAAATACACAAGAAACTAGAATGAAAATGATCCCAATAGTTATTGCTAGTTTACCACAATGCAATATCCGCTACCATGAGATGCCTCAATGCAAAAGACTCAGTGCAATCAGAAATCACCATTAGATTGCTGCCTTGGACTGTCATATTTGATTAATAATGCTTTTCCAACATCATGTACTCCCAACATGCTTAACAGATTCTTTTGTTTTACCTTTATGCTTTAGTTGCTGCTCTGTGCATCTTACTTCCACAAATTACAACATGTTCTTTTCCCTGATTTTGGTTGGCACCCAAATGTCTTATTCAATGTTCCCATAGTTTTGAGTTGTAACTTAAAAATAAAGACAAAACATATAAGCATGAATCTAAATACAGCCAAAACAAGACAATACTGCTGGTGCTATACTACTCCAGCATGAAAACTGGACCACGATGAGGCCCAGGTTGCTCAAAGATGCTCAAATCAGGGCATGCCGAGCCAACCACCCTAATTGAAACAGGCTGGTACCTACTTGTACCAAGGCTTGTCTCAGCCAGTAAAGGGCCCAGATCAGGCATCCTGGTAGAAACTTTATGATGAATCCCAAGGATTGTACTGATATTTTTTTTCTCATGCGTGCTTTTGCATATCTTAAAAAAGATCTATAAGCACAAACTGTGTAATCAATCAATTGTTTGCTTATTCTTCATGATAAACCTAAACCCAAAATAACAGATATGACCCTCACTGAGCACACTAAACGAAATGTCATAAGCATTATATAAGAAACAAGTGCAAGAAAATAGTTTAACATCGAGCAAAACAGGTTTTAGACATCAGAATCTTATTTTAAGCATTTTATAACAAATAAGCACAAGAAAAATGCTTAATATACAGCAAAACAAGTTTTGAATATCAGAATATCTAATTTTACATACATACATACATTTGTATATGTATATGTGTATATGTATATATACATGTATAGATAACACTTGTCAAGGATTGCAACTAAAGATTTAAGAAAAAGGAGGATCACTTATTAAAACAATTTAATAATGACAAATGTACAAAAGTCAGCAATGCTCCCCAAGAGGCAATGTAACCATGCAAGTTAAATTTACCTCTGTCTTGTAACGTGTATCAGGAGGTGGGACCTTCAATTGTGCCTTCCAGTCTTGAGAACTGAGACCATGTGGTGGGAAAAACAAAAGAAAGAAGAGTTAGTAATGTAGATAAAAGACTGAACCATTTCCTACCAAAAAAAAAATCAACAATAGATTTCTGAATAAAATTTTTTTTTTTCAAAAAAAAAAAAGTAACATCTCATACCAATGTAGTTATTGGCATATATTGGATGATTCAACTTGCAGATGCTATGCATACACCAAGTGCACTTGTGCCTACATGCATGTGCATGTTGCTTGCACGTACAATAACATATGCAATAAATAGACACACCCAGCCAAACCACAAAAGTAAAGAAAACAGTTCAAATTACTACATTTCAAATCAAAAACTGCAAAAAGCTTGCCATTACATAATAGACAGCAGAACAGGCCTGAACAAGTGTAACCTGTAAGTTCATCAACACTACCAAGTACAGCTAGAAAATGAGCTATCTTCAAAAGTTTCGGCAAATGATTAGCTTGTGCCAGGTGGATCACCAACAAAGCAATCAAGCAAATCTAACTATCAGAAGCATATTAGGTACCATAATGAGGTAATCCTTCTTTTACCTATTGCAACTGTAAGTAAAAATATCTTTACTAGAACCAACTTAGGGTAAGCATTCACATTTTAAGCATACAAGGAACCAAAAAATAATGGAAATTCAGATTTGAAACCTTAGTTTAATACTGTCATGCCAAAGAAATTTAGCATAAGGTTTCACAGTTCACTAAAGTAGCAACATCAAAGCTATTAGGTACACAAATGTCAAGAATTATGTGAAGCATCATGTTATGCCAGCTAGCATATCATTATATGCCAGTACAAGAATGTCATTATTTGATGCAAATACAATAAGGAGGGACTCATAGTGGAAGAGAATCATATAGAGCAAAACCCTTCTGACTGTGAGTACTTCACAATATAGGACATTGAATTACAGGGGAAAAATTTACATCCTGATATAAGCATAATAGAAAATCTAAGCTCATCTGAAAAAGATGGAAATCCCAATCTTAAAGAAGAAAAGCTAAATGAAGACAATGAAGTAGCATCAATTGAGTGCATAAAGTCGTTTTGAATGGAAAAAGATTAATGTTGAATAGTTCATATATAACTGCAAAAGTCAACCATGAATCTGCAGTCATCATGGCTGTATAAGTGACATTTGACTTAGGACACTAGAAGCAATATTTTCAAATGTTTATAAGAACATGAGCATATGGTTCATTAGTCGAGAAGCCCAAAGAGGACAGCCGCAATATACACTGCAAAAGTCTACCATGAATCTGCAGTCATCATGGCTGTATGAGTGACATTTGACTTAGGACACTAGAAGCAATATTTTCAAATGTTTATAAGAACATGAGCATATGGTTCATTAGTCGAGAAGCCCAAAGAGGACAGCCGCAATTCAACAATCTCAAGATCAGCACAAAAAGTTTCTTTCACAATAAAGAACCTGTTGGCCCTTATTTAAAATCACTGGGAGCAAGTACATGAAGACACTAAATTTGTGGGCAATTCTCATACATTAGGAACAATAAATGCAACTAAAAATGCAAAGTTAACGGTCAAGGTCCATTATTGAGCATTATTCAGATCTCAGTTTAAGTAAGTTGATAGATTGATCCTAAACTTTAAAGAAGCTCACCATTTTTTGTGAAAATAAACAGTTTCCAAGGATATGGTGGATACTTCTTTAATTAGTAGAAAAGGCTGCATAAAGCTCAGGCATTCAGTAGCAACATACATGCTTTTGTTTTAACTGCCACAACTGTAACTAATGACTCACTATGCAACCCTATTATTTGTTTTGCATGGACTATCACGAAACTGTTGTGAACTCATGAAGTTTCAAATGAACTCAAGGTGACTTTTAAAATTCTCTATATGGCATGGTTCATCACCAATGGTTTCAAAAGCTAAGAAATGGGTCGTCTCAGTGGATGAAAAATCCCAGAAGGAACAGAGATCCCAGTTTATCTCAGCCGAGATAGAAGAAGAGGAACTTTTGGAAAGAAGCAAGATTTTCCAAGATCCTAGGCAACGAATAGAAAACAATATATTAAAACTTCAGCCAATATCTTAAAACCCAGATTAATGACCATTTTTAGCCATTGATTTTGAAATCTATTATCAAAAAATCCATTTAAGGTGGTAAAAGAGTGTCTGGAAAATTGAAAGCATATAGGTCAATATCTCAGGATATATTGGCCTATATCTTAAATAGCTTGTACCAACGAGGGACCGATACCAATTACAATTTGGATCTTTGCTAAGATCTCAGCATAGATGGGAACCTTATTTGTATCTGAATTAACATGCTTTGCCAGATGTATTTCAATTTTTGTGCCCAACAAATAGAATGAGAAGCTGAAACAAGTATATACCTATTTCAGCCCCTATGGGATATTTTGGATAAATCAACATGGCTTTATCAGAAACACATGGTTATGAGCATGTTTCAGTCATAAGCAAAATTTCCTACAAAACATGAATAAAGCACATAACTTATATAATGAATAATCAAGATGAAAAATGCCAAATCCAAAAATTATGCTTATTTTTCTTCTTAGGAAATTAATAGAGAAGTATAGAAAAAAGAGACAAGATTTTCATATGGTTTTTATTGAGTTAGAGAAAGCATAAGATAGAGTCCTTAAAAAAATTTTATGGTGGGTGTTAGAAATAAAAGAAGTATCTGCTAGATACGTTAACGCAATAAAAAATAATAGAATGATTACTAGTATAAAAACTACTAACGAAAATACCAGTAAATTTTTAATTATAATATATTTACATCAAAGAATTACTCTTAATTCTTACCATTTTGCATTAGTTATGGTGAGCTTACTCCACATATTTAGTATAATATTCGATAAGGCAAGTTATCTGCAGATGATATGATACTAGTGATGAAACTAAGTTTGCAGTTAATCGAAAGTTAGAATTATGAAAAAATACATTAAAATATAAAGATTTTTGGTTAAGTAGGATAAAGACAGAATATATGGAATATAGTTTTAGTATAATTAGAAATAAAGATGAATGTAAAATAAAAATTGGGGACCATATAGTTGCTAAAAGCGATCGTTTTCAATATTTAGAATCAATTATTCATAAGGAGAGTTTGAAGATGATGTTATCCATAAAAGTAAAGTAGGTTGAATAAAATGAAGAAGCACAACTAGAATATTATGTAATCATAAAATATCTACTAAGTTAAAAGAAAAATTTTTAAAATTAGTCCTAAGTTCGGCTATACTTTATAATATGTACACAAAATGAATGTAGTTGAAATAAAAATGTTGAAATGAATATGTGATAATATAAAAAAAGTTAAAATAAAGAAAATGAAGTCATTCGTAAAAAGATGAAGGTAGCACCAATCAAGAATAAATTAAGGGAATGACGACTTAGATAGTTTAGATAAGTTCAATGTATATATAAAGATGCTTCTGTGCGAAAGAGTGATTTAATATATGTAAAAGGAGAAAGAGGTAGAGGTAAACCCAAAATTAAACGGAAGAAAGTGACAAAGAAAAATTTAATATCTTTGCATCTTACACAAAATATGACTTTAAATCGAGTTGAATTGAGAAAAAGATTCATTGACCTCAACTAGTTTGGGATTAAGGCTTTATTATTGTTGTTGTTGTTGTCTGTTGTTGTTGTTATGAAGTTAAATCTCATTGAATATATAAGGAGCATAGTAGCTAGGCAGTTGATCTTAATTATCTAAATTCTCTTTAATGTCCTTCTAAACATCAAAATGGGCATCTTGTCATTAAAGATCTACCAGGAGATCCAAAAGAGTTGTGACAAGAAAGTAGCAACAAAAAGAAATGCACCACGAAATGGATATGCTATTAAAATAACAAAAACCATAATTTTTCTCATTTCCAATCATTTGTGGCATCTTCAATGAAATCAGCTTGACAATACGCCTCCTAAAGCAGGTAAGTTCTAACAAGAATAAGTGGAGGAAGGATGAGGGGGAGGAGAGAAGGAGAGAAAGGCGTTAGGAGCGAAGCGAGGCAGAGAGAGAGAGAGAGAGAGAGAGAGAGAGAGAGAGAGAGAGAATCTGTGTAAGCACCAAACCAATGAGATATATGAATATGATAGAATCTCACAGGGGTTATATAAATTGTATAACAACGGAAATCATTAGACCAATCTTGTATAATTGTAACACTTGCTATAACATTTTTGGCAAACCAAAAGCTGTCAACAAAATAACAATTTACTTAAATTTAAAATTTGAAAGCTGCTAGAAAAAAATCATAAATTGTTATGATTATGCATACAGCTGGAAACACAGCCAAAAAAAAAAATCTATTATAACAACTATATAAAGGTGGCAGTTTCTGAACTTTTATTCTATTGTTCCAAAAACACCTCTATCCTTAAAACATAGCTTCAAGAACATCTATTTCATTAAAACAAGATATATGAATTTTAGTTTCAGCTTAAGAAAACTCTTTCTCAAAAAATCTTGCACAAATCCAAGATTTCCACCCTATCTCTAGCTGTATCCCATCTCAATCTGGTATATAAGCCATCCAGCCTAATCTTCCCCTTCCTCAAAATCCAAATTCCAATCCCCTGGGCTTCATAGCCAACATGGGTCAGACCTTTGGGAAATAGGTATTCATAATCTGGGATTTGCTTAAATTAATATGCATGAGAAAAGGCCTCATCATTAATTTAAGGATCCAGGACATTTTATGATGGGCCATTCAAATATTAATCACCAAATTCTCTCTTGTATGCTGCCTATGCAACCAGCATCCCTCCTTAAAGTGACATATATGGATTTTCATCACGGGTAAAGAAAACTTTCCCGAAAAAACTTGAATATATCCAAGAGTCTTAACCCATCTCTAACTCTATCTCAACAACTCCAAGCCATTTAAAAGCAGCATTAATACAATTGTCCAATAGATTTCTCACCAAAAATCCTTAAAGAAAATTATTTTTTAGTTTTCATTTGATAGGGATTATCTATATTATATTGTTAAATTGTGAGTCCTTTTATTTCTTGAGTACATGAGCATAAGCATGTACAATATTACCAGTCAATATAAAGGTAGAAGAGACATAACATGGACCAAAAAAAAATTGCAAATAATTCACAAAAGCCCTGCAAATTTTCCTAAAATTTTATTTTTCATGATTTTTTCTTTATTTTGCAGAACTTCAAAAACTGTCATGATGTGTAGCTCTCATAAATTCCCTAGTCTTAGACCTTTTAAAATTCAGTCTTAGGTTTATATACCTTCCTTAGTTGTTTAGACCTTCCTAACCATGAATATGTAGTAAAAACCTTTGCCAACGACATGTTTGGTTCGATGTAGGACTAGGTCATGGGTCTGACCTAGGATTCTCCTAGAAGTGCCAAATTCACTTTGTTTGTTTCAAAGAAGCCTGCCCTGAAGTATGATAAGCAAGTTCTAACTGCACTAAAAGGTTCTTGTTGACTTCAACTGAGGGTGAACCAAGGTCAAGTTTCGAGTAGTTGGTAGGTGAGATTTAATATTTTTTTAATGTTCACCAACCAATCCCAATCAACCTTTTGACTTCAGACTACCTACCTGAGACATATGACAGAAGTTGTCTGAAGCACAGATCAGTACAAATAACGACTTTCACCAATCAAACGCTAGTGTTGGATTTGAATTTCATCAAACTTGATTTCAAAAAATTGTTGTTCACATACACTCTGCACTTTCTCCCTGCCAAAGATGCCCTAGACCTTTTTCACTTAGGGGTACACTATATTGAGGAAAAATGGTAATGCAGATAATTAATAGATGATAATATTTCGAAAATGGTAATGCAGATAAAAGAAAATGTTTTCTTTATTTAAGTCTTACAAAACTCCTCTTTATTTTATTATATTTGGTAATGAGCAATCTCACATGATACAAAGATTTGTTAACATCCAAAGATTTTAGTGAAGGCCCACATTGCTTCGAAAGCAAAAAAAAGATAACAACAATAAATAATGAAGATACAATGTCTAATGCAATTTTATATGAGCAAGCTGATTGGACAACAAGATATTAGGACTTTAAATCATTTGTAGGCTAACTATTGTGATCTGTCAGGTGGGCAGAGCATTCAATAGCAGATGACCCCTTGGATGTTTTTCTATATTTACCTTCATTACTCAAGTGATGGACCCCACATCACCGGGATTTGGGAAGCGATCCAAATTGAAGTTCAACCAGAATGAATATGAAATGAAGGGCTCATCAAGCCAATAGCTATAAAACACAAGTGAATTGTCAGGCCAATAGCTTAGAGTGTCATATGTCGCTCTCCATATCATGCAGTGAATTTTCAGTCCATATCACATAGTGAATTTTCAGCTTGACATACACGTAGATCGTGGATCCAACACCTTAAGTAATTAATTTCTAAATATCACATCACTTTACATACTTGCCCTATTTGCTATCAAAATCTGATTATATGACACATTTTGGCATGACAGTTTTTGTACCCACAAATGGAATGCATTCAATAAGTTTCTCATTTCCATCCCTCATGTTCAAAGCATGTCAATTGATGCATTTCTTAGGCTCTTAGCTAATTGCCATGTCAGTCAAATCTCCAACCCTTAAACCAAGGAAACAATATTACCTTGTTTTTTATAGCAATTCAAGATTAAAAACCCAGAAGAAATAAACGGAATTTCCTGACAGAGGAAACATCATTGTACAAGCTTTAGTGCATAATCGGTTAAAAGCAATGAAAATGAATAATAGAGGTATGAATTCTACAAAAATGTCTAAGAAACCAAAAGAATGCCACTAGAGGAAAATTAGCCTAATAGGTTGTTTAAAATGTGATATACAGACACACAGAAAATGGCCCATGATTATGAAGAAAAGTCTTTGTATATGTTAAGTGAATTAGGCACTCATGTTTCAGTTAAATGATGTTGATCATGGAAGGGCCCTTCCCCTTTTTTCCTCTCACTTTTTCTAAGAAAGCATCTATTTCTGCTTTTAATCCCTCCTAAAGATCAATATGTCCACTTATCATATAGAATTGCTGAGGGATATAAAATAGGTGCATGGCAAGGATTAACATGCCACAGATTAAATATATGGTACAAGTTCCAATTTTCATAACTAATACACATTACGACCACTGTCAGCTTTTACAACTGCCCTCCAGACCTGGGAAGGCTTCCAAAAAGAATTAAACAGAATCATCCGATCAGCTGTTAACTTGATGAAAATCCTCACACATTGTGCCAACAGAGCAGACTTCCACCAGCAAGCGGGGGGGAAAAATAAGTCTAGTATGACAATACATTTTAATTCCAGGATGATGGGGGATTTGCATTGCTTACTTGATAAAGAAAAGTATAGGGTTTATTTTGGATGTGTTCTGACATTTGACGAAACAATTCTGGCTACAAGAAACCTAACTAGAAGAAGCACAATTTCTTATAGCTGCCTATCACTGCATCAAAAAACATATTATGTGCATCATTTGATTCTTAAGGTAGCAGCAGAAAGATTAGGACATGCAAGCTACATAACAAAAGACAGTTTTTTTTTTCCCTTTGAATTCTCTTCCACCATTTACCTGGAATCGATGCTATCGAACTGAATTGATTTCACTGCTTCGCTGGTGGCAGGAACGCTTCCCATCTGGTTCCTTCTCAACCACTGCTGCTCCTGCTGCTGGAACTGCTGGTTATGCTGGCCCTGCACTGGATTCCGCTGCACATACTGCTGCTGTTGCTGAGGGTTTCTCCCATAAACATTAGGGTTCCCTCCCACGCTCCCACCACGGATGTTGCCGATTCCGGGAGGATATCTACCACCTCGAGGGTCCATCTCGACTATTTCGATCGGTTCCTTGAGAACCAATTCTCCCACGAGACAAATATTCAAAATTCGAAAACAAAAATCCAAGCAAACAAAGACAGGAAGAAATCAAGAAACTACGATCAAAATCTAGGGCTTGCGGCCTTGAGAAGAGGACGATCGAAACGAGGCGCAACCAGAGAGAGCTTCGGACGCTTCTGCGTTTTGGAGGATCGAGGGAGCACCGATCGGAAGAAGGGGCGTGAGAGGGAGGGGGTTCAGATGGATCGTTGGAGCACCGATCGGAAGAAGAGACGCGAGAGGAAGGCGGGTTCATATGGATCGAGAGACCAAACAGACGGCATTTCCCGGTGGACGAAGAGGTGGCTGGAGAAGAGCGGAGCAACTCTCGTGGGAGAGTTTTTTTTTTTTTTTCCGAGTATTTATTTTAGAACACCAGGAGTGAAATGACGGAAAAGCCCGCAAATGGACGCCCAAACTCTAATACCATGGAGGATGATCCGCTTAAACTGAAGTAAAATTACTTGAATCAAATAACGAGGCAACATAGATTAAATTTGAATTTCCCTTCCAAGAAAGTGAAAAAAAAAGGATTAAATTTAGCCATCAGGTATATGAAATTGGATCCAATCAACTCAAAAGCAGCCCGAACTAAATTCTTGTATATGTTTTAAAAAATAATTTGTGTTGTTAAATACAATTAGTGCGTGTTAATTTTTAAGGTAAAATGGGTCATGAGTTCTTTATAATACTTACAAGTTTAATCATTATTATTTATATCATGAGGTAATGATGCATAGTTTTTTTTTTTATGGTATGTATTTGGGTTATTATTGATCTTATTTAAATCCAATATTACTTGACCTAAACAAAATAAATTAGAAGATTAAATGTTTTGGATTAATTTGAACATAAATTAGATTTTCTAACAATCCTAATTTTTGACTCAGTGGACTATTGTTTGTGTAATATCTTTTAATTATATTTTTACTATCATGATCTTGGTTTAGATCATGTTGCCCAGCTAAGCAACCCAAGAGGAGGGGTGAATTGGGTTCTTTTGAAAATTTTAACTAAGATATGCAATATTTTCAAAACTGTGAGAATGTGTGAGAGTGAAGTGACAACTTAAAACAATCAACAATAATAGTGGAAGGCACACACACAAACACAAAGATTTATAGTAGTTCGGTGCTAACCCTTGCACCTACATCCACTCCCCAAGAATCCCTTGAAAATTTTCACCACTAATCGTTCTTTAACGATTACAACCTAACTTACTCAGCTAGCTTCTTATTTTTGGGCACAAGGGAGCCTTTACAATCCACCAATTACGGGTTTAGCACACCCCTCACAAGTTTCAACCAAGTTGAAACTCAACAAGATGCAAGAATAGAATAAATTCAGAATATACAGCTCCTCAATGAGTAATTTAAAATAATAAAAGCACTTTACACGATTTGAAGCTTTTTCCCTTTAAATGAGCTTCTTTTCTTTGAATGCTTGAGTTAAGAGCACTTCAGGAATGGTTGGTAGGAGCTTTGAATGGGCTTCAATGAACTTTCAAACTTCAGCAATAGAAACTTTTCAAATTGCAACAGGCTGAAATTTTTCTGGATTTAGCTTTATAAATCTCACTTTATCTCACTTGTAATCCTTCAAAGATCCACTTAAAAGCTTACTAATTCATCACATTAACTCGTATTTATAATTGGTTGAGGGATTGAACCGTTGGAGTGGCCTTTCCGAACGTTGGAATGTCAGAACTAGCCGTTACAGGTTCACTCAGGGCGTTAGTCGGCTCCAGAACCGACTGACATGGGGTTAGTCGGCTCATGTAAACCTTCTGTGTTTGCTACAATAGTCGACTTTAGAGCCGACTACTTTATGCCAAGTCACTGTATGGTCACAGTAGTCGGCTCTAGAGCCGACTAACCTATGTTTTCTTCTGAAATACCAATTGTGACATATTTTTGACTTGATAGCTTGCATGTGGGTTGGCTAATGGCTTCAATCTTCCATTTCAAGTTCCAGTAATTGCCGTGGGAGTTAACTAAAGTCTCCAAAACTTAACAATTCATTCCACGGACTTGAAAACTCAATAAATCAAGTAAACTTGGTACCATAACTTACACAATTTGAATTTTCTTCATTTAAGAACATTGCCAAACATTTGAGATTTGCTTAATTTGATCTTGAATCCTTCTTCTCAGATCTTGAAATTCTCTCTCTTGAATCATATACTCATTTTGAGGTTTGGAATCCATTTAGATGTTTTTGGTAACTTTGTATACCTACACGTCACATTAATTCTTCACGAAAATCATTAGTAACCTACTTAATTATTTTGTGATCATCAAAATTAATACGGGGTCAACAGATCATATTGAAATTAAATCAAAAAAAAGAAGAGAAACAGTCCAAGCTAGGGTTGATCTATTGTAACCAATGCAATGCATGAATTAGTGGCTAATATATTCACTATTTTGCAACCTGATTTTAAAGTGTCAAATTATAATTCATGGCTGTTATTAGGGCATCTAAATATTAATAGTTTGTTGAAAACTATAATGACCAGAAATTAGATGGCAAGCTAAAAACTAGTTCTAAGAATAATATACCTAATTGAAAATTTGCTTGAGCTTTGTTATTTGTTTCCTTTCATCGTCCAATTATTTAGATATGAGAATAAAGAATAAAAAATAATTTAATATTAAGTGTTTGCTAAAATAGTTAATAGTGATATTTTATAGCTTTATATTTTATTAAACTCTTAGAATTAGAAAAATAATGGCAAACATGTGTCGCTTATTATGAAAAAAACTTGATAGCAAACACCTAAAGAACTATGCCTAACTTTCATTCTTAGTATTATGAGTTGATGGTGTTATTGAATTGATGGAACTAATCCAGAACTCATCTAGATAATTGTTTTGTTTAATATATGGCTTAGATCTCCTGAGGAATCTTTTTTTAACAAATTATCATTTAATTAGTTTTCATGTCATATATGCACTATAGTTGCTTGTTTCTATACATAAGATGAGATGCACTCACCCATTACAGATTGATATTTTTTTGGTAAGTGCCCCTGTACTATGGTAATAGATTCTGATGTGAGTGTATGTAATTTTCTTTCATTTTATAGTTTAAATTTAAATTTCTAAACATCATTATTAAGAATGCAATTTATGGGCATTATAAAGAAATTAGGCACTTACCTTTTCACCTATGAACACTTATTTCTCTATATAATTCACATTAAAAGACTACAAGGTAATATCAGTGTTGCAAAATGGTACAGATCAACATTGCAAGGATATCTTTCTATGGTTATATATATGTGGCACCACTATCACCACTTTAATATTGCTTAGTAGTTTATTTTGCCTACAGTTTTGTCCATCTATAAATTCTACGTTACATACGTAGTAATCTGCAGGTATGTATGATTCACTACTTTTATATGCATTGATGGTATTATAGTGATCATACACTAAAGCTCACTTATCTCTTAGTGTCGCACATAATGCTATGACAAAGATAAAAATAAAAAGAATAGTGACAATTTCTTAGTGTAATATCACTTTCAATCAACCATCTATTTATGAGGGAGGTTGTGTAGGCCCAAGGGTAACCCAAGAAAAGGAGAGGGGTGAATTAAGTTCTTGAGAAATTGATGCTAACTTCTAACTTAATATGATGTAATGAGAATGTTAAATTATAAACTATGCAGCAATAGTAATACAATAATAAATATAAGCAATAAAAAGAAAATAAAGTACAATAAAGTAAATGAGGCACTAAACTTTTATAGTGATTTGATACTTCTTGCCTACATCTATTTTTCAAGACTCCTACTTGAAATTTTACTACACCAACTTTCTTAATCAGATGAAAGCCAAACCCTTTATACCACCCCTTTTCCCATGCCAAGAACTCTCATAAGCTTAACACAAGTATAAAGCACAATTCTCTTGAACAAAAGAGTATAAGAAAACATCTCAAGAAATGTGGATTTGCAAATGAAGCAATAAACTTGGGAAATGGAAGTATATACACTCAAGGCTCAAAACTCCTTTTTATAACGATTTACTGATAATTTCTAACCCAATTTTTTATATAAAAATAAGTCCCAAACCTTTGATTACATAGAGCCAAAAAAATTGCCCATTAAAGCTCTAAGATAGTTTCAACGGTCATCTAAAATATGACCATTGGGACTGCCAGAACCTCTACAGTCAACCACCAAGGTTAGAGCTAGTTAACTACTTTAACCTACCGTGGTCGATAGCTGGTCAAGCAATTAGCATGAATCCTAGAGTATATCTAATTTGCTCTTCTCTATTCAACAACATTTAGTTTAGTCGATTGCTCACTCTTGGTTTTAAATTTTTATGAATATTTTTTGCTAATTTTGATCCAAAACCTAGTCTAATTGATTTTAGTAACTATTTGAGCCTTATATGCTTACCATGTTTTACAATAGGTTCTTAGGAAAAAATAAAAATTATAAGCTGAACCTTTGCCTTTGGATTTTAATGTATTAGTTAATAGTTGAATTTAGCAATGCCATTCTCTAACTTTCAATTCTTGTATAATTTGAGTTTTTATCGTATCAGATATATGCTAGATGAAATGTTTGTTATTCTTAGACTTTTACACCTATCTATCATTATAAACTCAAGCATACTATTAGTCCTTTAATTAATGTCTTGTTATCATTAAAATATAAATTATCAAACTCTAAAGTTGAATAGGTTGAGGGTTCTCTTTCTGTCTCACTTTTTTCTTTTTGTAATCTTTTTTTTTGCTCTTGCTACTTAAATGAATTTTAGGCTCTAGCCCATTTCTTCATTAAAAATAAGAAGTTATGATCAATCTTGGCTTATTTCCTACTAAATTGAAAGTCTAATTGAGCTAAATTTCAAGTCTGATTTAAATTGGCTCGGACCTAAATCAAGGTTAAATCAAACTAGAGCCAAGCTTACTTTGAGCTTAAAATCTTAGGTGTCATTTACTATTCTTTCTTTTTTTTTTTTATTTATAGTAATAAATAAGTAGAACTTTTGTTTCTATTTTTTCTAATTTTTAGAAATATAAATAAATTTGGTTGTAATCAATTATTTTTAAAACCATAAGGTATCAGTAGTTGAGGTAGAAGTAGTAGATATAGTAGTGAAGATGGACGTAATATCAATGGTGTGGTTGTTGCTATATAGTAAAGCTGGTGGTGATAGCAATAGTAGCAATGGTAATATGATGAAGGTAATAATAGCAGCAATGCTGGTGATGATGAGATGACAATAGCGGCGAAGGTTTCATCAATGTGGTGGAGGCAACAATGATGCTGACATAGTATTGAAGTAGCAATAGAAGTGATGGTTACTGTGATGATGCTTGTAGTGGAGGTATCAATGGAGATGATAACAACAGTGGTGGTATGGCGCAATAGTGGCAACAATTATAAGGGTAGCAAAGGTGAAAATACGCTGGAGATGATATTTATGGTATTGCTAAAAAAGTGAGATTCTTTTTTTTGAAAGTATTGAAAATAAGGAATTCTTAATTTTTTTATAGAAATAATGAAAATAATTTTTAAAAAAGAAAATAAAAAAGAACCAAATATTTTTTTCTCATTTTTATATTTTTAAAAATAAAAAAAATAAAAATAATGCTAAGTAGGCACTTAATGTTTTGTTTTTATTTTCTTTTTTGAATGTAATGGCTCATTGAGTTCATCCCATCATAACTTTTAGTTGTATGAGAGTCATGCAATAAAAATAAAAGGCTAAACTACAGTTTTAATCCTGAATTTAGGGGCTGTGTCACTTTGATCTCTGAATTTTAAAAAGTTATAAAATCGATTATGTATTTTCATTTTTGTTTCGTTTTGGTCCCTAATGTTAAACAAGACAGATTTATATCTTATATGGTAGCTTGACATGGCATCCATCATGACAAAATCAAATGAGAATCCATTAACGACCCATTAATTCATTAACATATTATCCAATAGTCTATTAGTTAAAATAAAAAACTTTCGTAGCTTACCCTTGTTCCACCCCTTCCGCTTTTTTTTGCCGCCGCACGAGTTCCGCCTGCCGCCGTATGCCAGTGGCCGCCCCACCTTCCCCATCCGTCGGCCTCCCCCCCTCACGTGCGGCACCACCCGGTCCCTGCTCCGGTACTCGGTCCGCTTGGCCTCCACGTTCCTCCGCAGTGCCTCCAAGACGTTCGACAGCACGTCCCTGAGCATGCCCTCGTCCGTATCCGGCTGGGCGGGGAGGGGTCCGGCGTTCCACGCTGCCTCCGTCCGCAGGACCCACGTCATGGCCGCTGCGTAGCCGCCGGCGGCGAGGCACTTGAGGTAGTTGACGACGTAACGGACGATCTTCGGCACGGAACCGTCGGGCGGCGGGGGTGCCCCATCCTGGAGGCTCTCGATCTGGAGTCCCAGCTCCCAGAAGACTTTGGCGGCGGCGTGGACGAGGAGCTTCTGCAGCTCCCGGAAGCCGATGTCCTCCATGGCCTCGCCATCGAAGATGTCGATGAAGTCCGGGCGGATGCGGTCGAGGGCGTCGAGCATGTCGAGCAGCCTGAATAGCTTCACGCTTCTTAGCAGACCGCAGCGAGATCCGAGATGAAAGAGATGGACGGTGGTCTTTAGGCAGTCGGCGGCCAGCGACGGAACTTGTGCGGCGACGAGAGAAGGTGAGAGGGAGGATAAGCTGCCATGGCCAGCGACGAAACTTATGTGAAAATTTTTTATTTTAATTAATGAATTATTGAATAACATGTTAATAGATTAACATATTCTTAATGAGTTCTCATTTGATTTTGTCATGATGAATGACACGTCAATTGTCACGCAGGATAAAATCAAATGGTGTCTGCCCTATTTAACGGTAAGAACTAAAAGAAACAAAAATAGAAGTATAGGATCGATTTTATAATTTTTTAAAATTTAAGGATTAAAATGATACATCTTCCTAAGTTCAGGGTTAAAATTATAGCTTAATCAAAATAAAAATTTTTTTGAGGTGATTGTAAGACCGTAGAAAAGAGATTTTTATTATTATACTTCTGATTATACGTGAGTGATTGCTACGGGTATAAGTGATTGAAGCCTTTGTGTAAGGCTTTAAATGGTAGGATTGGACGCAACTTCGTCAAATAAAACTTTATAATAGCATCGTAGCTGAACCTACAAAGAGACCCTTCCACCTATTTTTTCTTCGATAACTTTAGCATCACTCAGCTCCTCAAAAAGTCACGCAAGTCACAAATATTAGTGGCGCGCATAGACAAGCACCAAAATATATGGCAAAAAACTATTCCATGCAGCTTGGGCCCACATCCAATAAATTAGGTCAGCTTGCTTTGATTGAAAACAAAATACTATCTGGCCCTCCTTTGAGATTATAAAATTTTCTCACGTACGTCATTTATTGGATGCAGTAAAAGATCCATTGCGTCTTCTATGTACCTTGCATTAAAAAAAAAAAAAAAACATCCACATCTATTGGACCTTATATTAAAAAAAAAAATTAAATTATATTTTTAATACTCAAACTTAGGAATACATTATTTTACTCTTTAAACTTCAAAAAATTATAAAATTAATCTTAAATTTTATTTTTTATTTCTCTTTATTTTCTACCGTTAAAACAAAATAACATCGTGAGTAACCCGCTTACATGATTAGCTTCACGTAATTCATTAATATTAGATGTCTAAGTAATTTTACTAGAATTAGTATTATGTATCAGCAGTAATTCATCATTATTTGGTGTCTCAAACCTATCCACACCATGAATATTAATTTAGATATTTGGATATGTATTTAGATGACAGCATTTAGACTTTTACGTTCTGATATAATAACTTTGTAACAGCATTTTGAGGTTATGAGATTCAGTTTTCGCTGATGTTGTCATGTTTATCATTATATTGTTTATGTTAAAATTTAGTAGGCTTTATGTGCTCTTAGGATTCCCTTTAAGAGTATATGATCATATTGAGATGTTCGTGAACTAGGCTCCAAATTGAGGGTCGCAACAACTATATTCTCCCTCGAAAGCCCTTCTTCATTTGAGCGCTTTCACTCTATTAGTACTTTCTTTAGGGATATCATTGTTAAATCCCTTGGTTTTGTAAACGTGAAATCATAAAAGGAATTCTGGTAACTAGAAAAATATGAAATCATAAAAGGAATTCTGGTAGCTACTCCTTCGATCTTGGATGAGATTCTAAGCATATGCGGAAGCAGTAGTGTTGCCGATCCGATTTTTACTTCGAAAGGTTTGTAACAAGAACTGAAAATCCGAAGAGGTAAATCAAAATCTACTGCATGATAACGTCTACTTTTAATATTGGTAACAGTTTACTATTGCTTGTTGATTCGCCTTTGATAGATTATATTTACATGAGATGCAAACATAGAGAAGGTATTCATGCTTATATCTCAATTCTCATTAATGGCCATTTTGTTTTGTTTATAGTATGGAACCTTTTTTATCAAATTCCATGCAAAACGGACTTTGATTTCTAGAGATACAATAATCCCTACAAGTTTTTTCCATCTCTATAAAGTCTATTTTTAGAACAATAAACAATGATTTTTGATGCATAAAATTGCCATAACTTACAGTAGATTACAAAAGATTTCCATCGGTATGTCACATGAATTTTTTAGACTTCTGTTTTGTGAAATGGAAGCCTTAGAGAATGCATCCCGTGACTCTGCTTCAGGCAACCAGAGGAAGAGGACGACCTGCTCGCGCATGGGCCGCATCCTTCCAGGTTGAAGCGGCCGCGCGCTGACTGCGGCAACACGTGCGCTCTTGATGTGGGGCCAGAGTAAACCACACCGAGGCTTAGAGTCAGGGGAGTCCCAAACGAGAATACATGGCTAGCCCCTGCTTGAGATACAAGCTTAGGCTACCGGGCTCGGGTGGCCATCTGCGCCACGCCCATCTTTCCTTGATGGTGCTGTATGACTATCAGAGTATGGTAGTGATCTGTCACATGGATGTGGGAAACCATCGTCACCGAAATGGACATCTTCTGGGCTTTAAACGAAAAGTAAAAAAAAGTTGATTAAATAAAAAGAAAAAGGAAAAGGAAAAGGGACAAGTGGTTGGAAGGATGAAATTGGTGACAATGGGTTGAAAACAAAAATAATTAGATTAGTATAAAATTAATTTCTCATTCTTTAATGAAAAATTAGTCATTGAAAGGATTCCAAAAATTTCATATGCCTCATGTATGAATTCATTTCTGGTTCTTGATTTATAGAACTTAAGATATATTTTGTATTAATGCTACTTGTATGATAAAATGTAGAGTCTCATCCATTAAATGAATAATATATATATTGCTTCTCGTATGCTAGCATGTTTAGAGTAATTGGATAGTGATTATTGGCATGATGAGAGCGTATATAGTATGATGAAAGACTTATAATTATTTTGTCAAATATAATGTAAAGCTCAGCATCCCTATATTATTATTGCATATTAGATGTTTTGTACTTTTAATGTTTGAAAAATATTTTTGTATTTTTTCTTGAAAGCCCTTCTTCATCTAGCACTCTCTTTACGGACATCGCCATTGAATCCTTTAATTTTGAATGAGATCCAAGTATGTGTGAAAGCAGTAGCATTTCCGATCCGATTTCTATATCGAAAGGTTTGTAACAATAAACGAAGGTCCGAATAGATAAATCAAAATTTACTGTATGATAACGTTTAATTTTAACACTAATTATCACCGATCAGTTACCATGATGGAGGAGGTGGATGATGGATGGCAGCAGTAAACAACAGAGATGGGGGCTGGCATTGGCAAGACTAAGAATGGTGATGGGGAGGAGAAGACATTAGCAAACACCCGTGTAGGAGGTGGTGCTAAGAGCCGAGGATGGCGTCAGGGTAGGAGTGGATGCTAACCAAGGACGATGGTATAGTTTTTCCCAGAAGGCCAACGACAATGATTGGGGAGGAGCCAATGCCATGGCATGCAAGAGAGAGGACAGCCAACATGGTAGAGAGAGGGGGAGAGAGAGAGGCAAGAGAGAAGGGTGGGAAAGATCTTAAGATGAAAGATGAGAGAGACGATCCACCCAAAAAAAAAAAAAAAATCCTTGCCATTTCAGTGGATGTGATTTCAACCAAATTTTCTTAAAAAAATAATGAAAAAAAAAAGCACCATAGTCTTTCCCAACTGAATAATATTTGATTATTATTTTTTTGGGTAGGGGTCACCCCGTAGAAGAAAGCAAAGCTGATGCTGTCATCCCCCATGACCTAGCCCATTACAACTTCAAGCTTAGGCACTGACTGCAGCAGTTGAAGACTCTCTCCAAGCCTTGTGGCTATTTTCTGTGCTCTTATGGGTGCTTTGTCATGCTTTTGTGAGGGAAGGGACTGTCACTTCTCTTCCCTTGTTGATTTATTTCTTTCTGTTCCTTTGAATTGTTCTTAGTTAAGGCTTAGGATTTTTTTTTTTTAATTATTATTTCATAATAGTGCCCTTGAAAAAAATGGACAGCAAGAATTGAGAACTCTGGCATTGGATTTGTTCTCCCTTATTAAATGCACACCAAACTTGGCTGCTTGAAGACTTCTCATCCTCCTCCTTGAAGAGGCCAAATAACAGGCCCTCCCAGCCAAAACCATTCAACCACCCAACCCTCACGAATGAGTGGCCAATAATTTCTTGCATCCCTTCACCACTTAATTTTTTTAATCATGATTTTGTCATATTTTATTGGTGAGTGCTTCTGGTCCCTTAACTAGTAGTTGTCTTCATTAAGAAAACAAAAAGAGATGGATGTACAGCAACATGAAAGCATGCGCTACCTGAAGAGTTGAAACCTCTGAAGTGGCCCCATTGGACCCTTCCCTCCTTAACCAACTCTTTCATAAAAAATGAGCCCTTTATCTATCATTATCATACGTATTAATTATTCAACGCCTTGGTACCGAATATTTAATATGTATGAACGCACTAATGAAGGGAACGTGTAGGTGAGTAGAGCCTTTGAAATTCTGAACACTTGCTATGACAAATGATAGAAGAATTTATGCTGAAGGAAGATTTAGCTTTGGGCAAGAAGGATTAATAGAAAATTGATAAAATCCACATCTATATTTTACATTCAATTTTGAATCCAACTTGATTTATTATATTTGAACAATTTTTCCCGGGTTTATTATATTTTCTCTAATGAAATCGATGGGTAACTCCCATCAAAAGAAGTTTAATGAAACATTTATTCACAAGTCGAACTTTTGCTCTCGGTTCCTACCACATTCATAATCTTGCATTTATGAATCAACAAATTACAACATGTTCATGTCGAGACTGCGACCGGTCTCATCCATGGACAAGTCATCATAAAATGCTCCTCCAAGGATCTGACCTCCAGCCTCGAACTGCAACTGAAACTCTCCATAGATGCTTGTGTCTCCAAATCCATGAAGAAAATCACTGCTAGATGGAGCATCAACCTGAAATGATCCATCCTTGAAGACATCAGAATTCCAGTTGGAGTCCCATTGGCAATTCATTCCACCATCTGAATTCAGTAAGCTCTGGCCAGTGGCATGATCCATTGATAACCAATCTGCAAACAAAACTTTGGGAAAGGGAGGATGCAACGTTGCTTTAAAAGAATCATGGTCGATACTACGTCTCATCGATGGGCGAGAGCCCTCTGAACATGGCTCCAGTTGCTCAAGAAATCCAGAACCTAGCATTTGTTCATTCACTTCTTCAGGACACTGTCTCATTTTTGGGCTTTGGCTGGCTGAATCTTGAGATTTGGCTCCTGAGGCATGAGAATTTGATCCCTCAGCCTTTGCAACCTTCTTCTTAAGGTAGGTGTTCCAGTAGTTCTTCACTTCATTATCAGTTCTTCCAGGTAGGTGCATTGCTATCTGAGACCACCTATGACATGAAATGCTGAATGATTAAACTAATTTGTTTATATTACAAGAAATGCTAAAGAAAATAAGAGATGGCACAATGGCACAATGGACATGGCATCCTTACCACCGAGGAGATAGAGGTCTGTGCCCAAGTCAACGAATAAACAAAGATGTTAAAAAAAAATAGTTGCTTGATTAATATAGAAGGAAAACCAATTTGTACAAATACCTAAAGAAATCAGATGAAGCTTTTAAAGAACAGTCCATTCAGCTCAAACCACAAGCCAGACTTAACAGTGATATAATCTGTTTAAGAATTGTCTGCTCCTTGATGTGCTATGTTGATTGACATCGAATTTTTGAGAATTATGCACTGTTGAAGAACAATTGAGGAAGAGTAAGCCTTGAATTGGTATACACTTTTGTTGCGCTCCTTCCAAAGGCACCAACAAACAATTAAAACTAAACAATCCCATGCTTTGGATGATGGAAGAGGAGGAAAAGGGAGATGGCGCAGTATTAGTTGCCATACCGAAGAAGAGAAGAAGAGGAAATGAACAAGTGTTCTATTATTTCTTCCATGGTATAGTAAAGCAGGCAATGTGATGGAGCTATCCAATTCCATTTACCTGGGTTATAGGGTGGAGATGAGGACAGGACAGTGAACTGCAGATCCGGGAGGGAAGAGCAAAGAGTTTAAATGGATACAAAGATGCAACTCTTGGAATTTAATTCAGTGGTTGTCTGACCGGAGAGTTGGTTTTTCCTTTTCTATTTGGTTTTCGAGAAGTATGATGGAAGAAGCCCAGCCAAAAATTTATCAGCCGGTGGCTGTTGCAAATCTAAGCAAGTTCTGTAGCTTTGAAGGAACCAAGTAAACTCCTTATCATTTGTCTTAACCCTCTTAGCTTTGTAATATATCTATCGTTTTCAAAACGTCAACATCAGCTTAGTGTTTAATTTGCCAGTGAGATACTGCTTGCAAATTGACCTTGATCAGCACTGCATTTTTTTTTTAATTCTTTTAGACAATATCTATTTGTGATGGGTTCTCTCCCATCCTTTTCTCAAAAGCGAAAAAAAAAAAAGAAAGAAAATAAGGAAGAGGAGGAAGAAGGAAAATACATTGGTTGTTGGTAAAAAAACCAGCACTTAGGCCATAATTGGTCTCGGCTAAATAGAGCACAAATAGAGATAGGATACTCTTTAAGAACTTACTTGTTTCCCAACATGGCATGAAGATTTATGACTCTTTCCTCCTCCTCAGCAGAGAAAACACCACGTTTCAGTCCTGGTCTCAGGTAGTTGATCCACCTCAATCTGCAGCTCTTTCCATTTCTTTGTAAGCCTACAAAAAAAAAAAAAAAAGGAACTCCATTACTTTGGTGGAAAATAGCTTGTTGAGTATTGGTGCAGATGGGATCCTCCTACAAATTTATCAACAAAATGCAAACCATTTTAACTTGAATAACAGAGAAGATGGCCAAAAGAATAATCCATGGACCGGATTCATGCAATTCATATCAAATACCCTTGTAAGCAGATAGATTGGTTCTTTATGATAAAAATGAAAGCAAATTTGTTACATTGTATGCCTTGAAACAATATTTCCAAAGTTTGCATCGACTCTTTGGAAGGCTCTGATGGAGAGATGGAGACTCACCAGCTTTGGCAGGAACTGTGCTCCAGCAGCCATGGCCATGCCTGAGGATGTAATCCCTGAGCCTCTGGTCCTCCTCTGGTGACCACAACCCCTTCCTATAATTTACCTTTGGTTTCTCACATGTCCTGCATCCCATTGCCACGAAATGCTCGCTGGCAAGCTATACGATTTGGATGGTTGAGAAAGTATGAGAGAACTGAGCCTCAAGTGTCAAGCCCTTGCGATGCACTGAGAGAAGAGAGCTAGAATTTAAAGGGCGATACAACCTAGGCTGGTGAATTTTTGTAACAGAATAACATATTAAACAATTATATGGCAATAAAACAATGTAATAATAAACAAATAACAAAGTCTTCTGACATTGTTGGCCACTCTTTGCGTGCCACGTGTCTAGAGTCTAGTCCTACCAAATCCTATTCAGTGGCAGCTGTAAAAAACAAAGGAATGAACAGAGCCATGCTTCAGAAATTAAATCTAGTCTTCAAGAGAAGTATGCCGTCATTTATCAATCATTTTGGGGACATGCAACTCCTATGATGTGTAGTACCCCAAAGAAGACTTAAAAGCCATAGCTCTCTTGCATTTTTTAAAATTCTGCCAACCTTTTAGACTGTTAGTATGAAAACAGATGGAATATCACTAAAAAGCGCAGGCGTGCTCCTTGGCAAGGACCATTTAAAATTAAAACAACCCATAAGCATATATTGAAATGACTTGTAAGGTCAGCTCTGTGCTTCATCCTTTGTTCTGATATGATGACATTATCATCCAACTAATCTCTGTGCCTTGTTATTAGTTTTCTCATTGGATGTGCTTCAAATACATAACGCTGCTAGGTTTCTAGAAATATATTACAGATTGCCCTCACAACTAAGGAAATCTACTTGCCACTCTTGTGTTCAATCCTTAATAATATAGTAAATGAATTCTTTGAGTGCCATGCCTGCATTAAGAAATCATTGTCGATGCTGTGCCGATGCTTGTGTTCCTATCTGTCAGGACTATTTCTTCATCCAAAACTTTATTTATTTATTTATTTATTTTTGATGTTTTCTTAATAATTATGCTACCATTGGAGTCTAGAGAGAATCATATGACCTTGGCATATGATTAAGGTCATATGATTTAAGCATAATTAAATCAGAAATCCTTTTAGTGATTTCTTTTTCAATCATTTTCAAGTTGGCAGTTCCCTTCATTGGTCCCCAATATCCATCTATTTTACTCACTGTGACAACTATAATCAAAAGGAAGGTAAAAAAAAGATGTTTCATTGGATAGAAGTGTGGTAGGTAACTTACATAAAGCAGGAAACAGATGTGTGACATTCTATACAACTAGCAAAGAACATGTGGACCTTAAAAATATTCAAAATCTAATTTGTTATGTCTGAAGTGTGCAAAAGTCCTAGAAAGTACAAGGTTTTGTAGAAATTGATACAGTTTGGTTTGAAATAGGAATTGAAGAGTACTTCAAGCACACTCAAACCCAAATCTCTAGATGTGAATACCGACTGTCTGGTACTATTTGAGATCTTGGACATTTGACCATCATTAGTATATAGCATGAAGCAAAAAAAATTTCTAATCTCAATTTAAATATGAACATAGGAAAAGGAGGAACAAAGCATGATAGAAAATATTCGAGCCAACAAAATTTTCTTCTCGGAGCAACCAAATAGTACTACTCAATGCATACATTTGACAGTTTACCAACTTGGCCTTTTATTATTATTAACATTATAATACACAATTGTTAGGTGCATCTTAAATTCCTTGATTCACCCTACTTTATGATTCAGTTTGATAAATTTGGAGAAAGAAAAATTGAATGGAGATTTTTTGTGAGGTCTATGGAGGGTTTGGGCCAACAGGTTCTCAGAAAGAATCTTAGAGAGAGAGAGAGAGAATGTGTGTGTGAGAGAGTGTATTGAAAATTAGGATTTTGCGAGAGCCATTTCTATACTCTTGCATCTCTTTCTTTTTCATTTATATTAGAATTTTTTCATCATTTCCATCCATGAATGTAGGCTGAAAAGATGAATCATGTAAATCTTACTGTTTTGTATTTGATTTGCTATTTTCTTGTTATCTTTGTTTGATATCATATTTATCACTAACAAAATTCGTCTCAACAACAATTTAAATGCAGTAACTTTGTGATTCAGATCGATCCACCATTAACTATAATCTGCCCCATGCTTTCACTTGAGTTGGTTTTATAAAATATTTCACCTATCAACATCAGTGGCACTCACTCAGATTCTGGAAAGATGCAGGCAAAAGGTGT
Organism: Metroxylon sagu; assembly: GCA_017589505.3. NCBI lineage: Eukaryota > Viridiplantae > Streptophyta > Magnoliopsida > Arecales > Arecaceae > Metroxylon > Metroxylon sagu. Next base: position 173,957 of record JACVBY030000402.1, on the reverse strand, counting down.
ATTGCTGACAGTCTTCAGAAGGAAGCCAAGAGTTAAGTCGCATATTGGAAGAATAGGGCAGGTTATATTTTTCTGATCAGATTGCTTGTTTTCAAAAGCAACCAACTTGCATTTAATTAATTGAGGAATGTACATGCTCAATTATATACTATGCGCATGATAACGACTTTTATTTTTTAGCCAATCAAATCTGGGTCTTAGTGAAACGGAAACAATAGAAAAGGGAAGAAAAGAAACTCGCATTACAGAAATGAGAGTTTACACGGGACTTAAGAGAAAAAAAAAAAAAAAAAAAAATTGTTGCCTTTCAGACAACTGACGCCATTTTTTTTTTTTTTTTCAATTCAGAATATGTACTGTTAGAAATATTAAACAGCATATGATGAAAGCTTTTCATACTATTGGTCTACCTTCTGATTCTGAACTTGTTAATAAAACAATTGTACTTCCTCACAGGGGAACAAAAAAAAAATTAAAGCAAAAGAGCAAAAGCAAATCACGGAAGTGCAGTTGGATGTTACACTTGCTCATATTAAATTCACAAATAAAAACAGATAGTGATTCGATTTCAACTTAACTAAGATATAACACCTACTCATTGAAAAATGCACCAGCTTCCACAGTTAGCTAATTAATTTATATAAGGACTGATTAGTTAATTAGGTGCATTTCCGTTGTCACTCTTGCCTATGAAAGGTGAATTTAATTGGAAGCTTTTGATCAATGGAAGAATCTCAGTTCACATTATGATTTAAAAGTTTGATCACTTACAAACGTTCTGACTTCATAGAAAATAAGAAGTCCTCTACTAAATTTAATTTGTTGTTTCTAATTTATTGGAGAATAAAGGAATTAACCACACTTAAGATATTTAGAAAAACGAACTGAAACGTAGGGACCTGAAGAGCGTTATCATCTAGATTTTGGATGTCTAAAACCTATGTGTTTAAACTGTTATGAATGTGAGATATAAGCCTTTGTTATTCTATGGATCTATTCTACTGTTTTCATAAAATTAAAGGCAGCCATGACCATTGTGCTGTCGACGATTGATCTGAACCATAAAATTACGTTAAGGTTTCCAACACTTTCTCCCTAATCGAGGGCTCACTGAGATGCATTAACTCATTTTAAATCTATGCTTTAGAGGAGGAGAAAAATACGGTCGCAATTGTTCATGACAAGCACTTGGCCGTTCATTCTCGAACTGCCATTCTTAGAGCAAGATTTTTTTTTTTCCCCGTCTCCTCCCTAAAGTTCTAACAACTCTTGAATCAAAAGACCATTAATGTGTCTTCATTAAGAAACATCTGCAGGAGGCACAAAATGAGGAAATGTACGAGATCTAGTGAATAAATAAGGATTTCATTTAAAAAGATTAGGTAAAAAGTTATTATTTAAACTCCTTAATTATATATAAGTACTTAAGATTTTTTTAGTATATAATAGATGTAGGATTAAATATTCGCCAAATATGGGCTCTCATATACTCTTATTCAAGTCTTAACATCTTTACTAGGTTAAGGGTCTATATTGAATCCACATTTAAATTCAATGGTAAATATATAGAGCTTATCTACAGTGTTCAAGAACTCAGTACGCTCTGATACCATTTGTAACAATTCAGGACCTCACCCAAAATAGCTATCCAAAAAGTTATTTTTGATTTCCTTGATCTTGTATAAGTACCTAAGATTTTTTTAATACTGATATGATACTAAGCATTCACCAGCATAGAACTTTTGACTTTACAAATGAATTAATAATAACTGAGGGATATGCTGAGACTCTTGACTTAGGTGAAATCCTTAACAATCGAAGCATTACTCATGTAAGGAATTCTATAGAATTTCTTAGTCTACATGGTATTACAACATAAAACACAAATTAAAAGTAAAATTTTAACTTGAAGTAATTAAAATCAAACTTAAAGCAGAAATTATGATGAAAGAGTTAATAAAGAATTAAAAACTAGACTAGGAGAGAGAAACACAAAAATAGAAAATAATATAGAGTTATAGGATAAGTAGAAAGCCTTGAGCCTTGAACCTCTCGTCTTTATGAGGTTTTAATAGAAGATGCTTAGTAACTCATAAATATTTTCTTCCAAACCAAGATCTTGTACCATGGCTCTTGGCAATCTCGTATCATACAAAAAGTTGAGAAAAGTCTTAAAAAGGGATTTTTAGTTTTTATAATTGATTTTTTTGTACGTGGTATTTGTAAGAGAAATCTCTTACAACTAGTAGATTTTTTCTAATTCTTATTATAAAATAAATAAATAAGATAAATGTCAACTAAATATCATAAAATAATTTTAAAGTCTTTTTGGACTTTTTCACTATCAATCCTGACTAGTTTGAGATTTAGGATTTACTATTTTTGTTGTTAGAATTTTAACTCATCTAACATGAGTTTTTAGAAGAAATATATATGAAAATTTGGCAAAAATAAAGAAACAAACATTAGTAAATCAATTGATTAGAATAGCATCTCATAAAAATATAAAACTTCGTGAGAATTGACATGTCTAATAATATCTGGCCTCTGATTGATGAGTTTCAAGTTACTTTAGAAGAATAACTTAGAAGTGAATCCAATAGAAGTGGCTTTAAATTTTATTTAGGTTAATGTTGGCAAATCTCTCTTTAAGGACTAATGTGCACTGACCATAACTTGATACAAAGTTTAGAATTTAAGCTTATTGGGCACCTTTGAGTAAAGTATAATCTTGGTATAGCTATTTGAAGTTCGTCCCATCCCAGCATAAGTTCTTTACATGAATATCAAGAATTTGTCCTTCATCTTCTTGAGTTTTGGCCACCTTCCATGATTAGGATTAACATTAAGATCTTTTCTCGAAAGCTTACATTCTTGATTCAAGCATGTATGATGCATGGGGCTCCTTGACTGCATCAAGTATGTGCAACGAAATCTAGTGCACGACCAACAAAACCAATATCTTTAGCAATTGCAACAATAGTGGTTGAGAAGGAATCAAATAAGAAGCAATTCCAGCCACAGCGAAACAATGAAATTAGTTCTCTATGATAACATCAATTTTATAGATAAAATTATATCATATTTCAGCATGATAATGACTCTTTCTTGAAAGTTCATTATATCAAAAAGAATTATGGTAATCATTTTTATAATACGCCATTAACTAATCTGAATATTAGAGTAGAAATGAGTTTCCCTTTCTAAGGATTCATTTATTTCTTATCCAAACAATAGTATAGGAATGACAACTCCAGGATTTTATCTTTCATTTCTATTTTATTTCAATTCTGATTTCTGTTTCTTTTTCGTTCTATAATAGCCAAGGAGTTTTCATTACAAAAGAACAAGAGTTATTTAATTGGTTATTAACTAAATGGGAGAAGCAACCCCATGCGGAAATTTTTGGAATGAATAGAGGAACGTAGAATACGGGCACGTTAGAAGCACACGTTACAAACTTAAATGTAACATTAAAAATAACACAAATAATGACGTGGTGATGATGATGATGATGATGATGTGGTTTAAGCATAAAGAAAATATGATCATAGCTATCATTTAAAACGTATGCATTGAATCCTCCCACGTCTCTGTTTAACTCTATTGCATGCGACCTGTGTTTGGCTCAACATCAAATGAGCTGGCTGGAGCTCAACATGATCCTAAACGCTCAAGCTTGCCGGCCCGGGCGTGAATGGTGGTCGCCCGAAGGGAATCCCTAAAAATCCACTGCCGATATCCTCGCTTAAACACGATGGCAAAGCGGATCTAGCGTCGTGAAGCGGCTCGCCAGCCCACCGAGTCGTCTCGCCAGTTGCCAGAAGCGACCAGCCCGTCTCCTCTCTCGAATCCCCCCAGGCCTCACCCTCTCCGATCGCCGTCGTTGCCGCCGCCGCCGCGCCGCCATCGTCTCCTCCTCCTCCTCCTCCTCCTCCTAATCTTCGATCCCATAATATTTTCGACGGCAGCAGGGTCACTCGGGAGATTGAAATATCCAACAAGGGGATTGGCGACTTCTCTCAGATCTTAAATCGGAGAAAAAGAACGAGAAGAAGACGATCGGACTTCTTGTTCCCGTGTGGTGCGTATTTCTTTTAAGGTCTGCTCCTTCCTCATTGCTCCTCTTGTAAAAGATTCCTTTTTTTTTTTCCCTGATGTAAAATAGTTGCTTTTCTTTTTGTAAAGTGTCGATTTAGCCTTGAAAATGAGGGTTTTTCCTTCTGTTATTTTTATTATGTATTTTATCTTAGAATTTCTTTTATAGAAACGGAAACAATGATGCACAATTTCAAGATGACATCTTTCAACTTTGGTTGCTTCTGACCCTAAATTTGGAGATGAAATGCTGGCAGTATAGTTCTTTTAACGTCAATAATAGTTACGTAATCTGAAATTTCTACAGTATTGTTCTATTTTTAAACTCACATTTGATTTCACAGGTGATGAGGTAATATATTGTGCCGTTTGATTTGGTGAATTTTTTAGATATACTGATTTATTATAAACGATCCCATAGGGCCATCCTTAATGGAAACAGCGGAATTATTTTAACCTGTATACAGTTCCAAATTATCCGTGCTGGTTATATTCAGTAGCATGCAGTTCCAAAGTATCCATGCTGGTTCCTGACCTGCTACAGGTGCAGATTATTTTTAAGGAACTAAGGATCCTTCACCAAATAATACATGAAAGACAGTGACTGGTAGATGCTAAAGCAAAACTAAGCCTTTTGTTTCCTAGATAATATCAGTTACCATGTAAACAAGATATAGATGCATGTTATGGACTTTATGGTAGATCGGTGAACATCATTACTGAAAAGAGGGGGAAAAGGAAGCAAATCTGTTATTTACCTTGAAATTTATACTAATACAATTCTCTGGAAAAAAAAATGTATTTAGAAATTCTCTTGTTTTTTAAAAAATAATTTAAGAACAGGTGGAAGTGGAAGAAAATTGTTTTGTTGGATATCTCATGGATGACATGTATGTATTTCATTGTCTGTTTTCATGTTGTTACACATCTAATGAATCCATGTTTTCTTGTCATTTTCTCATGGTGCCTCACTGAATAATGAGATATTTTATTTCCATGAATCTAATAAAGATCATGCTGACAACTAGTCAACTTGCAAATCTATTATAATTCAGATCAAAACTAGTACCTTGTCCTCTCTTTTTAAGTTGTTTCTTCTCTTCTTGGTGTGTCGTACCAGTTCCTCCCTCAGAATTTTAGTGAAAATTTAAGGTTTCAGGAAACATTGCTGCTAGAGGTTCAAAATGGTTGGCTGGAAGTCTTATATGGTCATAGCTCATATTTGTTGCTTTAGATTTGGGGAGAAAAGAAACAATTAGTCAATGCTAGGTTGATCTTCATGTTGTTATTTTTGAATTATTGCTTGAGAGCAGTTATGGAAAATTGATCTTTTTACATGAAAAAATATTAAAGTTTAGACATGAATATATGTTAGAGTGGAAGCAAGGATTGCAATACTGTAGTTTGATAGGTGGTAGCATTTATAAAAGTATTGCTACAATTTTGAGTTGGATTTAGAGTTCGAATGCCATAACTTGGTTGTTGATTTAGCTCAGGAATGTAAGCTTTCATGTAACTTATGATTAAAATGGGTCTATAAAACCAAATGCTAGCTAGTTGCAGGGCTGTCGGTGAGATGCTTCATTACTTTAGTGAGCTTGAACTTGATTTTGAACCTCCAAGCTAAAAGTGTCAAATGGGCTGAACTGTGCTGACATGACCCATGTAAGGATCAGGCTGATGGACCATCATGCCATGCTGAGCTGTGCTTGGCCATCGTGCCGTGTTGGCCTGGTGTGCCGACCTATGCGGGCTCAGCAGGCCAAGCAAGTTTTTTTGAATTTTTAAGCAATAGGTGAGAATACTCTTAAAAATTAGCCTTTTTTATTGTCGGAAAGGGTAAAACGATCTTTTTCTATGAAAATGGACAAAAAAATACTCCTGAAACTAACCATTTATGGATGTGACAGATGGAGCAAAAATGTAAAAATATGCAAATAAGCCACAGGCGGCTCATTGCATACCTAGATGGGCCAGCTTGGCCTGTGTTAGCTCGTGAGTTGTGTCGGGTTGGTACACCATGGGCCATCATGTCGACATGACTCAGCCTGCCACGGCTTAAAGGGTTATGTTGTGTCTAGCCCGGCACAGTTATTGTAGCAGCCATATCGTGCATGGCATGACCCATATTGTGTCAAATTGGACCATGCCATGAGCCACCTAGCTTACTTGACATATCTGCTCCAAGTCAGACTATCAGACATCTTGGGTTTTCTCCTTACCAAAGTGTGCTTATTATTGAGCATGCATGGGCTTATGTTAGTTATAGCTTGAATCTATTTGTATAACATATTTCAAGAAAGTCTAATATTATTCAAGGCATTTGAACAGGTTTAAATCTTTTTCTTTACAATTACTGTAAAAAATTTTATGATATGTTTCTTTGATGTTTGTCCATGTAATCCATTTACAGTAGACATATGGCAGAAATTCTAAATTTGCCCAATATCATCTGACTAAGTTGAGTGTGGCCCTACATTAATTTTAAAAAAGTTTAACCTCCATGTTAGCAATGTTGGCCCTTTTGCATATCTTATTGCAGGTTGTAATTTCTATTTTCATATTGTATTATGCATCAAGCATGTTTAACTCTACTTATCATATGGAGTTATGTATCTGCATCCCAGAAAAGAACTTACTGCAGTCTCATATGTATTTTGCTTTTTAACAATGTTGATAGTGTACTTTATTTGTACAACAAACACTAGCTTTCAAGAGTTTTCCTTGAATGAGTCTTATAAATTACAATCTATAAGTATCTATGCATCAGTTGGTTGCCAGCTACCACACTTGCATTTAGTACTGTTAGATACTGTGTGTATGCTAGGTTGCATTTTAACATCTTTCATGTCCATCCAGTGATTCAAGTCTCGGCAGGACGGTAGTCGGGATAGCTGAGACTTCTCGTGTTAGAGAAATTCCAGAACCGATCTTAGCCATTCTATCCCATCTTGTTTCGGCCATAATATATTATAGTGTCAAGTTTAAATGATCTAATTTATTGTAAAGATATAACTTTTGAAGTTTAAATATATTTAAAAACTAAATAAAATACTAAAGCTTCACAAATATATATATATATTTTTAAAGAAAAAAAGTATCCTAAGCAAGTATCAGGATGCTTGATAGGGTTGGATCAGAGATCAAGAAGGGACGGAATGCGGAGTGTCTCATTTTGTGAAAAAATTGAGACACCTTTGTTTCACAAGATTTAAAACCTTGTGTCTATCCATATTTTGAAGGAGTCTATCTACTGCTCCTCCAATATTTGCTCAAAACTTTTCCTAGCTAGATTCCTCTGGGATGTGCAAATGCATAAGTATTTGCGAATCTTCAGTAAAAGTTATGAGGGTTTGTTAGCCTACTAAAACATCGTACATTTCAATGCAAATGATCACTAATACTTAACTTTTTTGTCCATAGTTAAATATTTCAATTTTTTATTGTATACATATATGCACGTTCTATAAGAGTTACTATAAGTGGTTTTATAATTTGTGCAAGAATCACTGAAACATTGCCATGCTTCAATGTTCTGTATAAATGTTCAAATGCTGCTAGTTCTCGAGCAACCTGTTGCAGAGTTACAGGAATTTATCCTTTTCTTTCACATAGCTTTAAGTAAAATATCTGTCATCTCCTTTCCTTCTTTCCATTCATTTTTGTAGTTTTGTTGAATTGGACTTTTAATTCTGCAAGATGCAAATGTATTCTTCATTGACCTCTTTGAGTGAGCAAGTGATTCCTGGTTGCACTAACTTCTAGTGGATGATACTAGAGCTTACTAACGTTTTGATCTATATATTTGTTGTCCAATTTCTTTTTCACCATACAAATTTTGAATTCTTTTATGTAAACCTTCATTTATTAATTATTTTAAGGTTATTCATTTCCTTAATTGCTTTCGCTGATTGCATACCACATTTTGAAAGCTTCCATAACAAGGCATTAAAGGATATCTTCAGAGCTACTGGAGTCTTAGATGTTATTATTTCATCTTGCTGCTAAGAATTGTAGTATTTATGCTTTTTGGTCTTCTATGGTAAAGCTAATCAAATGACACTTCAAAGTATATTCAGTGTTTTAAGAAAATAGTCTTGAATCAGCTTTACTTCTTATTATAATGGTATATTCTCACCATCTAAGAATTATTTTAATTTTCATTGCATATTTATGCATGGGACATGTGTGCAAGAGTATTTAAGATCGAGCATTATTCTAGTTACTCCTTTACCTTCAGCTAAAACTTTACCTATTCAATTTTCAGGACTTAAATTGAAATATTATGCATAAGTCATGTATAAAATTTTGTGCCCTTGTTGTGCATATTATTCAACATCTACAGAGTGGCAGAGCCCTTAACCTTCTTTCTAGTGCTATGTTGAATGGCTACATAGTTGAGGTTCGGAGTTCGATCCCATATTACCCATATTTGGGAGGTAAGATCTGGTGTACCTGTGCTAGTTATGATATGTGCCCTTGCTATCTTTACGTGTTTGAAAGTTTTTGATATTTTTATATGTTTGGAAAATTTGTAATTTGTCTGGTTAGGAAACATGCAACCTACTTGATTTTGACACAATATACAGTCAACTTGGGTTATTAGAAATCACTTCTCTAGCTCTTTTAAATAACAGTGTCGCACACATTCTCCCATACCTGAGCAACTTAACTTTCAGTGGAACCTTCCTCTGAGGCTAGAATTTTCATGGCCATTCCTGCAGAAATGGATCGAGGTTATGGTCTCTCCTCCCTCTGAGAAAGAGAGAATTTTTTTGCCCTGTGGGAAGAGATCCATTTCCTTACCTCTCTTCCTCTTCCTCTTCCTCACGCTAATTGAGTTGACTTCCACAACTTTGTTTTACAATTGACTGCACCATGACACCATTGACATCCTTCTACATCACTTGCAAGAATCTCTCAGCTAGTTTTCTCTGTCTTTAAAGGCATATCTCAAACTCATTCTGTCTGTATTTCTCCACTCTTCTTAACTCTATTTTTAATACTTGGTATGTGGATGCGCAGTTCAATTTGTGCACCTTGATTCCTATTTTTTGTTTTTCTTCTTTTTTTTTATGTTCATTTTGGCTTGTGATTTGTTTATAGTTTTATTCTTACATAAGCTGCATAAAGATAGATTGCTTTCAATGAAGCATCGAAGCATTTATCCTATGCTTACTTTGTTTTCTGCTAAATCTTTTCGCATCTTCTTGATCTTGTGACACTTGTGGTTTCTTGTATGACTAGTTATGACTAATAAGTTGGACCTCTCGCTTATTAATCGCTTATATCTATATAATAGTAAATAATTGTTGTGTATTTTACTATTCTTTTTGAAGTCCTGTTCTCTGTTAGTATGATATTCCAATTATGATTCTTCTAATGAAGAAACAATCTTATGCCTGATTTTCTTTGGTACCAAATAATTTGCACTTGACAAGTAAGTTGCATATTAACACCTGATGGCCTATTAATAATTGATCTTTATATCGTAAAGAATGCTGTAATTTTTATCCTTTTGTAATCTGTTAATGATTATTGATGTTCATTATTTTGTTCACGATAATTTATTCATATTGATATAATTAATGGTTCCATTATGAGCATATTCAAGTTGCTAGACTGCTGAATTATATATGGTAATGATATTTTGCACTTGATAGTGATCAATCTATTACACTTCTGATATACTTTTTAATCCTCTAGTGACATTTTTTTGCACTTCCCCCCTCCTCTTAAAAGTTAAGAGGTTCATATAAGTGTGCCAACCATTTTAGCTTTGATAATTAGGAAAATGAGGTTATTAAGTTTGACATAAATAGGGGCCAAAAGAAGATAACTAAAGATTTAGAAAAGGGAAACTATATAAGAGAAGCAAGGACAATAATAAGTTGGAAGAGTAATGTTGGACTTTCCAATTTGTTAAGATTTTAATGGAGAAGTTTGCAGCTCACAAACTTGAAGATCACATGTACCCACAAGCGCATGAAATGTTCAGAGCGACCTGAAGGTGCATTCTGTGAAGAGGGAAGAGGAGGAATACATGTGAAGGTGGTGGTTGGATTACCATGAGGACAAGAGGAGGGGGCTGAGGAGGAGCTCAATTAGTATGGATGAAGGCTGTGTTAGAGAAAAGGTTGAAGCCTAGATTTACCTTAACCTAGTGGATGACACTTCTAAGGTTGGTTCTAGATGCGGTGGTATTGGATTAGTTACACTAGGAGTGATCAAATTGTTTGCAAAACTTTTGAGTCTAGTTGAACTAGATATAGGGGAGAGGGAGTGGTAGGGTCTGGAGGGTGGACAGAGTGTGTGGGAGGGTAAGATGGAAGTCAACATTCTTTTTCCTAATATAGGTTGATTGCCTAAATATAGTGATGCATAAAACTCCAATGGATTAGCTCTACAATACTGCATGATCTTTTTTTTTCTTTTTTTTTTCCTATGTGAAATTTTACTTAAATATGAAAACAAAATTTATATTTTACAAAGGAATTTCTTTTAGGATGAAAGCACTTGGCAAAAAGAAAGAATAATTGCACTGCAGGCAATCCTTAAACCTCCATTAAAGGAATGTTAAGCCCGTAGAAGGAAAATGGATAATTTAAGTTAGAGAAGGAAAGCCTGAACTTATTCTAAATTTTGTCAAAAAATCTATTACACTATTTCTCCTTTTTGATACGTAAACTTGACTATAATAATTCTATAGATTCTTAGGGGACTTACTTGTGACGCTATGACCAAGATTATAAATTGTCAAATAAGTCAATAGATGGAGGGGGGAAAAAGATATGTCTATTGCAAGCAAGGATGGCTATACTTTCCATTATTCCTCCCCCTGTGGTTGGATCTTTTGTGACATCTCTTCAAATTTAAGTTGGGATTACTATAGCTGCCAAGCGGATATGTTAGGAGTTCCCTATATTTTAAAACAGGGATTGGCATTAAAAAAGGGACTATAAATGAGACCGACGAACACAGCATGCAAACAAGTCATAAACTCCAATATGCTAGTAATTTGTTATGGTACTGCTTCTCACATCTAAATGAATTCGTCTAAACAGGGATTGGCATTAAAAAAGGGATCATAAATGAGACCGATGAACATAGAATGCAAACAAGTCATAAACTCCAATATGCTAGTAATTAGTTATGGTACTACTTCTCACATCTTTTCAAATTTAAGTTGGGATTACTTTAGCTGCCAAGTTGATATGTTAGGAGTTCCCTATATTTTAAAATAGGGATTGGCATTAAAAAAGGGACTATAAATGAGACCGACGAACACAGCATGCAAATAAGTCATAAACTCCAATATGCTAGTAATTTGTTATGGTACTGCTTCTCACATCTAAAACTTTTCATTGTTCAGGGAGTGGTATCTACCTGTTTTCAAAACCAGCCAGAAGGAATATCCAGTAGAGGTCATGTTGTGGAACTCATTATGCAGATGTATTGATGAATGAAACTAAAGTTCATTTTGCTACCAGATGAAATTCCAAGTGTCTTCAACTGGGAGCATGATAGAATCAAGTTCATGAGTCATGATTAACTTTTGAACGATAAAAGAAAGTCCAACACATGGCCATCAACTTTGCTGGGCGACAAGAATAAAAGGCTTTGTACTACATGGTTGGACATAGCTCCTACCAAAATCTGATGGATTCAAGCCAAAGTGAAGCAAAATTGCTTGTTTTACTAGTTGATCTTTTCTTCCTTTATCTATTCAAAAGTTGTCAGTTTTTGTAGTTTCGTTGTGGCACTTCCACTCCATTTCATAACATTTAAGACTATCTAATATTCTTTCAATTGGTAAAATTTGTTCAACAATCTTATAGCCGTAATTAGGAAAGAAGGAAAAAGGATTTTATAGGGCACAAAGGAGGATATGTGAAGAATGTGATTCCATTTGCTCATGCAAAAAACTTCCATATTGCAGATATATTTCACCTTCTGACTTTCTTTTGGCTTTTTAACCAATTTTTCTGAAATGTAATTCATTAAATTATTATTACACATACTATTCACAATCATGGCATGACAATTATTACATTTTATTCCTTCACTTTTTGTTAAGTTTGTTTGTCTGTCATGCATGCTTCACGCTATTTGCAATTCATTATTTAGCTATATTTCTCTCAACTTCTAAGATTGTGTAGCCAATTCTTCTCTATTCTAATCTTTGACGGAAGTTGGAACCTTATTATTGGTCTAATGAAGATACTAGTCTGTATATCATGATGTAACCCTCATTAGATCATTTTTTCCATTGCTGACAACCTATTCATTCATGATTCCACCCCATGCATCTTACACCATTATCTTTTTCCAAGCAGAATCTCCCCAACGTTGTAATGCACTCAGGCCCTTCAAACATACAGCCACATCAGGCTTAACCGATCAACCTACAGTTGATAATGGCTGGTAGAACCTCGATGCTGTATTTGCAGTCACACCTGTCCTAAATGCAACACCAGCGATGGAGCCAGGCCAGTGTCGAATTAGTAGTGCTGGGCCAACAGGTTGAACAAGCTTCATGGCAAAATCAACAGTGTGAGAGGCAATGTGATGCTGGCTGCTGGACTCCTTCTTGATTTCGATAATGCAAGTGGAGCTGGAATGCAAGATACTAGCCCTTTATTGTCATCTGATCTGCAAGGTGCTAGATCTGGAGGGCACACTGCTAACCGACATCAACTAGTCTAAGACTAAGGCTTTGTTGTTGTTGTTATATTTGTTATAGTAGCAGTTGGACAAGAAGGCAAGAAACTGGAGGTTCATTGTCAGTGGAACTGCAAGGTGCCAACTCTGGATGGGAGACTGCTAGACTTTTCCTGATTTTAGGCTCAGAATTGGTGTTGGAAAGAGAGATGCTGGGTCTTCAACATCAGCTGAACTGTGAGGTCCCAGCTTTAGACAACAGACTGCTATATTCTTCCTAATTTTGTCCACTGCACTAGAACTAGAAGGCAAAATACTGGGAGTTCACTGTCAACTGAGCTGTGAAATGCCAGTTCTGGAGCACGGTGGGGTGAGGGCTGAGGCCCATACCTCAAGAGAAAGGTGATTGAGTGATATCAACAAAAAATTAACTAGGTAGAAAGCTTTGAAATTAAAACAGGTAGTCAATGGATAAAACTCTATCTGGTTGGATCTTTAATTGCATTGCACCTCAAATTTGATTTGATGCATGTTAAGCAGTTTCTAATGTTTTGAAATGTATTTGACGATAAACAAAGTCTAGCTACTATGATCTCTTTATCATGGTTGATAGGTCCCTACAAGCTCATGAATCCAACAAAACAGAAACGTATGCTATCATTAATATTTTTGTACATGAAAAGCTAAAATATCAAATGTTTAGCTGAATTATTATCATAATGAAAATTTATATCAGTTATAATTTTTTTGGATCATTCAATAAGTTAGAACAATTTATATTTGCATTCTGTGATTTGGAACCATCTATTTGCCTAAGTGGGTTACAACTAAAAAAATAAGCATTTCTCTAAAACACTTTTTTGTGATCAGCTAGCAAAAGGGTCATGGTTCGCCTTGATAGTCATATATTTCTGATTAGTAAACCATCTCCTATATTTTTCTTTTGGTGGATGTCTGCCCTGGGTTTCAGATCCTTGCCTTAGTTTTATACTTCTCTCTGTTTCCTTAGTACATTATTGAACAAATTGTTCTAACATACTGTGTTAATAGTAAAGGACTCATCAATATATCAAAGATAGATAAGTATGTAGTACTCTAAAATCATGGGTAGGATATAGTAATGGACAAAGTAGATTGCATTATGGTCCTATTCTGGTTTTTCTGTTAATAATTGTCCAATACTTAGATCCCCATTTTGATGAATTTTCTATACTCCCATATTATGCTTATTTGCTGGAACTCTTGATTATTTACAATCTTTGCCAGTTGTACATGCTAGTTGTGTGCACTATATGTAATGATATATTGCTGCATAACTAACTTAAATGTATAAGTTATAAATATACAGCTTAATAAAATTCTCGGAGGAGAGGTTCAAAATTAATGGCAATGGCTGAATTTTGTTCATTTCTATAATATGAAATTATTGATTTGAAATTAGAAGCTACTTAATTTTTGTTTTTCTTTCTTTAACTAAAGCCTGTATGATTGTTTGTTATATATGTTATTGAAGGTTTGCTTCGGATGCAAATTATCATTCATTTAGTATAAATGCTTAAAAGACAAAATATTTTGAAAAGAAATCTCTTAATCATTGTGTATATATATATGCTCATGCACACATGCATTCATACTCATATATGTATTTCTTTCCAACATGGTTTCACTCATAGGTATCAGATGCCTTTGTAGTTTGTATAGCTAATACTTCATTGATAAAATCTTACTGGAGTATTCATTTCCTTAGAGGGGAACTAAGGATATCTTCATAATTATCCAAACATCGCATGTTATGGTCTTCATGTACCTGTTGCGCACTAGATAATTCATGCTGCCTGGGTAATGAAATATGAAGATATGATTTTCTAAAATTTGTCCTATTTTTCAGGAAAAATATTTTTGAAGCAGCTTTTACATGTTATTTTGATAATATATCTTTATGTGGTGGCAATAGTCCTATTCTTCTGCTCATATTATGTGCTTGGGATGAATAAGAGAATTAATTTGGGATCAGCCATAATTTATCTCTTGCTTTTTTCTGGCCAACATTTTTGCTACTAAATTTTCAGCATTCAAACGGAATTGATATGCACTAAGATTACAAAATGCTTCTGTTATTGTTAATATTTTTTTGGAAAATTCAAAGGTTAAATTATGGAAGGTGATAAACTCTGGCTTGCTTTTCAGGCACTATTATGGTTCAGAGTCCGATCCTGCTTACATCCATTGAAATGGTAAGATCTGTCAGTTAGCATTTAACTTGCATTTTTTGCTATATCTGAAAAAACATTGGAACTTGATTTTTTTTTTTTTTTTTTGGCTAGCTCCTAATGCTTGAGTACAATTGTAACTGGTTGATAAATATGCCTTTGACTTTTGACTTTATTTTTATCTACTATAGTTTCAACTTGAATTGCATTGATTGGGTCCATATTATTCTAATGAGGATAGGTGTAGCGACCAGTGCAATCCTATGCAACAAGTTTGTGGATAGAAGTCGGTCAAGTTTGACGGTCAATCATGTCAAGCTTCAAATCTAATTATATTTCATTAACTGCATTGTAAGTTTGAGTGATTTTTACTGGCTTGGAATCTATTTGATGCAAGCCAAAGTATTCTCTTTAGTTGTAGGACCGGTACGACAAGCATTTCAATAATCTGCAATACATTAAAACAGAAATATGTGATGTAATATTAAAGTTTTAGGTGGAAAGATAAAGAGATTGATCCCACTCACTTCCATCGGAAATGGTACGATCTCTGTCAGTTAGCATTTAACTCACTATTTTTTACTAAATCTGAAGAACTTTGAAAGTGATTTTCTTTTTGGCCATTTTGGAATGCTTGAGTGCGATTGTAACTGGTTAATAGATATGCATTTGACTTTATTTTTACCTAATATAGTTTCAACTTGAATTACATTGCACATGTCTTTGTTACTCTAATGAGGTTAGCTATATGTGGCAACCCGGTGCAATCCTGAACATCCAGTTAGTGGATAAAGGTACATCAAGTTTGACCTTAAATCATGTCAAGCTTCAAATCTAAATTAGGTTTATAAATGGAGAAAATAATCAATGAATGTTAATACACTTAGTAAAAGGGCCAGTTATTAATACATAATTCAGTTGACAGTTGAAGGGTTCAATGCAGGTTGAGGAGAGGCCTTAAAAATCCCAACATCACTGGTCACCCCTCACCAGATTTTGAAGAGTGCTGGATTTCAGTGTGATGACATCTGAGGGAGGACATGTCAAGAGAACATTGAGGAAGACATCTGGTTGAGGTGAGTCCTTGGAAGAGGTTGTAGTCACCATTTGTCGAACAGCCAAGCAATGTTGAGAGTGGTGGATTTCAACGTGGCAGCTACTCAATGAGGAGACCTAGGTTTTGATTTGGGAAAGATAGAAGGCACCAAAGCTCTAGGTCACAAATTCAGTGCACTCAACTTTTATAGCTACTAGTTTTTGAGCTGGTTGGTTTCTATGTGTAATGAACAAAGAAATAGCAGTGGAGGCCTTCATTTGGATTTTGGGTGAAATAATGTTAAGTGCCAAACGTCTTCATTTTTAATGGTAGCATCTTTGAGATACCATGTGTTACTTTGTACTATTTTGGGTGGGTGGTAGTCTATTTAGTTAATGTTTGCTTTGTGAGTGTTAGGGCTGGTATAATTGCTTTCTGTGTGAGTTTTACATTTCTTACTCTTATTATTATTTAGTACATCTTTGCAAGTATTATATTGTCTATTTCAGTAAAGAAGTCTAGTGTATTAAATGATTGGTGAGATCTTACGTTAGAAGTCCCATGAAAAAGAGCTTCGGATTTCTTGTCTAAATTTTTTTCTGTTGGTAGTATAGTAATTGACTGGAAATTAATTGTTGCATCCTTCCTGCCAGCAGCTTATTATACGGACAAAGCTCAACAGCGTCTGGAACTAACCAACAGATTACTCTAACCCCAAATGACCAAAAACAAATATGGATAGATATATGGGCTCTAACCCCAACATGGGCAAAAATAAATGCCTAAATCCTTTCAGTGATGATAATTTAACCATTCATGGCCTCCTTTTATCAGAAATACTTCTTGCAGCCTAAACCCATTCTCAGACTTGCTCATTTCTTCCCTTCCACGCGGCAGCTACAAATATTATATATATACTGGTGGTGTCTGAGCATGCTGAACAAAATCAACACATACAACTGATCATCGCTGGAATTACGTTAACAAACCAGTGATTGGATATTTTGTTTCTATTTATTTTTTGAGAATATTGGTGGGAGCATCACCTCTCATTGCTGTTTGAGAACCCAACACACCTTCTGTTCCCCAGCACATGAACCTAGAAGATTACTGCCGTTGAGTGGACTGAAGTTTATGTTAGCAGTCTATCTATTTATTATATAAGAGTTGTGCATGATCATTCATCAACTGATTTGTACCATGATTGAGGATCACCTCTCATTGCTGTTTGAGAACCCAACACACCTTCTGTTCCCCAGCACATGAACCTAGAAGATTACTGCCGTTGAGTGGACTGAAGTTTATGTTAGCAGTCTATCTATTTATTATATAGGAGTTGTGCATGATCATTCATCAACTGATTTGTACCATGATTGAGGTTGACAAATAGTTTGTTCTTATAATTCTGATGCAATTGCGAGCATATTCTTGTCTCTGCACCATTGCGTCTTCTGTTACGTGAGTTTGCTTATGGCTGATGTGAAGAGTTTCAGGAAGGAACCAAACTGTGGTATAAATTTTTTTGTATAATATTTGATATCTAACGTGTACGATCTTCTCTACGTTCCAGCACTTTCTATCATAATCTCAAAATCAATATTTCCGCACTGTTAGTCATAATAATTGTCAGATTAGGATAGTGCCCAGTTCTTAAAATTATGAAATTTATTCTTTTTGTCACAACTTAATTATATTATAATTGTTTAATGGCCCAAATTACCGTGGCGGGGACGTATAATTAAGAAGTAATGGAGAGATATGAATGGACTACGGTGAGGGGCCAATTCAAGGACCGGAAGCGATTCTTCCAAGTTATGGCGGTTTCCGAGACTAATGCAGTCATTCAATTCAGTGGAGAGGTTTCCGAGACTAATGCAGCATTTATATTAGATGCGTGGCAGAAAAATAATAAATCCTATAACAAAAGCATCTCAACATGTATAGAAAATTAATTTTTCTTCCCATGTGGCAGTGACAAATAAGCATCTGATGCTTGAAGATGCTGCATGTTTATACACACTGGCATATAGCTAAGTCTCAGGTTTGATTTATTTTTTATTTATAAATTTACATGAATTTCGAAACTATTTCATCTTTTTCATCTTTAACATTTATAATCCATATGAATTTATAGGTTTGATTAGATCTAAACTTGGCTACACAAGAGTGAAATCAAGTCCGGTACCCTACCTTTTTCATTTTTTTACCTTTGAAATCTATGATCCATGTGGATCCAAGGATGAAAAGAATGATCGGATTTACGCTTGGCTACATTCGAATGTAGCAAAGTCTAACTTTCTTTATATATAGTTGAACTTGGTTATAGCTAAACCCTAAATCCAATTATCCTTTCCACTCTTGCATTTACATGGATTTCAAAACTATCCTATCTTTTCTCTCTTTAGGATTCATGATTTATTTGGATCTAAAGATGGAAAGGATGATCAAATCTGAGATACCAAATGGATGTATGAATTTAGGTCGGGTTGGTTTGGGACAAGGTGTTAGAAACCTAACAAAGACCCAACCTCTAAGACTTGCCTTGGAAAATATAATTTTCACATTAAAAAGTTATTCGATATAGGAAGTATTTTACCTTCTTCTGAATCAAATGAAGTGTTGACCTTGCATTGATTTTGATGATCACAAAATAATTAAGTAGGTTACTAATGATTTTGATGAAGAATCACTATGACATATAGGCATACAAGAGTCACCAAGAACATCTAAATGAATTCCAAGCTTCAAAATGAGTCTATGGTTCAAGAGAGAGAGAGTTTTAAGATCTAAGAATGATGGTTCAAGCTTAAATTAAGTGAAACTCAAATGTTTGGCAAAGTTATCAAATGAAGAAAGTCCAAGTTTTGAAAGCTATGATACTTATTGTCCTTGATACAATGAGTTTTCTTATCCGTGGAATGATTTTTCAAGTTTTAGAGACATTAGTCAACTCTCATGGCAGCTACTGGAACTTGGAATGAAAGTTTGAAGCCATTAGCCGACCCACATACAAGCTAACAAGTCAAATCTGTAGCACAAGTGACTGAACAGTAGAAAAAATCAAGTTAGTCGGCTCTAGAGCCGACTACTGTGGCCATACAGTGAAGATCCACATAGTAGTCGGCTCTAAAGCCGACTACTATGGCAATCACAGTGAGTCTGACTGTAAAGCCAACTAACTTGGCTTGGGATGAGAAAAATCCTAGGTTAGTCGGCTTTGGAGCTGACTAACAGCCTGAGATGGCTTGTAACGACTAGTTCTGACATTCCAACGGTCGAAAACAAGTACTCCAACGGTCCAATCCTTCAACAAACTATAAATACAAGTTAATGGAATGGATTATCAAGAGATTAAGTGGATTTTTGAAGGATTATAAGTGAGAAAAAGTGAGATATATCAAGTTAAAATTCAGAGAGATTTCAGCCTGTTCTATTTTGAAAAGTTCATGTTGCTGAAGTTTGAAAATTCATTGAAGCCTATTCAAAGCTCCCACCAACCACTCTAGAAGCTCCATCAAGTGATCTTAACTCAAGCATTCAAAGAAGTGAAGCTCATTTAAGGGAAAAAAGCTTCAAAATCTATAAAGTACCATTATTGCTTTTATTTGCTCATTGAGGAGCTGTGTTTTCTAAAATTGTTCTATTCTTGTATCCTGTTGAGTTTCAACTTAATTGAAACTTATGTAGGGTATGCCAAACCTGTAATTGGTGAGTTGTAAAGGCTCCCTTGTACCTATAAATAAGAAGCTAGCTGAGTTAGCTAGGTTGTAATCATTAGGAAAACGATTAGTGGAGAAAATTTCCAAGGGGTTCTTGGGGAGTGGACGTAGGTGCAAGGGTTAGCACCGAACCACTATAAATCTTTGTGTTTGTGTGTGTGCCTACTGTTGAAATTGTGGTTTGTTCTTATTTTAACACTTTACTCTCACACACTTTCATTGTTTTTCAAATATTGCACATTCTTGTCAAAAATTTTCAAAGAACCCAATTCACCCTCTCTCTTGGGTTGCTTAGCTGGGCAACAAGTGGTATTAGAGCAGGTGCTCTTGCTTATATTTGTCTTAACCGATAAAGAGTTTAAGATCTATGGCAGCCCAAATAGGTTCCTTGTTGACTGAAGGTCAGTCCACAAACAGACCCCCTTTATTCAATGGCACAAATTATACATATTGGAAGGCTAGGATGAAAATTTTTATTCAAGCACTTAACTATGATCTTTGGAGTATCATAGTTAATGGCCCTCATACATGCATTCTTAGAGTAAATGGTCTTGATGTCCCCAAACCGGAAGCGGATTGGGATGAGCATGACAAGAAAATGGCATAGCTGAATGCTAAGGTCATGGATGTCTTATATTGTTCTCTTGATGTAAATGAGTTTAATCGAATATCTACTTGTATTTATGCTAAAGAGATTTGGGATAGACTTGAAGTCACCTATGAAGGTACTAATCAAGTGAAGGAATCTAAAATCAATATGCTTGTACATAAATATGAACTGTTTAAAATGGAACCAAATGAATCTATTACTGATATGTTTACTAGATTTACTGATATTGTAAATGGCCTTAAAAGCCTTGAAAAATCTTATACTAACAGTAATCTTGTGAGAAAAATCTTGAGATCTTTGCTCAGGTCATGGGAAGCCAAGATGACTGCCATTCATGAGGCAAAAGAGCTCAACATCCTTCATCTAGAAGAGCTCATGGGATCCTTGATGACCCATGAAATTCAAGTCAAGCAACATCTAGATGAGGAAGAGACCAAAAAGAGGAGAACCATGGCCTTAAAGTGCTTAGATCAAAAGGAAGAATGTGATGAATCCTCTGAAGAAAGTGAAGGGGATGATGAACTTACTCTCATCACAAGAAAATTTAGAAGATTCATGAGAAAAAAGAAACAAGGAGTGAAGAGAAGGCCACTGCTGAAAGGAGATTTCAGCAAAGAGAAGGAAAAAGAGCAGCCTCTCATATGTTATGAATGCAAGAAGCCAGGACACTTCAAGGCTGACTGTCTACAACTAAAGAAAGGTCCCAAAAAGGCTAAAAAGAAAGCCTTGATGGCAATATGGAGTGACAGCGAAGATACAAGTTCAGATGATGAGAAGCAAGAAATTGCAAACTTGTTTCTCATGGCATATGAAGAAGAGGTAAACTCTAACTCTCAAACTGAATTTACATTTGATGAGTTGCAAGATGCATTCTATGATTTACTTGCTGAATTCAAAAAGTTGAGCACGAAAAATAAAGATTTGAAAAATCAAGTCCAAAAATTGGTTTTTGAAAAAGAAAAGCTTTCAAATAAAAAATCTGTTTTAACCCAGGAAAATCAGAATTTGAAAAATGAAGTAAATAAATTGAAACCCATTGTTGACAAGTTTACTTTAAGTTCTACAAAATTACAAATGATTCTTGGCAATCAAAGGGCTATTTTCAATAAAACTGGATTAGGCTATAATCCTTTGAAGAAGCAAAAGTTTTTGAAAATTATTTTTGTTCCCTCAAACAACTTGCCAAAAATTACTTGTTTCAAATGTGGTAAACCAGGACATAAAGCTTATGCATGTAACTCTCATATCAACAAGAATATTAAGAAGATTTGGGTTCCTAAAGGAACCATTCATGCTAACCCCAAAGGACCCAAGAAAACTTGGGTACCTAAAAACATAACTTGATCTTATGGCTGCAGGTTTGTCTTGTAACCTAAAATGCAAAAAGAAGATGGTACTTGGATAGCGGGTGCTCAAGACACATGATGGGTGATGAATCTCAATTCATCACTTTAGAAGCTAAGGATGGAGGAGTGGTTACTTTTGGAGACGATGCTCAAGGAAGGATCATTGGCATTGGTAAAATTGGTATCACTTCCTATACCTTTATAGATAATGTACTTCTTGTTGATGGATTAAAGCATAATTTGTTAAGTATTAGTCAATTATATGATAAATGTTTTAAAGTCACCTTTGAATCTTCTATTTGAATGGTTACAAATCCTATTGATGATAGCATGAAATTTGTTGGTCATAGGTATAGAAATATTTATATTGTAGATCTAAATGAGCTAAATGATCAAAATATGGAATGTCTAGTTGCCATGAATTCTAAGTTTAATGAATCTAGCTGGTTGTGGCATCGTAGACTTACTCATGTTAGCATGGATTTACTTTCTAAACTAATCAAAAGAGATTTAGTTAATGGTTTGCCAAAATTAAGTTTTGAAAAGGACAAAATTTGTGATGCCTACCAATTTGAAAAATAAACAAGAGTTTCCTTCAAATCTAAAAATGTGGTTTCAACTTCTAGGCTTTTGAAACTTTTGCACATGGATTTATTTGGACCAACTAGAACCACAAGTCTAGGTGGTAAACGTTATGGCTTTGTAATTATAAATGATTTCTCTCGTTTTACTTGGGTTTTATTTTTAGTAAGCAAAGATGAAGCTTTTTCTGTATTTTTAAAGTTTTTTAGAAAAACCATAAATGAAAAAAGTTTTCAAGTTTCATCTATTCGTAGTGATCATGGAAAAGAATTTGAAAATCAAAATTTTAAAAGTTTTTGTAATGAAAAAGGAATTAGCCATAATTTTTCTGCACCTAGAATCCCTCAACAAAATGGAGCAATTGAAAGAAAAAATAGGACTCTTGAAGAAATGACTCGAACCATGCTGTGTGAAAGCAATCTCTCAAAATACTTTTGAGCCGAAGTAATTTATACAGCATGCTATGTTTTGAATTGAGCTTTGATTAGACCAATTTTGAAAAAGACCCCCTATAAACTTTGGAAAGGTAGAAAACCAAACATAGGATATTTTCATGTTTTTGGATGTAGATGTTTTGTCTTGGACAATGTCAAATCTAATCTTGATAAATTTGATGCCAAATCTGATGAGGAAATTTTTCTTGGCTACTCTACTAATAACAGAGCTTATAGAGTATTTAATAAGAAAACCTTAGTGGTAGAAGAATCAATTCATGTAGTATTTGATGAAACTAATGAACTTCCATCAAGGAAGAAGGATGTAGCTGATGATGTAGGTTTACTTGAAGAGGGAGTGCATGACATCACGCTAAAGAAGAAAGAAGGCTCAAATGAACAACTTAATTAAGAAGACAGCATTGAATCACTCCAACAAGCTGAACCTCAAGGTACACAAGAATTAGAAAAAAAATGGAGGTATGTCCACAATTACCCCAAAGAACTCATCATTGGTAGTCTATCACAAGGGGTAAGAACTAGATCTTCATATAGAGATGCATACAATCATTTAGCTTTTGTTTTACAAATTGAACCTAAATGCTTTGATGAAGCTAAAGATGACCCTGATTGGATAAATGCAATGTATGAAGAATTAAATCAGTTTGAAAGAAATAATGTATGGACCTTAGTTAATAGACCAATAGATCACCCCATAATTGGCACTAAATGGGTTTTTAAAAATAAACTGGATGAACATAGAAACATCATTAGGAATAAAGCAAGATTGGTAGCTAAAGGTTATAATCAAGAAGAAGGCATTGATTTTGATGAAATCTTTGCTCCAGTTGCTAGATTAGAAGCCATTAGATTATTACTTGCTTTTGCATGTTTCATGAACTTCAAATTATTTCAAATGGATGTTAAGAGTGCCTTTTTAAATAGATATATTGTTGAAGAAGTTTATGTAGAACAACTACCCGGTTTTGAAAATCATAAATTGAATAAACCTTTGTATGGTTTGAAATAAGCACCCCAGGCATGGTATGATAGATTGAGCAAGTTCTTGATAAGTAATAATTTTGTTAGAGAAAATGTAGATACTACATTATTTATAAAAAGAGAAAATGATGATATGCTTATTGTGCAAATTTATGCAGATGACATCATTTTTAGTGCTACTAATAAAATTTTGTGTCAAGACTTTGTTAAGCTCATGCAGGGAGAGTTCGAGATGAGCATAATGGAAAAACTCAACTATTTTCTTGGACTCTAAATTAAGCAAGCTAAAAATGGAATCTTCATTAGCCAAAGCAAGTATACAAGAGAAATTCTGAAGAAGTTTGGCATGAAGAATTCCAAATGTACCGGTACCCCTAAGAGCTCATCATGCAAACTTGATATAAATGATAGTAGTAAAAATGTAGATTTAAAGCTTTATAGAGGCATAATAGGCTTTCTTTTATATTTAACTACTAGTAGACCTGATATTTTATTTAGTGTTTGCATGTGTGCAAGATTTCAAGCAAATCCTAAAGAAGCACATTTAAATGCTGTAAAAAGAATCTTAAGATAAAAATCTTGATCTTTGGTATGCTAAACAATCCTCTATTGATTTGATTGGTTATTCAGACTCTGATTTTGCTGGTTATAAAATTGACAGAAAATCAACTAGTGGAACTTGCCAATTTGTAAGAGTTAACTTAATCTTCTGGTTTAGCAAAAAATAAACTTCAGTAGCTTTGTCTACAGCTGAGGCTGAATACATAACTGCTGGGAGTTGTTGTGCTCAAATCTTGTGGATTAAGCAACAACTAGAAGATTATGACATCAAACTTAAAAACATTCCCATAAAATGTGATAATACTAGTGCCATAAATTTAACTAAAAATTCAATTTAGCACTCTAGGACCAAGCACATTGAAATTAGACATCATTTTATTAGAGATCATGTTCAAAATAGAGATATAATTCTTAAATATATTAGTACTGACAAGCAATTAACTGATATTTTCATAAAACCCCTTGATGAAAACAGATTTTATGAAATTAGAAGAGAACTTGGCATGCTTGACCCCCTGATAGAATGAGTCAACTAGATAGATTGGTTTTTTAAATTTTTTCTGGACATACTTTTAATGATTAAAAATCATGATAATTAGCCTAACTGAGCCCTCTAGATAATCCCATAACATGCGTAGCTTGTAAAAATCATTTTGTATGGAATTTCTTGGAGTTTTTAGGGCCCTGGCATCCTTCTCCCTATGTTAGTCGACTAACATAGAGTTAATCGGCATGGATGCCGACTAACCTCTTGAAACGTTCAGTCTATAAGAAAGACCGAACGCCTCTTAGTCTCTCACTTTCTCATTTCCTCCCCATCTTCTCCAAACTCTTCCCCAAAGCCAAGATCCCTCAAAATCCCTCCCTCCACCTTCTCTAGATCCTTCCTTCCCTCCATATCTAGTGCCCTAGCTCTATGGCTCCACGGATGAGGCTCCCCCGTGTGCGGTAAAGTGAAGCCCCGAGAGCTCCCGTGAGAGAAGCGCGCAAGCCCCTGTCGTGCCCTCTCCCTCAAGGTTCTCGGGGATCCAATCATTGTCCACAAGAGCCATTTCCAATGGGAGGATCATGGACTTCGGATTCCTTGCATGGAAATGGTTCTCCATTGGATGGATAATTCAACAGAGAGGTTGGACCTTCATGTGCAAAACCGAGGTAGCAATCTACTCAAGATTAGTAAGGGAGTTCTACCAAAACCTCTCAGTTGATTATACTTCTGCTTCATCTATGGTGAAAGGGGTAAACATTGAGCTAGACCGTACCACCATAGGAAACATCTTGAAAGTTCCTATTAGTGAGGTATGTGAGGATTCCCCTGAGGATAAAAGCACACTGGGTTGAGACAATCCTTGGGGTGGATGATGGAGAGGGAGTGGACCACTTGGAGGCTAACTCCCTAAATGTAGAAATGAGATTACTCCATCACATCATTTCAAGAATTTTCATCCCTAGGACTGGTAGTTTTCATCTGGTCACTGAGAGAGATTTGACCCTCATGTACCATATAGTCAGTGACATCCCCTATGATTTTTCAGAATTGTTGTTGACTGTGTTGAGGGAATTAGTTAACAGAGCTAGGACTGCTCTTCCTTATGGTATGCTTCTCATCCATTTCTTTAAACATTTTAGAGTAAGATTGAAGGGTGAAGAGTCCACTAAGCTACACCATTCGGACTTCTACAATGACCACTCTTTTCGCCGAATGGGATTTATAAAGATTGATGGTCGGTGGACTAGAGGAAGAGGCAGAGATGCTGAGACAAATGAACCAGCTGAGGACCCATCTTTATCTTCACATGAGGAGGCTGGACCAAGCTTTAGGCAGCATCCTGAGGAGCCCACTGCACCATAGAGGACCTTTATAGAGCTCAATCAGGATCAGCTGCAGTTCATTGTTAGAGAGGTAACCTCTGCTCTCTTTAGCAGGAGTTCAGCGGATAGTGGCTCGTCTATAGGTGATCTTATGATGGTACCCCACATTTTCACTGTGAACGAGACCCTGTCCCAGATGATGGTGAGATTAGAGAGGCTGGAGCACTCTATGAGCATAATGAATGGAAGGCTGCTGATGCAAGAGATGAGAGATCACAGATCTGGATCTATCCATAACTCTGAGGAGATAGCCAGGATGGTTGAAGAGATGAGGCAGTTGAGAGCACAGATTATTGCTTTTGGCGAGAGATCTGAGAGACTGGAGATGTCTATTGGTCTTCTTCACCATCTAGTCTCCACTATCAGTGATCAGCTAGCTCCGGTTGCCTTTCAGCCACCTTTCCACCCCTTTCAGCTGCCTCTTCAGCCTGGTTTCACCTCTACTCACCCTCGCTCCTGGCCACCACATGCATCCTACCGCCTTCCTCCACGAGGACGTGGCATTGGATCATTTGCTCAGCCCTCTGTTGTATCCTCAGATGAGGAGTAGCTTAGGTTATCTTGTTGTGTCTAGCATGTACTAAGATTTCTATGTATTAAAATGTTTGTATTAGAACTTGATGTTTGTAATACTTGTATTAGAATGTTATGTATGAAACTTTTTGTTATGAAATTCTATGTATGAAATTTTCTGCTTAATGAAATGTTTCCTTTTATAAAAATTTCGTGTATGGAATTTTCTACTTATGAAATGTTCCTTGTTAATTATATGAGATCTTCTACTTCAATTTATCATGAAATTTCTAAAATTGAACTATCAAGGATGAGACATACGAAATTAAGTGCTTGACCTTTTACTTCCTTTTTGATTGATGACAAAAAGGGAGAGAATGGACCTAAGAAAAGATCAAAAAGGGTAAGCACACATTTAAAAAGGAGAAGGATTTGCCTTGTCATGTTTCAGCAAAGTTTTCAAAAATTTTTCATTATGTTTCAGTAAGTTTCAAAAATTTTTCAACATGTTTCAGTAAGTTTTCAAAAAGTCTTAACATATTTCAATAAGTTTCAAAAGTTTCAAAAAGGAACAATCTGAGCATATGTTTAGGGGGAGAAGAATGCAACAACATAAAATTGTTTCAGCAAAATTCAACCTCTTGAGAAGAAGATGGTCTTTTTGAAATTTTGCAACAAAAAGGGAGAGATAAAACTTGTTGGTTTCACCTTACTTTCATTTAAAACAATTGAGCTTCTCTTGAAAACTTTCCTTGAAAATTTTGGTATTAAAAATCAAAGTTTCGACACACTATACAGATTTTTGGCACGCTTTTGGCGCATACTTGTTTAACTATTAAAACTCTAAATTTATAAAACCAAAATTGTAATTTCAGCATGAAGACTTAGTTTATTAGCATAAAACTTCATCTCCAGCATATAACTTTTGCATTTAGCACTAAATTGAATCGTTTTGGCACAAAATTCAACTTTTTCCATGAAAATTCAGAATTTTTGCTGAAAATTCAGCTTTGTGGCATAAAATTCACTATAAATTTCATCAAAAATCTGATTTCTCTGAATTCAAACATAGAAAATGCATATCATATTGTTTTTTCAAAGACTCTGATGAAAATTTTTAATTTTTGACTTATATCCTCACTTTTAGCACTCATTTCAAAATTTTTTGGCACAAAACCTGCATATAGAACTGACTTAAGATTTTTCTCTTGACATGAGCCAAATAGTCTTAACTTTGTGCTAAGTTCAATATTGCATTGCTTTAAATTGCTTAAATTATTAGTTTAATTCTATACTTAATGGTTTTGTTATCATCAAAAAGGGAAGATTGTTGACCTCGCATTGATTTTGATGATCACAAAACAATTAAATAGGTTACTAATGATTTTGATGAAGAATCACTATGACATGCAGACATACAAGAGACACCAAGAACATCTAAATGGATTCCAAGCTTCAAAATGAGTATATGATTCAAGAGAGAGAGTTCCAAGATCTGAGAAGGATGGTTTAAGCTCAAATTAAGTGAGACTCAGATGTTTAGCAAAGTTATCAAATGAAGAAGGTCTAAGTTTTGAAAGCTATGGTACTTATTCTCCTTGATACAATGAGTTTTCTTATCCGTGGAATGATTTTTCAAGTTTTGGAGACATTAGTCAACTCCCACGGCAGCTAATGGAACTTGGAATGGAAGTTTGAAGCCATTAGCCGACCCATATGTAAGCTAACAAGTTAAATCTAGGCACAAGTGACTGAACAGTGAAAAAAATCAAGTTAGTCGGCTCTAGAGCCGACTACTGTGGCCATACAGTGAAGATCCACAAGTTAGTCGGCTCTAGAGCCGACTACTGTGGCAATCACAGTGAGTCTGATTGTGTTAGTCGGCTCTAGAACAGACTAACTTGGCCTGGGATAAGAAAAATCCCAGATTAGTCAGCTTTGGAGCCGACTAACAGCTTGGGATGGCTTATAACGGCTAGTTCTGACATTCCAACGATCGGAAACGGCTACTCCAACGGTTCAATCCTTCAATAAACTATAAATACAAGTTAATGAGATGTATTATCAAGAGATTAAGTGGATTTTTGAAGGATTATAAGTGAGAAAAAGTGAGATATATCAAGTTAAAATCCAGAGAGATTTCAGCCTGTTCTATTTTTAAAAGTTCCTATTACTGAAGTTTGAAAATTTATTGAAGCCTATTCAAAGCTCCCACCAACCACTCTACAAGCTCCATCAAGTACTCTTAACTCAAGCATTCAAAGAAGTGAAGCTAATTTAAGGAAGAAAAGCTTCAAAATCTGTAAAGTACCATTATTGCTTTTATTTGCTTATGAGGAGCTGTGTTTTCTGAAATTGTTCTATTCTTGTATCCTGTTGAGTTTCAACTTGGTTAAAACTTATGTAGGGTGTGCCAAACCCGTAATTGGTGAGTTGTAAAGGCTCCCTTGTGCCTGGAAACAAGAAGCTAGCTGAGTTAGCTAGGTTGTAATCGTTGGAAAAATGATTAGTAGAGAAAATTTCCAAGGAATTCTTGGAGAGTGGACGTAGGTGTAAGGGTTAGCACCAAACCACTATAAATCTTTGTGTTTGTGTGTGTGCCTACTGTTGAAATTATGGTTTGTTCTTATTTTAGTACTTCACTCTCACACACTTTCATTGTTTTTCAAATATTGCACATTCTTGTCAAAAATTTTCAAAGAACTCAATTCAGCCTCCCTCCTCTTGGGTTGCTTAGCTGGGCAACATGAAGCTTCTAATATTTGGCTATGACTGAATTATTGAGTAGGACATTAAGGCACCTATAAAATTATTAACTCTTTGCGTATTTGTTACTACATAAATACCAAGTGTCAGCATTACTGAAGGCATGAATCACTGTGCCAAGATTTGATTCATGGAATATTCTACTCCGCTTCATGAACTTCCATAAGGCAAAATTATTATGCAGAATATCTCCTAAGAGGGATTTGATTGAAGCAATGTCCTAATCAAGGTAATGTCAGCTGCTGCCATCTAATTATTCAACCAGCTAGATGCTCCAGGTGGCCTCCATTTTGTCATTTGATCCCATAGAATAAAAGATCCTATACGTGCAGTCTACCAATTGTCTACTAATCCTGCAATAGTTTCCTTCACCATATGAAAGCTTGTCAGATTTACATGGGTCAGTCAAAAAAAATGAACTGAAATGAACTGAACTCTGGTGAAAACAAAGCAATCAATATATATATATATATATTATATATAATTTTTTTGGCTTTCTTGATACTTTTAGATAATTTAAAGTTTGAATTCTAAAAATACCTCAAAATAATTAATCATATTTTTTTTTGGCATATTATATCTTACCACCAGCTCTTGATTCAAAGCTATCCCTCTTCCTCTTCCCTTGAATGCTTTCGCCATCCAGATATCCTAAAATGTTTTTTTAGAAGTACTTGGAATTTTATTGTCTTGCTAAATAAGAAAATTCTTTCCCCAAGTAATATGTTCCAATGTATTATTTCTACCGCTCTTCTTGTACTCAAAGTTTAGTATTGTCAGGATATTTATATCAATGCCATCTAATTAGATTACTTTGAAATCGAAAAATTTGGGAAATTAAGTTGTTTTTCTGTACCTTAAGGACCTTGGGTTGTATATGCATGCACCAAGTACAATCTATATCTAATTTTTCAAAATTTTATCAAAGGCGTCAATGATTAAAGCCAACAACACTTTGATAGCAGTGTTTACAAGGGGTAAGCGGCATCTAGATATGTTACCTAGTTGCAAGCAATCCATTCATTATATATGATCCATTGTCTCTAAGAAAGGCATTAAGGCACTATTTGTCTTTGCTTTTCGTAGTGGAATTTTTGTTTGTAGAACTTTTGGGCAGCAAAATTTTTACTAGTAGAGCTTCCATTATAGGTAACTATATGTTTGAAGTAGTGTAAAACCTTGACATATATTCGATAATTAAATTAAGAAAGTACTTTTAATATACTTTTAATAAGAAATGATAAAAATGGACATCACATAGTCCTTTTAATTGTATAATTGTACCAAAAACAATAATCTTAATTTATAAATTATTTATTCTAACATTTTAATTTAATTAATATATATATATATATAATAATTTTATATGTCATATAGAAATATAATAATTTTTTAAAATATTATTATATAATATTATAATATAATATAATGCATTATAAAATTATATTTTAATTATAATAATATGATATTATTATAATATTAATTGTAATTGCTGTTGTGTTTCAAACCCATGACTTTTAAGTCCAACAAAAAAAAAAATTTCAACATATTTCAAATAGAGTTTTTACACAGAAGCATCTTTTGGTCCTCCTAGAGTCACTTTTATGTTCTTCAAAAAGTAATGCCAAATAAACCCACTTCATTAATTCAAGTTACGTGATATATTAAACAATTCATATCAATGATATGACTATCAAAAAAAGCATAAGAATAATAGAGATCTTCCACAAAATGATAAAATTTATATGAAGAAATTTCCAACATCCATCGTTATTTTGCTTTGACATTCATATATTTATTTACCTTTAAATTTTGAATTGTACATTTTTTTTCTTCCTTATCCTTAAATGCAACAAATTTTATCTCATATCAATAAATTGGGATATTGGTGGATACTAACTAAAATATTATAATAAATATCAATCAAAATTTATTTTATATTTAGAAGATAGATATTTACCTACTGCCTTTAAGTTATACCAAATCTCTTTGGTAGCAGGAACGTTACATAGTTGGCTTAATCATATTCTTTTTAGATTGATGAGGAGGAAGCAAAAGATATAATGAAATAAAATAAAATGAAATTCTTATGTAATTGTAAAAAAAATGTTATAATCAGTTTTTATTGGTTGATAATTCTAGAAGATATTTTTATTGATCGATTCACATTTTTTGATTAAATAAAACATATATATACCGATAAGTTATAATTGAATAATGACATATAAAATAGGATATGTGCTAATAAAATAGGCTAATAGTTAAAGATTTGAAATATATTAAAGTTATTTACAAATGATTTGTATATCAAATTCTAAATAAAATATATAACACTTGTAACAAAACATTAAAAAATAATATTTTATTTTATAAGATTATTTTTCATTCAAAACATAGTTATATAACATGATAAATTGCATATTAATTTATAATTTATTTGATATTTTCTGTATTCTAATGAAGATAATGCAAAAGTTTACATATCTGAAAGTAAAATTCATTAATGCTTTAAGAAGAACTGCAATTAACCAAGTGAGTTTTATCTTTCAAACAATTATCGTGAAGTGTAGCTCTAAGAGTAATTAAAGTTTGTTTTAGCAATACTTTATCAATCATGAGATAGGTTGCACTTACAAATGCTGCAATACCAAAAATAAGTATTTTGGGTGTCTATCATTGCAAATGTAGGGTATAATTGTATTATGAAAAACTTAAGTAAAATTCATTGCAGATCCAATTACAAGATTTATCATAGTTGAAAGAGTCCTTCAGGAAAATTCCTTTACCACTTTCTAGACATTGAAGTTTAATGTTAAATAATTTTAATATAGTAAATATATATTTATTTAAAAATATATTAATATATTATTTACATTAGAAACTACATTATAGAGTATAAATTTATTATTCTAATAGCATACATAATTGTCAAGATACTCAAAAATTTATGTTATATATTGCTATAACTTTATAATAATTACTTAATAATATGAGTATTTGTATCACAATTTTTCTTAATATAATCTATTTATAATATAATAATTTATAAAATAAAATAATATTAAGAATCATAACTATATGATAACTTCTTTTATATAACTATTATTAGTTGTTATACATAATTACTATGTCAATTTTTGTATAACAATATGATACAATTTGATAGTAATATTACCTTGTCATCTAAAATTGTAAAAGTAATATAATAGTTATCATATTGTAATAGAAAAGCATATTAGAATAATAATTATTGGTATAACATTCTAATAACTATTTACTAATGTAACCATTATTATTATTATTATTATTATTATTATTATTATTATGATCATAACAAACTTATTTAATGGCTACAATTATGACATAATGATTCTTATTGCAAACTATATAATATAATGCTAATTATATTATAATCTATGTGGCACAATAACTATTATTGATTGTAATAATACATATTATATACTTATGGTTATATTATATTTTTAATTTTTGTAATATAAAATTATTTTATAGTGATTTCTATAATAATTATTGTCATAAAATATAATAATAAGTTAATGATTTTATTATTTTATAATAGAAGTATGCTACTCTAATGCTAATTATTATTATAATAAGTACTTAATTATATAACTATTATTATGTTCATAATTGTGAAACCTTAACTACTAAGGCTAGCCTATACTCAACCAACCTAATCAAAGGGGTTGAAAGTGCATAAGGTTGATGCATATATTATAAACCATTGATGAACTATTTGAAATAGGTGACCCACACATG
Organism: Metroxylon sagu; assembly: GCA_017589505.3. Taxonomy (NCBI): domain Eukaryota; kingdom Viridiplantae; phylum Streptophyta; class Magnoliopsida; order Arecales; family Arecaceae; genus Metroxylon; species Metroxylon sagu. The sequence goes on along the minus strand of JACVBY030000402.1, from coordinate 140,767 downwards.
CTCTACTTTACTATAAAATCTATTTTTCACATTCAAAATTATGTAGGTGATTTTGTACTCTACTAAAATTTATACAAAAATAATAAAGTTCATATACATCATTTGTTTCAAATGTGTACGTTAATAGTTTATAATGCGTGCATCATCTTTTTAAAAGATGTGCATCATATTCTTTATCAACTATTTAAGATATGTCCATCACCAATTTGAAATATATCACCATTTGTAATTCAACAAATGCATCACATATTTAAAACATTTGCATTAGTTATTTAAAATATTTTTTTGTAGCTTCTTAAGATTTTATAATGTGTACTTTGGTTGTCATCTAATAAAGGGGGGATTTTTTCTGAAGTATATGTTAGGTCCACATAAGTAAATCCTTGCACCTTCATTGTACAGGAGTTATCATTCACTATCTCTCTTCTTATCTTAAGGAGTAAACAAATAAGATTAGCTAGAATAAATATGCACATTGACTTTAGTTTCAACCCTATGCTCTGTGGGTTGCATACCATATTCACTTATGAGCTATAAGGAACATACCAATAAGCGTACTAGCTTTACTAATCACCATATTTGCTTATAATATAAAGGATGTCAGCTAATTGACTTTTTGGTTAAGCTTATCTTTCCCATGATAGCTTTAGCCATGTGGGTAGACTTTATACTTAAATATCTTTCTTTAGTTATTTTCAATCCTATTTGTTGGTTTATGCAAGTCAAAACTTTTCTTTAAGTTCATATGCTTAAAATGTTTGGTCATGCAAAATTAGCCTAGTATCAAAACTTAGGTTTGATGGATGCTTATTAACTTTTGACTTTTGTCTTCTCTTCAATATTAAGAGAGAAGATAAAATCATCCATAGACTTTTTCTCCCTATGATGTTTTTAGAGGTGCCGATATCTTTCTTAAAGGAAATTTTGTGATCATCATGTTAACATGGTATTTCTTGGCCAATAGCATCCTACATTGTTTAAGCTTCACCATAATAACTTAAAAATCATGAGTTTGCTCTCCATAACCTCTTGCCCATCCACCATATTGAAATCAGGTAATTTTCTACCAAATATTTATCTTTTCTAGCATCAATACTGCTACATTTCGTTTTCAGGGCATCCTAAAGTCTCACTATTTAAAATGTGTTAATCACTAATTTGAAACATATATATTATATATCTTCACTATGTGCATTATATTTTCTAAATAATGTACACCAAAGACCTCTATCACCAAAAAGATAGTTATGGGTGGTGTTAGAAATAGTTGTTGGTTGGTAATGCAGATTATAGGTAGTAATGGATGGTGGTAAAGATTATTATTAGTAATGATAGAAATCATTGATAGTAGTAGGTGTTAGTAGAAATTATTGGTGATGGCAGATGGTAGTGGAGATCATTGAAGATGATGTACTATGGTGGAGATTAAAGGCAATAATGTAAACAGTGATAGAGATTGAAGGTGATAATAAATAGTGATGAAAATTACATACGGTGGTGAGCACTGGCAAAGATTAATGATGGTGGTAAATTGTATTGAGGATTGTCGATATTAGTAGGTGATGGTGGAGATCAAAAGTGGTGCCGAGTGGTGGTATAAATTAACGATGGTGGGAGATGGCAACAGGGACTACTGAATGTTGTGGGTGATAATAGGAATTAATGGTGGTGGTAGGTCACACTGTCATGGTAGGATGATCAACAATTACAGTGGTGGATTGTGAGAGTTCATGAGTAGATTTCTTAAGCTATCCTTCTTCTTTCTATATTTGTATATATTCATCTTTCTCACTCTCTCGTACCCATATTCTGAGATGACATGGCAAAGAGCATTTCAGGGAAGAAAGGTTCTAAATGACTGTTCTTGCAAACTCAACGTAAAATAGCCATTTCTACAAAACTGAAAATGAAATGGTTGTTATTGTAAAATTCCTACTTTTAATACTCTCTCACACAGAAAACTTCTTTCCTCGTATAAGAATTCCTTGCTTCTCTATCATTTAAACCCTACTTTCTCTGACACTCAAGCTTTCTCTCTATGCCAAAGAAATGTCATCTTATGATCTCCTGATTTATGTCATATCTTGCTCCATCTCGCATCTCTTATTCTGACTAGCTAGCACTCAAAAGATCCTCCAATCAATATAGAAGCACCTGCATCTAAATTGGAAAACTCAAAACCCTAATTTCTTGTTTTCTTCCTTTCTTTTTTTTTAAATTTAAAGATTTTGTTGAATTTTGATCTTGTATTTGGTTCATGTAATGCCTGCTAAGAGTCAAAATCAGTCTAATTATATAAAAAGTTCTGTAATGTGTCACTGTTGACATTCTTCATTTTGGTAAAATGTATTCTCCATCTAACGTTCATCCATTTAACTGAGGCAGGATTCAGTTGTCTGGATCTAGTGACCTTGGAAAGCATCTCTGAGGATGTTGCATTTTAATTTTCCATATCAATCTTTTTGTGTGTCATATAATATGGTCAAAAAATTTACTGTGCTGATGTGTAACTATTTTATTCTGCCTTGCACTGATAGGATGCAGTGAAAAGAGGGAGTTGGAGAGTTGCACACCAGCACTGTAAATCTTTTTGCAGTAAGTGCTGTGTTCCTCAGTATTTCTTGTTATAATAATTTGAAAAGAAACATTTGTACTTATTATATACTTTGACATAGTGCTGCCATAACAACTCAGTGGGAAATAACTCAAAGAGATGTTACTATATATCCGGTTGTGCATAGAAACCTCTTTCTAAATTAAAGTCCTTCCATGATGCTGTTTTGTTTTGCAGATTTCAGAGACCGTCTATTTTTCTTATTAATAATGTTTTTATTTTATTTATTAGGTGTCCTTTGCCAGGTTCTCAAGGCTCCAATGTAATGTTGACATTGGTGACCTTGCTTGACGCCTTTGGTTCAGTTTGTCACCTTTGAAGAGACAGCCTTTGCTTATTCCAGGGTAAGGTGTGATGTAACCAAGGCTGGTGGTATTCTATACCAGCAAGATTAAAACTATAATGGTGAATTTCATGTACATGATATCAGCAGAATCATTGCAGAGGGATAACGTTGAGCTAACAGCTCTTCCATGCAAGAATTCCAAGAGATCAAAAAGTAGGAAGCTCAGCACTTCAGTGTGTATCGGTTCAAATATTACAGCTAAAACATGTGCTCGGTCAACTTCATCCTTGAATAACTCACCCAGAAAGATTGAACAGTTGAAGCTTGAAGGGTACGTGGAGGATGAACTTGATATTTAAATGGCTGTAAAAGGTTTTGTTCCTAGGAATGGGTCTTCAATTGATAAGAATATAATGCACATGATTCGAGAAGTTATTGGTAATTTCTGTTTACTTGTTCTTGTGTTTGTTTAATTTTACATTGTTTTATGAAAATTATATCCTCAAAAAACTTTTCATCATTTTACATGTGAATATTGTAGAGCATTTGGATGAAAGTGATGAACATGTTTATTCTGTTAGTTTGCTTTACTTGTTTTCCATTTTTCATTATCTTATTGTTATGCATTACTTGTTAGTCGCTATTTTAAAATGGGATCTGAGATTTGCTGGTTACTGCATTTGAATTAAAATTTTTTACAGAAATCCATGTAGTTATTTTGATATCTAGGTTCACTTTGCTATTGTTTGACATTCTTCTCGACATGAATAAGAGATTGCCATGTGTTTCTGTTTGAAACAAATCTGGCATATTGCTCATCCCATTGGTGTGAAGTCACAAGCTAGCCTTCCGGTGGTTGACCCCATCACAATTCCATAAAAGAGAAATTTTTCTCTAGAGACATGGAGCAAAGAACCTTATCGCATGCATTCATGCATGCATGTTAATGAAATGGATTTGCTAGCTGTGGTGCATCCCATGCACTCTACTATGGAATACCCATAAAGTAGAGCCAACCATTTAAGGCCTATGCAAGGGGGAATTAAAAATACTATTCTTTTAGTTACCCTTGGGATCTGTTGTGGCAAAGCTATTAACATACTTCTGCTTAAACAAAGCCAATTGTAGCTCTAAGCATACAGTTTTCATCTTGTATTTTGTTTCAATAATACATTTCCTCTTGTTCCTGCATCCTAAATCATCGCATTTTCTTGTAGACTTTGATGCAAATAAAACTTGAATTTATGGTGTCCTTTTTATCCAACAGCTGCTGGGCATCACATAAAACTAAAACAAAAGACTTCTCACAATCAGGATGGGGTATCTAATGCAGATTGACTTTTTGGCTGCGAAAACTATGTTACATTGCAGAGTTTGATTGGATAATGGTTACTCACGAAGTCTGTCAACTAGCTAATCCAACGGATTTATGATTTCTGACTGTAAAGTTAATACATGTTACTTCTTTTGACTTCATATCAATACTGTAAGTCATTTTCTTAATGATGGTAAAAATGGCTGCTCTCGCTCGCAATTTTTCAAGCATCATAGTTTCCTCTCCCACCACCCAAGTATGGATGGTCTTTGATAGTTGATGGCCACGTTGCAACTCTAGCATGGGTAGACTTTGATTAGCTTTTATTGGTCATCCCTTTTAATGGAAATTGCACTTCGCATCTGGCAAGTAGACTTCTACTACTTTTTTGGCTACAAGGCATGCACATGAATTGAATACATTAGATATATCTGATACGTTGAGTTGCGGAAAAATCTTCTTCTTTTGGGAGTTCCAAGTAATGGAGGGGTTTATGATCTGAACAGAACACAAATTCTGTATATTAAGTGGTTGCACTAGTTCTTCAAGGTTTACAATATTTACACTGTTGTCATACATGGTATATTTCTCTTAGCATCATTGAGATTCTCACAGAAACATGTGATGGAATGTTCCTCTTGGCTATCAACTTCCCTGTGAGACGCTTGATGATCTTAAGGGAGAACAAAACTGAGAAATCGACCAACACGAAGACTCAATGACAGACAGCAGGAGATTTTGAAATGCACAAAATAAATGAATCAGACATTATGCATACATCTGTTGAATTTGTTGTGCTTCAAACACCAGAGCTCTGTGCTGAGGGTTTTAGCAACTTAACATGGTACCAGCATCATCCACCGCTAGCCAGCTTGAGAAGACAGCAAGGAGATATTTAGACAAGAGATTTTCAGAGAAACTATGCAAAGCCAAATTGCCAGACTTCCAAATCAAAAGAACTATGAACATTACCATAACCTTGACCAAAGAGACTACCAGCATGTTCTATTTCCACCCCTCAAAAAGAGAGGGGCTTTGGATAGTTTAAATATACTGGTCGAATGGAAAAGTTCCAGACCGCATCACATCAACTTGGATGTAAATTACGTGAGCTGATATGAGGCACCACCGAATGCTCTGATACATCTCAAGGTTATGTACACGTTTTTGCCAGGAATTGAAGAAAAAAAATTGCAAAATTACCCAAAAGGACACAAAACCATTAGCAAGCATGAAATTTCATGGTCATAAGCATACATGTCGTTACAACCTGGAAGCTCCTAATACAACACCTCAAGTTTCTCCAACCAGTTCCCACGCCATACCAGAAATTAACATTAGTTTAACAAGGAGCACCGAACTGATTCTGAGGTGGTCACAGATTTGCAAACCATCCCAGATACAGGTCTCCCTAGGCATCCATAATTTGATCTTTGTTTACTAAACCAACCTTCAAATAAGTGGAACGTGGAGGATACAAGAGTTGCACACCAACCTATATAAATCAATCTGCAATTACAAGTATAGATACAATACTAACCCAAATACTACATCAGGCCAAGAAGCTCTGATATTTGCATCTCTTGAGAAACTTTGATAAATTTATAATAGGTCCTCGCAAAATTTCTTCACCTTCCCCAGTTTCATGCATTAACCATGTTGAACTGGAACCTAGACAATTGTTGTGGAATTGTAGAAATAACAGGCCCATATCTCTGCATCCATGTTTGAAAAGCATGTTAAAGGCAAACCACCAATGCAGTAATTGTAGGGTAATGAGCGCAGTAATGTTCTACCTTCTTGACTAATCAAAGCCATCATGTAGCTTTCGATTTATGATGAACACAATAAAAACAAAGGCTACTAATAAATACAGGCTCCCCTATGTTATGATGAATCATAATTGAAGTTAAAAATCTGAAGTGCATAGACAATTCCACAATGCACACAATGTACACGTTGGGTCTTCCACCAATCTAATTTGATGTGGGCTACTTCACTATAAAAGTAATTGAAGGGATTATAGGAAAATGATGCAAGGAGCTGCATACAGGATTAGTTTGTGTGCACGTTGGGTCTTCCACCAATCTAATTTGATGTGGGCTACTTCACTATAAAAGTAATTGAAGGGATTATAGGAAAATGATGCAAGGAGCTGCATATAGGATTAGTCATTAGCAGGAGGAAGTTGAATAACTCCACTATCCAGCATTGAGCAATTCGTGGTAAAACTAAACAATAATAAGAAGTCAAATATCTTTACGAACATTTAGAAAAGCAAGCCTTACAAAGGGGAGAAAATTTTACTAGATGTAAGTAGTGCTAAAGGAAAGATAACAAATAATACCTGAACATTGTCATAGAGTTCAAACAATGGAACAGCAAGCAACTTCAAGTTCTTGGGTACAGCAAAATATTCCCTTTCCGACAAGTGAACAAGGAATAGCTTCTTACATTCCTGAAGTATGGAAAATAAATTCTGAATTAGGAATAGTTACCTGCAAATATTAAAAGCAATGGTAAGGCTTTAAGCTCCAAATAAAGTTTACCTTTGGCTTTGTAATGTGTGGGGGACAGTATGGGTACATTACTGTTTCAAAGTTTGGCCTCCACCAGATGGCAACGCACTCACCAACCTGCAAATGGCATAGAATGATTGCAAATTAAGATATCTGGGAAATGGCTTCAGCTTGGGCACATGCATGCCACATTTTCATATAACACCTCAACTGAACTTAAGGGTGGCAATTTCCAACCAGACCAGTTTACACATCCTGCCCCCACTTAGACCCAACCGGCCTAACCCAACTTGTCTGGTTCATGTATCAGGTAAGAGTCAGCCAATCCCAACCTGCAAGCAGGTGGGTTGGGGTTTGGGTCAAGGCAACTCAACCCATCAGCTCACAAAGAGAAGATTATATAATATATCACTTTTTTAACATATATATTTGAAAATTATGTAATACATAAGTCATTGGACTATTGATCCAATGACTTACAACAAAAACAAGAGATGAGCTGTAGCACAAACGGTCCAAAAACTATGAAAATAATATTCTACCCATTTAATATAAAACCCAAAACTAACTGGGATTAAGCCGACAATGAGTCTGTGCATTAGTTGCCTGTTGGTGGGTTGGCTACCAATCTGGTTTGGATCAGGCATTCTTGACTTGCTAGTAGATCGGATCAAGTTCAAATCAGGCCTTATGTACCTTGAAATATGAGGTCAACTCAACCCGATCTGCTGATTTCCACCCCAAACTAAACTAGCAAACTTGATATTATTTGTACATGCTTGTTGAGAACTTGAGCTTGCTTAAGGAATTTGAGGAAAAAACGTATTTAACCTGTACAAATCTAGTGAGTGTTTAGCAAGTTCATTTTTCTACATTTTCGATTCTTGACTTAGAAAAATAGAAAATTTTGACATGAACCTAAAACATGTTTGACACATCTAATTCTCTTTTTTTTCCATAAAAAATGTTTTCAATAACCCAAAAAAAGTATTCAACATCTTAACAAAATTTAATAGTTGAATTTTTTTTTTCTCCCAAACTTTTTTTTATATTTTGTAATTGCTGATCCACCGCCACAACAACCACTGCCATGGCTGCACACCACCATGGCCAATCATTCCCAATATCACAAGCACCATAAACCATCACAGCCAAATACCACAATCACCATTGGCATCTTAACTGCCAACATTGCCACCATCATAATTATTGCTACCTCCCCTGCTACCACTAGCAAAATAAGAGATCTAACAGGCTGTTAATAAGTCCTGGGAGCACCATGTTTACAATGGTTAAGGAGTGGAAGGTCTCGTATCTTTTATTGCCTGTTTTTAGGCATTATCCATTAAACTAGAAAAGGTGGGGCATGTTTGGTAATCACTTGAACATTATCTATTTTACATAATGAATGCATCTGCTAGAAGCATGCATGCGCGCGCACACAAATATATCCAAGTCTCCATCCTACCAGTTGTCCTCCCAAGTTTTAACTTCAAACCCAATACCAATTATGTAGACAATAGACCTGCTAATGCAGCATTTGGTTGCAACATAGCAAACTCCAGGTTAGCTGACACTAATTTCCTTTATACCTTCCAAGGTTCCTTTAGTGAAGGTGGAGTCTAGTTGAAGTTGGAGAATTAATGAGAAAAAGTGAAAAAAAAAATTGGTAAAAAGTAAGGGGGAGAGAGAAAAGTCCAATGGGTTAACTCTATTTCACCTGTTGGGTGACATAAAATTTCCCTGCATATCTCAGTTTTTTGGGCATTGACCAAACAAGTCTATCCCCCTAAAAGACAGTGGTGTTTGCCAGGATAATGGAATAGCATAGCCATATCCTGCAACTAAACTCTGCCTCAAGACCTTGCCTTTCATAATATCCATGATTAGGCATAGGTTCACATCTAAGAAACTGTGGCAACATGCATCTTATGCTCCACCTGACTCCTCTTTCTTCCTTTCTAGCGAAGCTGCTCAGGAAATAATATATTTTTGTTCTGAGGAAATAATGCATGCCTTCATTACTAAACTGCTTCAACTCTTAAGTCTTTTAACCTATATATATGACACTAAAATCAGCTCTTCAGAAGCAATAGCATATCTTAGATGGTAATACCATAAAAGCTGCAATGGTGGTCCTTTGGATATGTAACCTTACCCGACAATAAGACAACCCATCTTAGTTTGACTCTGAAATAAATAAATATGTAGTTAACTACTGAGACATTCAGGAGAACAAGACAGCCAGAGTATATTTTAAAGGTCCTCCACGTAGTAACATGACCACCAGGATTTAGTGGTATACTGTGATGTAGGAAGAGGGGAAACAAGTTACAGTTCCCAGGTGCAAAGCAGAAGCATCCACCAATAGGGTGGAGAGTAACAGACGGAAAACATGAGTCACTAATGTAGGTGACTCAACATGATATGGCTCAAGCCCATACTATTAGCATGATAGTGCAGGAAGACTAGCATGAAGGTACAGAATGATTATATCAATCATGCTCAAATCCCACAGCTATTTTACTCTCACATATTCTGTAATGTGACCTGATTGGTAGATAAGCCAATTTAGTTTGGGCACGGGTTGAGTAACTGACACACTAAATTCTAGAAAGCTGTCACATTCACACCCGTTTCTTTAAATTCCAATAAATCACATGCAACAAGGAACATCTTAATAAAAGCGCACCTGCCAATTTGGCTGATGGGATGGTGAATTAGCAGCAAGCTTACTAGACAGCTTTCGTTTTAAGCCCTCAATTTCTGCAAATATCAGTCACACAAAGCCAATGTCACAAATTTGTTTAAAAACTCAATAAAAGTACAGATTATGTGTAGCACCCAAGTCATGTCAAGTGGTCAAAAATTCAGTATAAATACAGCATCCCACCATTCTCTCCAGGCTTCAAACGTCCACCAGGAAGTTTACAAAATGTATTTCCAATTTGCAGTAACAATATATGAGGATGATTGTGCTCCTGTACCTGTAAATCAAGACAATTTGACAAACCTTAACATGAGGAACATACCTATCAGAAGTACCAAGCAATATCCTAACTAGCATACAACCTGCTCAAGTTAGCGACCAACACACCTAAAGGATATTTCTGGCAGACATTTGCATAAAAACACAAGGGAACAAACACTACTATAAGGAACTAACTACATCAAATCACTTCCTTTATTTTTTCTTTTCCTTTTAACATGATTATCAAAGAGCATAGGTTATAACAAAACATCAGCAAGCAAGACAACAAAGGGAGGACTCCTAGCAAGCCATCTGCCAAACAATAAAAATCCTTTCTTTTTCCTTTTTTATCAAAAAAAAAGTGAAAACACAATATCTGATGTACAAAAGATGTTTGGTTCTCTTATTTTTATTTTTTATTATTCCATTGGCTTCTACAATTTCCGGTGAAAGTGAAAAATTATCACTTTCACTATTTTTAAAAATAACTTCTTGAGTCTTCATACCACTCTCCCAACTCTCCGATTTATTTTTTATGCTCTCTTCCTCCAGGCCCTTCCCATATCGTATTTCAAGACACAGGCCCTCCCCACTGGCAAGATATGGCACACCGGCAAGGAGCATCTTCAATAAATCTTCTCTCTCTTTCACCATTTTTTTCATCTTCTCCTTGTCCAATGAGATCCCTTTCTTGTCTTGTTTGAGCCACTATTCGCTATGGTATAAAAGGAAATAATCGAGGAGGAACAAAGATCTGACATAGGGTAAGGTCTGATCTAATTCATATAGGAAGTCATATGCAGAGGATTAATCTAGGGCATGAGTATTAGCATGATCTAAGACATGGATAGGAATCAATATAGGAAAAAAAAAATTGGGGACAATTGCCCATCTTCGCTGAAGTGTCTGTAGTGGTCTCTGTTCCACACTACCCAGATCCATCGCTGTCAAAGCAACTGAACATCTGGGCTCCAGCCAGCTCTCCAGGACAGCGATCAATTTTTTCCTCCTCCATCTTCTCCTTTTCCTCCTATGTTTTCAGCCTCTATTCTAGTGCCGCCCAAATCCTTCACCACCACAGTCGCCAGGCCTCTTGGTTCCAGCCAGCTTTCTAGGACAGGAATCGACCTCCTCCTGCCCATGCAAACACCTATCTATCAACAAGGTCAATAAATTAACAGATATCATCCATGCCCAGTTAGCACCCTTTCCCCTTGGCAATGCATTTTCTTATAGGCTGAAAATGCTTTACATATTATATGTAGGTAGACCAAATTGATCTTTTACAAGTTTATGTCCTGGCCAAAGATCTGGTAATCCACCCCAATCCTCACCCTGCCCAAATGCACACATGCATACACACAACATACTTGACATATTGCATAAACTTTTATTTTTTTCTTACTTTATTTTTTAATCATTCAATTATTCCATCATTTTTTCTTGAATACCTGAAAACTAGCATTTGCGCCCTTCATCAGCCCCTTTATTTCCATCATTGATGTTATGGAATCAGTACTTGCTTACGCATAGAAAGAATTTTCTCTTTACGAATCCATTAAACAGATCGCCTTATTGCAGTGTATCTCAAGTTAAACTGCAACTAATGAGAAGACATCTGTTGCTGTCTCAAGCTTGGAACGACTGTCTGCTATTTATTTTCTGTCATCAATCTGGCATTGTTTCTACTCTCTCATGTCAATTCATGTAAATAACTTATTGTTGATCCATGATACTATAGATCTTGGCAAATTTTCACAAATGCATACGCACCACATCCTTGATATGTTGCATAAACTTTTATTTTGTCTTTGCTTTTTAAGAATTTTATTATTCCATCATTTTTTTCTTTAATACCTGAAAACTAGCATCTGCACCCTTTGTCAGAACCTCTTTTTGCATCCTTGATGTTCTGGCATTGGTCCCTCCTTACACATAGAAAGAATTCTCTTTACAAATCCATTAAACAAATCACCTTACTGCAGTGCATCTCAAATTAAACTGCAACCATGAGATGACATCCGTTGCCATGCCATCTTAAGCTTGTAATGGATGTCTGCTATTTATTTTCTGTTCACAAATCTGGCATTGTTTAATGCCAACTCATGTAAACTTATTGTGGATCCATGATGCCGTATATCTTGACAAATTTTCTGCATGGTGGCATCCTTCAGAGCTACTCATTTCTGCCTAGGTGGTTAGATAACATTGTACAAAGCCATTAAGGAAGCTTAACAAATCTCATTTTGTAAGTGAAGGAAACACAAATTAGATTTGATAGTTCAATGCTTTAGACTCTATCACTAAATAGCTCACTAAGTAAATGCTTTAGTCATGTTGATCAATCAACAGAAAAGTTTATCACAACTGTAGGTTTCTATGAAGATGTATAGGTAAGACAACAAAGGCACCCTAAATCATGACTTTCATCTGTGAATCTAGAGATGCCTTTCCATGCAATAATCACAAAAGATATTATATTACAACAATGATTTAAGTAAATATAAGGTACTTACCAGTAAAATTGCTTCCACACTAGTACGCATACCTTCTTTCATGTAACTGCCAATCCAAAACAAAAGGGAATCAAATGTCAACCGCATACAAGCAACACTGAAGCCTCCATAAATCCAAATTGTCTTGTAAACGATCTGGTTTCAACCAACATCAATTTATACAGAATTTATGTGAATAAAAAGAAAACCAATTTCAGTAAAGGGGTGAATGGACCAGAAAACCATAATGCGTTAATGCCTTTTTGGTATATTTTGTATATCCAATACCCCAAAAAGCATAAAATTTAATTTATTTAAAGAAATCTACTCTCATTGAAAGTTCATGAGTTCTATAAAATTGATATGCCTCAGTTGCTGTCCTTTACCAACTGCAAGCAAAGAACTAGCTTCCAGGAAGTCCCAACTTCTCAATCTCTTAAACTTTGAACTCAATTCTGCATATTCCAAAATTATTAGTTTCAACGAATGCCAGAGGAAAATCCTTTAGTGCAAATTAATGTATTCATGCTATTAGTTTCCATTCCATGATCATGATGTATAAGAGAAAAATAGGAAGTGAATCATAAAATATTTTAATTTATTTTTCAAAATCATAGATATTAAGTTCTTCTATAGGCTTATTAGTACACAATGTGTCGTAGTCAACATATTATACTTTCCTTAATAATGTGCTAGCAAAGGATACTTTAAAGTTGTCATCTAGATAAATTCAAGTGTGATATATATATTTTTTATTTAACAATATAATTTAATGAATATATGTGAGAAAATAAAAGTTCCCGCTTGCCACAAGAAAGTCCACCTAGGAACATTCCCTCTAACCAGGGACTGCCTTAGCAACCTAGCCTTCGACGGTTACACCAAAAGTTATATTTGTATTTGGAAAGAAAAGAAACAAAAATTTAGTTTTCATGGGAGATTTCAATAAAGTGATGGTAGCAAGAGCAAGTAGCCTGAATAACATGAGAAATCATGAAAAGATGAAGTTTGCAGAGTAAACGCAACACTCCAGGTGAAAGATAATTGCAATCAAGATACATTCATTTAGGAAGCAAATAGACAAAAAACATATGCAATTAGCATTGTTACATAGAACAATATGTGCATTACAAGTGCTATATAGAACAATATGTGCATTACAAGTACCACATTTATGATATTGCTAAAAAATATTGACCTCTGGAAACAACTTTAAAATATAGAAATTTGGCCTTTCCTTGCAAAATGAGGCTTTAAAAAACAATAAGGAAAAAAGGAAAAAAAAAAGCTATATCAAAAGTAAGTAAAGCCTTTGGATTACTCTAACTCCTATCCTATGAAAAACAATAGTCACATTCTTAGATTACATGATAAATTTGGCAAGACCAAATTTATAATTCAATAAAAAATTGAAGAAAGCAAGGAAATTTCATAGGAAAAGAAAGGAGAGACACAAGTAACTAATATATGAAACAAGATATAAGAATCAACAATTTTTCCATGAGGTCAAGGTTTTGACATACAAATCGTTGGTCAAAATTACCAAAATCCTGTACAATTGGCAAGTTTTATGAAAGCAAATTTACATAAGATGAGTGTGGCATAAATTTACATAAATTTACAATATGTGCATATGATGAGCATAGCTAAAATGAGAATCTTAAGATGAATATGTCATAATATAAGAAAAAATATAGAAAATAAATGAAGTCATTTATAAAATGGTGAAGATAGTATCAATGAGGGACAAAGTGAAAATGAATGACTTAGATGATTTAGACATGCAAATAGACCATGGAATGCATTAGTACAAAGGATTGATTTGATATACGTAGAAGAAAAAAGAGGTAGAAATAAACCAAAAATCACACAAAAGAGAATACCAATGAAGAGTTTGATATATCTATATCTTATAGAAAATATGGCCCTAAATCCCTAAATCGAGTAGAATGAAGGAAAAGGATTTATGTAGCCTACCATAACTAGTTTGGAATTAAGACTTAATTATTGCTGTTATTGTATGAAAGAAAGCGAATTTATTTAAACTAAAAAAAGAGTTTTATAATTGTGGCTTACTTATAAAAGTGGGAAATAGATGGCTTAAAAGGAAAGTTCATAATATTTACTTACATTAAGCTTTCAGTTCACCAAAAAGCCCCTAATCATTGATAAATCATTAGACATTGAGGCAAAAATACTAGTACAAGAATATCTACAACTATTTGGTTCATATGATACAGCATAAAAACAGCAAGAAAGAGAAGACTATGAAAGTTAAACGAACAATACCCTAAAGAAGAGTTTAGATAGCTTGTGCTGAAAGAGAGTTCAATCATTCCAAGTTACCAATAGTGAATATCATTTTAGCAACTCAATTTGGTTGAGCTTGTTCGTTTTAGTTATAGATAGGTGGGAAATAACAACTAGCATGCAAATGCATGTGATGCTTTGATAGAGTAAGAAAGATCTAAAATAAATTCACTGTTGTAAAGACATTTGTAACAGAAACATGCATAAATGGTTACAACTACATCTTTTTATCATTTATACATGCTTTATATCAACACCTTTGGGTACTATCCATGTATGTGCATGCGCGCGAGAGAGAGAGAGAGCAAAACTCACTAGATGAAAGTGGGATTTCCAACTCACTGTTTTTAGGAGACAGCCAATCAGAGGGCAAGTCATACAGGAATTTTGCTTTAGAGGGGTACAATAGTCCATTTATGTAAAAATAAATATGATAGCTCGGCAAGAATGAAATAGATATCTAGCAATAGCAATACCAATACCTTTTGCATTACTTTGAAATTGTAAATTAGCAAAAAAACGAAGCCACAGAATCAAAATTTAGAGCTTGCTTTGCATGGACAAAATTATAACTCAACAAATATTGGAGATTCAGACAATTCTAAACATTTGTAACATTGGAAAAAGGAGTAAAAAATTGAACTTCATAAAATCCTTTTACTTCATAAATCCTTTTATAATAAGCTCTACTAAAACCAAGGTGCACCAAGTTTTCTTTTTTTTTTTTTTTTCTTTTGAAAGTTTTGAAAAAGTTAAAAGCCCACAAAGAACCACAGAATTCAATAAAGGAGCAGTTTAATATTTATGTTATGATTCAGTTTAATATTTATGTTATGATTCCTCAAACCAAAAAGTTACCTGCAAATGTCACGGTTAAGGAATTATATACCCAAGTAGACATATTAAGTGGACAAGAAAATTTATCAAATGGAATGAATAAATGAGTTTTTTTTTTTTTTTTTTTTTATCTTTGGGTAAAGAAGAAGTTCAATTTTTCATATGCGCATCAAGCCATCCAATAAATGGCGACAAATGATAGGCACTATACGACGACACTAACTATAAGTTCAGATCCATATATAAAAACAAAAAATTTCCAAATTAAACACGTGAGAAATTTACATCATATAGCTTAACACGCTCTTAACACTAGGATTTTCTAAATCCGATTACAAAAGTTTCGATCTTTATTTAAAATCCACTCAAAAGAGCGGAATTCATCCATGATGCCATGTTCTCCAGATTAGAAAGAAATAATAGGGAAAGAAAAGGAAAAACAAATCGAGAGAGGATTTTTCCAAGCCCCTCACGATCTAGGGTTTTTGGGCGTGGAGAGGGACTCACTTGACTTTCATGCGGGCAAGGCGATCGGCGACGGAGGTGTCCTTCTCCATCTTCGGCTCCTTCGTCCCGAAAGTATAGCTCGACAGCGGGTATGTGTTCACCACCGGTGAGACTCCCATCTCTCTCTCTCTCTCTCGCTCGCTCGCTCGCTCGCCCGCCGGACTGAAGGTCGGAAAGGCTTCAAGGGCACCGCTAGCTCTTGTTAACGGAAATGGACCGCCCAGGGTGTTAAATCACTGGTTGACTCGTCAAATTTTTTTTTTACCGTCGGCGATACCTAGGAAATTACTGGTGCTAATGCTTGATAGGAGCTGGCCTCTGCGTGGCCCATCAACAAATCATGTCAACGGATCATAGCTAGATTTGATCATCTTCATCGATTCAAATCCGATTCATTAGAATTAAAAATTTAAACTCAAACCTAATATACGTATTACATGAGTTACACAATGCCATTAGTGTAACCCATTTAACTTGTCGCTTATGATGATTCTAAGATGCTCAACCAAGACTCTAAATTGTCACCGAAGTTTTCAAATTTCTTCCTTTTGAGGTGAGGGGGAGCTTCATGATACCAGCCTTACTTGTGGGCTCTTCTGCTTCCTCCTTACTAACCCTTACATTTAGGGCATCCAGAAAGCCCGCATCTTAAGGGCTCTAATGCATCGACTTTGAGCGTACGGTAAGCATAAGTTTCCCTACCTACACAAGTCGAGGGATAAAGGTCCAGATTGGCATAGCGCTGGCTTTGATTTGTTGTTATAATTGAGCGACCAGCTCAATAGTTACCGCATCTGTTTGACTAAGGAGAAGATTTGACTCTTGACCCAATCTAGATAGTGTCATTGTTACTAATAAGAGTTTTCTTATTCGATTTGGATGGCATATTTTTTACCTCGTTCTTATATAGTTTCAACCTGATGGTACTGAAATTTGGTAAGACGCTCCTATGCATCAATAATGATGATAATAAAGATGATGAATTTGAAATGAAGACAGCAGTTGGTCTAAGAAGAAAAAATCCTACATCTTAGTGTAGAGCTCCTATAAGGATAAAGGATGAGCCTGAGGCGTGCTAAGGATTACTTAGTTAAAACTTTTCAATGTAAGCCAAGGAGAAAAAAAGAGAAGGCTAAGAGAGTGCCTTGCGGCTATTTTAATGAAGAAAAAAATTAAGAAGAATAAGAAACTTTGAAACTTATTGCCGGTGGAGAAGAGAAGAGAAAGAAAAAAAAAAAAAAGGCCCTCTCCTTCAAATGGAGTTTTGTTTTTTCTTTTTTTTTTTATAGATGGGCTTAGAATAAGATTGCTCATACTATCATCATATGCTTCATTGTGATGAATTTAGTCATCAACAAGACTACTCTATTTGTTATGAGCCGCGTCGTTCACGTTAAAGACGTGCACGTTTAGCCTTGTCGCGCCTGTACAACGGCTCTGCTGGGTGGAAGCTGCCAGTAGCCTTACTGGCCTCATTCTTCTTATGCTACCGTGTTGCAGTCAAGTATAGACGACATGGGCAAATGGTCACGTGTCACCTAGTTATATGCCGGCTGGTTGCCGTATCAATTCAGGGGAAGTTGAGAATAAATCCAATCCATACGATGTCTCATCCATCATTGTAGGTCTTTGCGCAAAATAAACAAATCAACGAATGAAGTGAAACGGCAGTCACGGCTATAAATAAGAATTTGAGAGGAGATTTGTTGTTAAGCAAATACTTGATGCTGAATACTTTCAACTCGCTGCACTCCATATTTTAAGTTCCGAATAAAAATAGAAAATTAATGAGATGGCTTTCATAACAGCATTCTTTATTAAGGAGAAATATATATACTGGAATTCGCTGAAAGTGGGTGGATGGAAGCAAGGAGAGCATGATGAAGGTTGTTATTTAAATGCAATGATTGTGGCCCTAGACTTTCAGTAGCTTTTGAAGTCCAGCACGCTTCAGATTTCGACATTTTAAGATGCTCATGAGAGGCCCAGAGTTTAACATGCATGCTGGACACTGATTTTACCATCACAGAGTATATTAATCATAAACTTTTCAAGCACCGACCATTGTTAGATTGTTAATGACTTATTTTGTTATAATGAATGTTATATAATGGGAGTTTTTTTTTTTTTTTTTTTTTTTTGAAGGAATCATTATGGAGAGTTTCTCCTCCATGGCATGTTTTATGAAAATTATAAGACATTACAAGAGAGGAAAGGATGAGAGAAAAAGAAAGGAATCTCATAACAAAAATTATTATGAGATTTTAGTCACTGGGGCAAAGATAGCATCACATTATAAAGCTGACTATAATTTTATACCTAACTCAAAGAGGAGATCTTTTTAAGAAAAATCTTGAAATTCCTCTCATTCTAAATATGCCACGTAAAAGATATAACCAACTGATTATAGATTTTCTTTCTACTGCAAGTTTCTTCTCCATTTAAATCAAAGCTTCGATAAATTATAAGGCTATGCACCCAAGCTAACTGCATTCTCAAAAAAAGTTTAGGAGTAATTTTGAGAATGGATAACTAACAATGAATGGTCCATGGACTCCTAACTTCCCTGCATAAAATACATTTGCTAAATTATCTCCAACCAACCTTTCTTAAATAATTTTTGATAAATTCCAAGTATTTGCACCAGCTGAAAAAGAAGAGTGATATGGGTAGATAATGTAACAAGATGGCCGGAAAAAAAGCGTTGTAACAGCCCCTAAAAAAATAGTGACAATCAATTTATATGATGATATAAATTATTATCACATCCTTGAAAGCTTTACTTTGGCGAGTGTGATCAAGCTTCTACCAAAGACAGATTTTTTTATGCAGTGGCTTACAAGAATCTAATTTCCAGAAGGACTAGACACTAGAATACGATCCTAATCACGATTTCTTCATGTGGATGATTCTCTCTTCCTTCTAGGAAATGAAGTCTGGTTGATTCAGTATAAAGATAGACTCTCTGTAAGCAGTGACGAAGGACCACCTACCTACCTAAAAGCATGATCCTGATGAAGCTGAATTCCTCATGTGGATTTAAGATGAGCTGTTAAAGCATATATTCGGATGACTTGATCCCCATCTGAACATTGTTCCTCCAAGGATGTATGTAGAGCCATGGCACAAGAATCGCCAAGCTACGAATCAATACCTTAACCTAACCTAGAGTCAGTTGGGCTGTGCAACAGGGTTGCCACCAATTTAAATAATTATGAAAATGCTATGAAGCTATACATTTCCCCCTCTATTCATTGACAACTAGAAAATATCAGGAACCTTGGAAAGCCAAACTGTCTCATTATTCAAACTTCTTCAGTCATCCAAATCACCTAAATCAACCATTTAAATTCTAAGCGACAAGCACAAACTAAATTGCACTATCGCCCTTGTAATAAATACATGACTCTCTTGAACCATTCTAGTGATATAAATCTGATACATGACTTAATCCCTGATGATTCTCATCAAAACGACAACCAAAAAAAATAAAATATTAACGAATAAAATCTCTGTTTAAACAAGTAGGATTTCAGAATAATGCTGCTCAGACCCAAGCTGGCTAGACTACAAATTGGTGGTACAAGATCAAGCAGCCCTAATTCTAATAGATCAAGATATTTCAAAATGGTCAGTCATCACAGATTTCTCTAGCCGTACATGGATAATTCCTCTGTTACAAAGAAGACAAAACTTTGCATCAATTTTATTGGTAAATAAAACTGAGCTGTCCGATAGAAAAGATGAGCCCAATGTAGAGAATAAAATTGACCTGTCCGGCCGAAAAGATGAGCCCAATGTAAAGTAATCCAATGGTAGGGAAACCTTGTTCTTTTCAGAGGCAAAACGTGTAAAACAGAGCATCTCAAGATGTACAGCCCGAATTTATACAAGAGCAAGCACAGCACGGGAGGCCCCGAGAATCTAGGACTAACATCAAAATTCTTTTGCAATTCTACAAGCTTGGACAAACAAGAAATAGTCAAGTACTATTTATTTCAACGGAATTACTTCCATCATCTGCATGTTTTTAAACCTTCATTCACAACTAGTAACTTTCTCGATATCATCTCTAATCTCTAAGAGATTTGAACAATCTGTTTTCAACCCATACCCTTGTTGGCTCACGGTGCTCCAGCGCCATTCTGATTGAAGCTTCAGAGTCGTTTGGCTTGAAAGATTTTCCACAAGCCAAGGCCATACAACCAAGCTTACCATTAGAATGTCAGAATTGCAAACCACCACAAAGCTGAGCAACGCATGTGAAGCTTCCCTTGCAACCCAAATGTAATTACCAAAGAATAATGAGCTTCATCCAAGGGCTTTCCAACATTTACATAAAAAATCAGTTTGTTGCAACCAGCAAGCACACCAATGGATCATTATACTAGGTATGATACATTCAAGCAGAAGCAGGCTCTCCATTGCTAGTTGAACATCCCTAGCTTCACAAACAACTACACCAACAGCAAATTAGAGCAATATCATGAATATCAGAGGTGGAAACAAATTAAGCAGCAAGGCATTGACTTCCTGATAACAAATGATGTAAAAACCATGAGATTCAAGGATTGAGATACCATGTGCTGGTTGTGTGCCAACTATGCATTGGCATGGGCATACCATGACAGAGCCATGCCATTGCTTGGCGCGCACACTTGCACCACAGCATTCCAAGTATTGGCATGCAACTAATACCGTGCCAGTGCCATGTGCCAGTATGGCACTGTCATGTCATCGTATGCATCGTGCAGCACCATGCTGAATGGCAGTCAAGTCCATGTCTGATTCACAAATCTAGGCCATGTGTGGACATCTCATCACCATGTTCATGAAATATTTCTTGTGCAGACAAGAACTGACAAGCAGAGAAAATGGAAGGGAGGTGGGAAGTGATTGTTCGAAGCAAACTAAGATTTTTGGGTACCATATTATCCCTGATATGGCGGTTCAAAGAATCCTGAAAACTCTTAAAAGACTCTGGGATCTTTGGCCTGCCATGTTATTTTATTTCTAAACTTTCCTATTTCCATATTTTCCCCACACCTTCCCATTTGTAGGGGAAAGATCACATGGATAAAATACTGCAAACCACCCAAATTAGATCTGAAATTGATAACAGATTTGAAATGTACTAACCTTTCTGAAACTGATTTCCACAATCATCTGGTCTGCACCACTCTGTAATTGAGCACCAAATCTTCAGGCTTCTTCCATATGTAAGTCCTGACCGTGGCCAAACTCATTTCAGGTGATAAGACCTGCATCACATGGAACCACATTAAATGTAGAGGACTAAATTTAAATTAAAAAAAAAAATCTATGAACAGCGAATAAAGATTGAAGACAATTTTTAGCTCACTACTTTTAAGCTTGCACCTTCTTTTAAAAGGAAATTCAAACCTTCACCTCCACAAACCCAACAAAGAGTTTTGAGAGAGGGAGGGAGACCCACCTGCACTTAATAACCCAAGCCCAGATTTTTGGGGATAAACCATCCAGGAATCAAACCCAGAATCTCTGGTTGCTAAGCAGATGGGTGTAACCATTGGGGCAAGCCCCAGTTCACAATGCTGGTACAGATCACACAGTACAAAATGCAACCAATTTTATACAATACATTGACTCTGCAGCATGTTTATGTTATAGCTTTCTGGGGAATGAACGATCAAAACCATATCCAAAATTCCTAATGTTAAAAGAACAAACTATGTTGATGTGTTCTCCAAAAGCCTTTATGGGTAATCATATAAAAAATATGATAAATGATTCCTCATGCTAACTCTACATTAACAACATAATACAAGTGAAAATCAAAGGAGTGAAACCAAAATGAATGAAGGACAACAAAAATCAACACAGAACAGACCAAAAACTAATAACTGAAGCATAGCAGATGCACTACTTGAGTCACTATTAGAGCCAAAAATGAATCCAATACAGATGTAAAATCAGATAGCAACCATATTTATAATTATGAAAAACAGAAATGGGCATGATATCAATGAATCAAATATCAGTCATATCAATATTCACTTGAAATAAATGCAGATATGATTCATATATTAGTCACACAACTATGAAAGTAGGTTATTGTTAATCATGAACTACAACCTGATAAGTATCATCTTACTACTGCCATTATATTTGCAACATTGATTGATTCTTATAAGGAATCCAGATGCATCAAAATTATAGATTCCCATAAATGTCAAAAACTGAGTACATTTGTGAACTGCTGAGGGCAAAATTAAAATTTCCCCAATCTAATCCCAATTCTCTCGTGTGTTGGATCTCAATCCCTGGGTCTTAACTTTCATGAGAATCTCTCTGTTTCTGTAGTGTTTCAAAGCAAAAATTACATCTGTTTGATCTTTAAAAACAAGTCAAATGTGTTACATAATATTCAATCCTTCACATACTAAAAATTACATTTCTAAGAAAATAACTTTGCTGCATCAACTCATCCAAGATGATACTTAAAAATTCTCTGAAAAATCAAAAACAATCAAGGACACTTGCATCAACTTCATGCAAATAGTTCATTCACTAAACTCCATCTCAAGTTCCCTTCTCTCTGATCCTCTTACAGAACTTTCTGAACCCCCCCTCCCCCCCCCAAAAAAAAAAAAAAGTAGCATGCTCTTTCCAATCTCTTATAAATAATGTTCTCATTTTATTTTTGAACACTCCCAAAAGTTATATTCTATTATAAATAATTTTGTAATATTTGTAATGTTAATGCTCAAAACCAAAACTAATTCAAGGCCCCTTTACTGTGTTTCCCTCTCCCGTTCCATTAATATAACACCAGTATTCTTTCGGTAAGAGCATTTTACTGCTGTACTCTTTTTGCTAGATCTTCATCCTCACAGGTGGTGAGGAATGAACTGAAAGGACAAGAGCGGAAGGCATCACTCTCCTTCTGAACAAGGTCAAGGTGAAAGCAAAACCAAGAGTTCAGCCCTTCGGATAAAGCTCAGAGAGAGCATGGGCGGAAGTCAGAGTTAGGCTGTGGATGGAGGTGAGAAAGGATGCGAATGGAACCTAGGGCAGAGCGAAGAAGTTGAGAAGCAAAAGAGAAAAGGTCAAGAACTAGCTTGGCAAATAGGTTGCATTATCATTTAACATTCCATAAAACCATATACAAAAAAGGATATCCAGATCTGGATCAGGAAAGATCCTTGGATTTGGTTGTCTGGATCCAGAAATTTTACAAGGCCTCTAACCAGATCTGCATCTGAATATGGGTCTGTTACTTGAATTCATATCCATATTCAACCCATTTCCAATACATAACTGGATTCATCCCAAGTTTATCCAACCTGATTACAGTGCTAGTTACCAAGAAAATAATAAGCATCACATTCATGGCCAAAGGTCTCACAATTCAATTTTAGAATAGTAAATCCTCAAGAAGCCAATTTCTACATGTTTGCAGCCAAGATTCTCATTACTTTCCATTCTAGAACAGAAAAGGAAGCCTTAAGCTTTCATTCTGGGCAGTTTCTTTGAACTTGCCTGATTGTTGCACAAGATCTCTATAGAAGGCTTTAGCTTCTGCCATGGCTTTATCCCTGACCGTAAGGAGCCATCTGCAATGGATGAAAGTTGCGATTGTCCAGTACTCAATCCTAGACCAAATGATCCATCAGAGCTACCACCATCAATTGGTTTGTCCAGAACCATTTTCTCGATCACATAGTTTATCACCTATAGAATAAAGAAAAGGAACCTGTCAATAACAAAACTAAGAAATGTGCAGGAAGTAAATACACAGAATTAACCTATTGGAAAAGTGAGGAAGTAAATACACAGAATTAACCTATTGGAAAAGTGAGGAGAAAAGAGGTCATCATAGAAAGGGTAAAAGAAAAGAAGGCTATATTAAGTAACATGTTCATATTCCGCAATAATGATGAGCTGATAGTGTGCACGAAACAAACACAAGAATTGCAAAACCTTTTAAATCCACTAAACTATTGCTCAGAAATTCAAACTATTGATTGACAAAGTTGACATGCTCCAGTTTCAGACAAATATTTTTCCTAAACAAGTTTGGATCAGGAAATTATGATGAATAGATAACTTGGCTAACAGATCTTATGACAATTGTGGTCAACATGAGTGTTAACAACCAAGGAAACCAACTGATACTAACTTTGTGTATCCGCAGTATCCGTGGAGCGCTCAATTTCCCTTGTGTGTGGATTTGCACATTTGAACCTTCACAGGGTTGCAAATAGAAGCTACACCTGCAGCAGAGAGAAAATAGCATGAAGCTGACATAGCCAAGATTACTGAAAAATCAAGTCAAGATAACACTTACAAAGAAAGTTCAATATAACTTTTCTTTTTATTTCTTGTTCCTGATAATTAAATGACACCTTTAACAAAGATTACTATCATTATCCCAATCAATGTACAGCAAAAGTGCCATGACCAAAAATCTGAAGTTAGACCAAAAGGCAAAAAAGAAAGAGGCAAACTACCTAATAACTTAACTAAGTGCATCCTAGACTATGGAACTAACTAGAGATCATAGTGCTAGAAATGTGGGTAACTCGGGACTTTATAAAGGGAAGGCATAGATCAAGCTTAGCAAATTGTATTAGGTTCCATTGTACACTTGTGAACAAAAAAACACATTTTTTTTTCAAAATATATTGTAAGTTGTCTATCTTGCAGAGAGTCTAGTAATTGAATTATGTGCACCCCAGATTAAGGAAACTAGAAATTAGATAAAACAAGACTTTATAAAAGGAAGCATTACATCAAGTTGGGCATATAAATGTAAAATTAGATTTCTATACACTTTTGTGAAAAGACTCCCTCTTAGGCCTGTTTGTCATAATACACATACATGCATATAGAAAGACCTTACATGTGTGACTATAATAATAATTGTCAACATCATGGTATGTCTTACCAGTGATACCACCCTATATTGGATGTAGCATATTGTACCCATACCGAACCGAAACTTAGTAGTGGTGTATCTGAATCTTGATACGTTGAACCAACTTGTGCACTGACACTCTATCAGTATGGTACCAATTCAGGATCCAGGACCAAGATGGTGAACCTTGGTCAGCATACTAGTCTAAAAACACAATATCTAGGCATTGCTTCTCTCTTTGAGGCAAGAAACATGTCTATAGCAATCATGGTAACTAGGGAAAACTTTCAATAGGCAGAGGTGAAGAAAGTAATCAGTAAAGCTTGGAGGATCGGGGAATGAAGGAACAAAGAGAGGACATATTTTTGGAGGTAAACTTGGAATGCAAAACAAGCATGCAAGTCGGCATTAGCATTCTAAACAAGTTATATACGCAAACGGCCATTGTACACTCTTAGGCAAAAGAAAGGTGCTTATCTGGACGTCAAGGCACATAACCGTTAGATCATATTCCAAAAATTATTAAAAATCAATAAGCTGATAAAACAGGAGAATAAAAAATAAATCGGAATGAAAAGTAAAACAAAAAATAGGGGGATCAGGACCGATAATTTTATAAAATGAAGTTAGTTAAACAAAATGCTCAATAATATAAACGAAAAGAAGCAACTCTACCAAATGATAAATAAACATTATAGAGGTTAGAAACTTGTCAAAAACTAGTGAAATTTTTAAATTGTAACTGTTAAGGTGCCAAGGCACTAGTTAGACAGAAGGGATCATACATTGCTCATCAGACCCTCCTAATATCCCAAGCTACCCCACATAACCCTTGGCTCCACCTTCCCAACAAGGACAGTTCAAAATCAACACACAAATAGAAACCACAACCTCCAAAATGAAAAACTTTCAAAAGCTGGCTATGCCTGTCAAGCATCTCAAGCACATACAACGTGGTCTGCCACATAAAGGAACCAAAAAGGGTACTGAACATAAGAAAGTAGACCGAGGGGCAAACCTAGGTTTATCCCAGGATGGGTGAAGCACTCAATTCCTTTTATTCAGGACTTCTGCAATTGAACCTTCACAAGGGCGCAAATAATAGCTATGCCTATAGTGGGAAGAGAAACATCATGAAGTTGATAGTATCACCATTCTAAAGCATCAAATTCAAATTATATCAGGCAAGAAGACCGTTGGAAATACTTTTAATGAAAAATATAATTTCCATCCATGTCAAGTGAACAGCCATTAACAGGCTAAATTTTTTTTAAAAAAAGAAAAGGGTTAAAAACGGAACCTATGATCAAGTTCAATGTTGGATCATGGAGGATAAAGGAACACAGACCTGTTAGAATTATTAACAATTAATTTAGTGTATGGCATACTTGGACAAAGCCAATTGATAGGTCTGGGCATGTGGATGTGTTGCTGTGTCAGCATATGTTTTAAATGGAAGATTTAGATCAAACCTGGTATGTAACAAAAACTAGGCTCCTAACATACTATTTGTAAAATGTAAAAGAACCCTCCCCACTTATCTTTGTTTATGTAAATATTTTCATAAATTTCTATCATGCTGAGCACCTAACTGTGAACATATCAATGAATGATGTTGTAATATATTTCCAAATGACATTCTATAGCATGCATCTTAATGAGCCAGGAAACATGGGTCAATCAATCAGGAATAACTAGGAAGAATCTTTCAGTTAAGGCGAAGAACAGAAGGAAAACTAATGTGTACAGGGCTGGGAACGAAAGCATAAGCAAGTTAATGGAGGAGAACTAGGAGAATAAAAGGCAATGAGTTAAGAAATGAGCTTCTAATCAATTTCTACCTTCAGAAGTAATTTATGATGTTTATATTCTATCAAGAGGGACAAAAGCAATATATTAGATAAAATTACCAGACTGTTCCATGCATGTTAAGCATTTACATAAATTAGGTAATGATGAAGAATGACATCACATATTAATTGCATACTGGAAGAGTGTAGATGAAATAAAAACAACTCAATGAAGATACAACAATTATCTTGACTGAAAAACGAAAATAAGTGGGAAAGAAATTCCTTGACAAGATGTCATGTTTTGAACAAGCATGCTCAACATGTCAAAACTTTCCAAACTTGTTGCTACGAGCTGGCGCTAGCTGGAACAGGGCAATACTCTAAATGCAGGGTATCATGGCGCACATGCATGCTCAATGCTGGCACTTCTATCCATGATATTGCAAGCATCATAAATACATGGAAATTCTGAGAAGTGAAAATGCCTTCCAAAAACTTTCTCCATCTATGACAAAAAGGCATCATAAATATTTAATTTTACCAGTTAGTTATGATACTAAGACCACATTTTTAAGCATCTCTTTCATGTTGATACCATAGAAAAGCAACAGCTAACAAAATGTATGAATTCATTCGGCATTCACAATTTTCAAATTATTCCCCAGTACTTTATTAGTCTTATAATATCTAAGAACATTAGCAAGACATTATTTAAGAGCAACAACATTCGCAGTTACAGCCTTTTAATAACAAATTACCACAACAAAAATACTAGTTCAAGAATGGAATGGAAAGGAACACAAAATAATCTAAGACAACAACAAAAATGAACAATAACAAAACAAACAGAGAAGCATTGTATAAAGAATACTAGTTCAAGAAAGTCTAGGAAGCCAGACTTATCAAACAGAAGAACGTCTACTGAGCAAATAAGTTTCAATCAGCCACACTATTACAATCTTAATATTAAACAATTAGAATATAGATAAAGCAATACTATCTAGTTTCCTCTTCCTTTGGAGGAAAAGATAATTTAATATGGATTCTTATGCCGTTAGAAAAATCATCACATGCTTAGTATGTCAAATTTTATAAGTATTCAGCAATCTGTGCTTCCTCATGACATTAAATGCAATCTGAAAAAATAAAATGAATAACAAAAGCAAGGTGTTAAAATGATACAAAGGTGCTTTTGTAAATTTCTTTTCTAGAAAATTTCTTAAATTGTTGACATTTGTTAGTTTAACTAGTCCAGTAACTTGCACATTTATATTTGCAAGAAAAACCAAGAATAGTAAATCAAATATGATAGCTAGAACAACTGCATACATGGGAGCAAACACATGAAAGGATGTGTAAGGTAAATAATAGATAAATAAGATGTTGCAGGAACAAGAATGCAGGAGAGTCAGGAATTACTTTGTATTTTCTCTTGGAGGTAATCGACCATTCAAGACACAATCTATACACCACCAAGGAAGATCCTTCTCATCTTCTGTCCCATCCAAATCAGTAATTTTCTTTCTCCATGGACCTCCATGCAAGCCCTCTGTAATAATTGAAGGAGGTGAAGATGTTGAAAACTCGAAAGCAGGGAGCACCATGGATGTGTAGTTTTCAGCTCCATCATCAACCTCAACTCTTGGGTGGGATAGATTTTTAACAGCGACATCCTTCCCTAATGGAACATCACAATTAGATGAAGCCTGTGTTCCAGACCTCTGTCTTTTCTTAGCCAACCAATGAGCCAATAAACCACGAAGAGTTTCTTGAGCTAGATTAATCTGAAATAATTTATGAAAAATAATTGAAAACTTCATCACTGACTAGTCATATAAAAGAATAAATTTAAATTATTTCCAAAAGATGATCTCGACATTCTACCAAAACATTGTTAACAAGATGATTACTTTTTTATCCTTTCTCTTATACAGCATTTTCAGGAAAAGATTCCAAAACAAGATCAAGACAAGCAAATATTTTGAATAACAATATTGAAATAAATAAATGGCACCAAGCACCTGCATCACTCAGCTTATCAAGAAAAACCAGAAGAACATGAGCAACGAAATAGTTGGAATAGATAATTCTATATAACAAGAACCAATGACTACCTCAGATCACTAAATAAAAAACCTGAGATAGGAGACCTGCTACGCTGGCCAGTCATCGGTACTTAAAATGCTATCTTCATTTTTTTCACTTTAGTATAAGAAAACAAAAGTTCTAGATGTCCAAATCCTCAACTCCTGTCTTCTTTGGCAAACAGTGAAGGTTATGTGCAAGCACTGGGCCAGTATGCTATTCAACAAGGCACTCAAAAATTTAGTGCCTAGCATTGAAATTCGGAGTGACTGGAGGACATCACTGCATTGAGGAAGTGCCGAAGAAAGTCACATTATCATGATCACTATCCAAGAGTTAGCACTTCAAAATTCATGATAATTGAAGTGTCCTAGTATCACCTATCATTTGAAAAGTAATTGCATACCACGTTTGTTTGTTAAATACTATTTAAGTGATGATATTACAGCACAAATTAAATAGGCATCATTAAAATCATTGAATCCTAAGAACAATAACCAACTATAAGGAATGTCTTTATAACTTTTTTGTGTAATCCAATTACTCTTGTAATTGCTGTGGCAATATTATTTCATATCTAATGATACAAAAGGAACTTTATCCATCTTAAGTGCTGTGACAATTTGCTCGACACAGTATGCATATATTTATATGTTTCCTAAAGTGGTTGGGATGGCAATTCTATGTGGAGAGTAGTTTCGTATGCTAAGAGGGAAGGCAAAGGTTCAAGTGGCTTCACTGACAGAGCTGTTCGTGAACAGCTCAAGGTCAGATTGGTATAGACTTGTTCAGGCCTGTTGCATTAAGTAAAAAGTCCAGCTCAAGCCACATTTAAGGCTTGCTAAAAATTGTTTGAGCACAAAACACTTGAGGACAACAAAAATAACAGCTCAAGAATAGGCTTGTTCAAGTGGCTAACAATCCATGCTTGAATGTTCATAGTTGAACTCAACTGAAGGGTCATTCAGCTGCTCGAGTGACAAGCAAGCCAAGAATGAATATTCGTACCAAGCTCAGAGTTTATCTCCAGAACTGGCTCAAGTGGCAAACCATGAAAGCATCATTCCTGAATATTCATAGCTGAACCCAGCTTGAGGTCAAGGCTTATTCAAGTGTCTCACTAGCCAAGCTAAAATATTCATAACAGAGCTTGAATAACCCTTTCAATAGACTAACTGAGCTTGTACACCTAAAAGCACAGTCAATTATCCCACTTTTCAATAACAAGATGACTAGCTGGCAAAAATAACCTGTAGAACAGAGATGAGGGTAATAAAAAAGCATATGCTAAGATTGCCTGTTACTAACATCTGCTGAAAATGGGCTATAGGAGCATGTCAATGTAATGAAATTTAGTATCAATGTAATGAAAGTCTGCAGAAAGCATGTCTTGCCCACTAACACCAACCCTCTAGGTTGTCTTGACAGATACAAGGATAATGACGAATGAAGGCTATCAAGGCAGTCTTTAGGCTGTGATTTGACTTCCACCTTAGCAAGTGTCACAGAATTTTTGATCTATCTCCCATGAAGCTGTGCTAGCCCACCAAGTATTGATTAACAATGTTTTGAGTCAAAGATAATGGGGCCATAATGCTTAATGAGTATCAAATTCTTTGTTTTAATAATCAACAGATGGCAAGCCTTCACAATTATAGGTCAAATATAGGTCAAATAGATTGAATTAATCTAAGTTAGAAAAGGTTTTAATTTATCATATGCCTTCTTGTACGCATCTTATAGGCGTGTGGATATTGATGTGCCAATTTATAACAGAACTTGAATTGAAATGAGAAAACATAGACACAACACATCATATGGTACATATTGTTTCTAAGATCAACAGTTTATAGGCATTAAAGAGAAAAAAAGGAAATTATATATTTAGAATGTAGATCATTTGTTTAATGGCTCAACGGTAAGATATAAGCAGAAAAAACTGATCCAGTTTTAAAAATGATAACACCAAATTTGAAGAAAAATATTGGAAATTTAAATAAATCTATTATTAGCTTTTAATCAACAGTACATGTAGTATAGAAGTATCTAATGGTTGTATTTAAGAATGTCTTACCTGATTATCATGTTATAAGAATATTAGTTATATTTAAATCTAGAAATAAAAAGTTCATACTCAAATTTTAGGCCATATATTATATCCATGGAGTCTTCCATCCTTCTTAAATATATTGCACATATCTCTCATTGTCATATCAGCCACATTCAACTCATTCAGTCAGAACCTTTTTACTGCCCATCATGTTGAACCATATAACAATACATGGCCCATGTTTTGTTAAATTTTTACTTAAGTCAATAGCATAAATTTATCAAACTGCACCTGAAAAAGCATCTCATGCATCACCCATCCACTTCTAATAAATACTATCAGATGTCTTCCTTTATCTCTTTGTTCTTTCATAGAAAAGATCCAAGATAAAAGGATTACAGTTTGGTGTTTATCGGTCCATTGTCAAGATTATAAATACTATAGCTAACAAGAAAGATTCCTTGTGTCAAACCTAACTGCCACTGTTACTAAATGATCTGTTTGTTTTCAAGTAGTTTAGCAGTGCTTGATGGTCAAATTTCTACTCTGCATGACAAAGCACAAAGATGGAGAAGAGGTAATTCAGTAATCAATTAATAGACATAGTACAACAAGATTTCAAAGTCAACAGGGACAGGTTAGAATGACAATGTGGTGATATAACAACCAAAATGTGGGGAGCTTATGGAGGAGTAAACGTAAGAACTAAGAAGTAAGTGTAATTAATTTAGCAACTTATTAATTTTGTGGTGTTTTGTGTTGAAATGCCTCACATAGACAAATAAATTGGATTAAATCAATGTACCAAAAAATGCATAGTGGGCACATAGCAGCTGCAGTTAATTAAAAGCGGGCAATATAATAGAGCTACGAACCCAACACCTGTTGCTAAAACATATCAATATTTTTTATTGTTAAGTATCAAAATCAATACTTTACATCAACTTCAGGCAAAAGAAAAGAAAAGAAAAGAAAAAATTATCAAGGACAAAGTTATAATATATCATCCACCTAATACTATAGCCCCATATCAACAGCCATATAATGTAAGGACTCAAAATCTAATGACAAATATCATTAGCCGCTAAACGTAATAACACTCAGACATCCGGTCACATAAGATTAACCATAAAATAAAGATGTCCAGAATCACACAACATCAATCATAGAACAAAAATGTTCCCAATTATATAATAAAATTCACCAAACAAAAAATGCCATCATCAATCAATAACAAACTCCTTTAGAGTCTAGTAAATTTAAACGGCAAATTGATAATTATCTCAAAGACCAATCATCACATGCCACATTTTAGAGGTTTGCTCTCTGAGAATTACAAATAGAGATGTCCAAGTCATCCAACTCAACATATGCCTCCTCCTCATTGGACTCCCACAAGTCAAACTCAATCTTATCAATGTTCATGGTATGACTCTCTGATTTCTTTGACTGTGGAGATGAAGCAGCTCCAGTATCTTTAGGCCAAGCTTTCCTCCTTGTAACTTAGGCTCCCTGAATGTTGGATCAGTCCAACTGGAAACTAGTCCAGCCCGCTTTGAACATATTGATTAGTGGCTGCTATAGTGGGTTTTCACCCAATATATCAACTACCTTATACCAAAGTACCATATAGCACTGCTATGATACTTACCATAAAAGTTTTGGGCTGAAAATACTATAGTGGTTGCTCTAGCAGCCAGAGTGGCTGATTTTTCAAATAATGGATGAAATCCTTACAAAAATGAGAATAGTTGTACATCCTGAGAGATGTTTGAAAATCAATAGAAATCATTCCTACGTTCCTAGCACATTCTAGAACTCGAATCATTGTTCTAATTAACTGGTCATAAATATTTAAAACAAGTACTCTTGCAAGTTATTTTAATAGGAATATGTTTTCTTCATATCCTTGATTATTTAGTCATTTCTCACAGAATTTTTTTTTATTTATTCAATACTCTTCTTTCAAAAAGTTATCAACTCAAAGAGACAAACCTTGCTGTGAATTGATGAAGATCAGATAATTGCTCCCACCTGGCAAAAATTGTTTGTTCAAATTTATTATTAGATTGTTAATCTTATCCTTGGACTTTTAGGTAAATGCCACCAGAACATATATGATAAATATCATGATGAGAAAATGTGGCAACTTGTCCATGTTCGCAAAGAAATGATATGAACTATGAAGGTTCAAAAAAATAAACATAGTTAGCCCTTTGATTCCTCTAAGCAATAATTTAAGAAGTTTCAACTACATAATGATGTTATTCCATCTCAGTTGCTAATTAAATTTTAAAGATATATCAAATATAGTAAATTTCTGCATTTACAAAAGCCATCAAAAGTTAATTACCTGGATATATAGTATGGCCTCCAAAAGCAGAGCATGAACCAAAAGCCTAAGCAAAACTCTTGCTATAGTTGCATAATCATGTGAGACAACACCAGCAACGCAACACCCCAATGTAAATTTTACGACACTCCACTAATTTAATATTCTCATATTCAGAAACTTTTCTCTAAACAAGTAACAGGTGTGTTCTCTCTTCCTATTTTAGGTATTTGGGAACTCAAATCGTTTAAGTTGAAAAACAAATGAACATAGTATGACCTTAAGATCTTCAGGTGCGCCTGATATATTCAAGTCCACAGCATACGTCTCTGCAAAAAAGCATTGAGGAGTATCCAAGTGGATGGACAGGTTTCCAAGCCGGGTGTCCATCGTAAACCATGCAGGTACAGTCACCTGGAAAAGAAAAAATGGATGAGCTTAGCAAAATGTTGTTGATACAGAGTTCTATGACAGATGTAACAGAATAATATTGATTGTAAATGCTACAGTACCATTTCAAATAGCTCTTCCTTCTTTTCCTCAAAAGAAACCTGCAAACATTAATGCATAGCTTTAGACAATAATAGTTAAGATCCTTACTGAAGTGTAAGATGGCTTCCTTGCTATAGATTCATAGGTCCACAGCATTTAGAGCAAATTCAAGTAATATTGTCTCAAAATTCACAGGTTAAACTAGAGCAATTTATTTCTTCTTTTATTGTTCCAGTAATGCAGAAGAGAAAATTCAAGACATATTACAAAGCAGTATTTAAAAGTATGAACAGAACCTTGCCATAATTCTCAATTACAGCTCCCCTGGTAATCTCCCACAGCTTAACCAAACCTGCTGAGTCCTGTAAGAGATGCATCAAGGTCATATTAAAAGTAAACTATCAATATATAAAGCAAGTAAACAAAAAGTAAACTTCATAATCACCTTAGTCAAAACATGCCTTCTATTATTCAAGATCTCATGTTGTACGATTCCTGGGATTCCAAGTATAGTGAAAGATGGTTCTTGGTATACAGGAACCTGTTATAAAAGAAAAGGAAAGAAAAGGAAAGAAAAGGGATGAGTGCTTGACTTTTGATACCAAAATTTCCCAAATGAAAGAGAGCAAAGGAAAGATAAGTCTCACCATGCTAAATGCACAAAATTACAAATATAAGAAAATAAAAACAAGAAAAATTGAAGCCAGAAACAATTAGTGAAGGATCATCTTTTTCCATTCTCAAGCGTACAGATAACTTCTCCTAGAGAAGTACTTATGTAAAGCAATGACTTGATACATGTAGAAGGAAAAAAAGATCGAGATAGACCAAAAATTACATAGAAGGAAGTGATAAAGAAAGACTTAGAATCTTTTCATCTTACAAAAAATATGACTCAAAATCGAGCTTTTCATCTTACAAAAAATATGACTCAAAATCAAGCTTAATGAAGGAAAAGGATTCATGCAACTGACCCCAACTATTTTGGGACTAAAACTTTATTATTGTTGGAACTGTACAGATTACTTCAGCAAGGTATACCAAATGCTGCTTATAAGGAATTATTGGGCATCCAAGATGTCAATTGAAGCTTGTCTTACAGTATAATAAACTCAAATGCATATGAATTCATCCAAGGCTATATGCCAGAAGACACCTTATATTTTTCTTATAATTGCTAAGGATTTTTGTACTAAGGTTTTAAATCTCATGGGACAAAGGTATCTTGATTGTTTCATGAAACGAGACACCCCACATCCCATCCTACCCCGATCCCCAACCCAGTTGAGCATGCCAATCCTTGCTTGAGATGCTTTTTTCTTAAAAAAAAATTATTTGTGAAGTTTTAGTGCTTTATTTAATTTTTAAACATATTTGAACTTTAAAAGTTATATGTTTATGATAAATTAGATCTATTTAAAATTGACATTATAATGTATTATGGCTGAGATAGGACAAACAAGATAGTCCCGGTTCCGCTAAGACTTGAATCACTATTTTGTACAATGTCTAAGACAGCAATCTTACTCCACAAGAATGCTGCAAGAAAAGTGGATGAAAAACTTAAAAAATTTAAAGATCAGAAGATTTGTAAACTACACCCAATTTACAAGATTTTGACAACAGCAGTGGTGGTGGTGCAGACAACAGCAATAATGGCATTAACGGTGGCAAGAGCAGGTGTGGTGAGGTGAACAGTGAAGGCAGCCATGGAGATGGCACTGGCAAGTGGCAATGGAGGTGGCTGTGGTAGTAGAAGTTGTGGCAGCTGCAGCAGCAGTGACAATGGCAACAAAGGTAGAGGCACCAGCAGCTGCTGCAGTGATAGCAAAGGTAGAGATGGCAGTGACAACAGCAGCTGCAATGGCGGTGGTGATGATGGCAAACACAGCAGCAGTGTTGGTCATGACCATGGTGGAAAAGTTATCAAGGAGAGGATTCCTCTTTAAAAACTTCAGTTTTCATTAAAAAAAAATGAAAGTAAGATTTTCTTGCTTTCACATTTTCAGAAATCATGAGGAAGTTTAGAAATAGAAAATAAAGCAAGACTATCCTGCTTTCACATTTTCCAGATATCATGAGAATAGTTTTTTAGAAATAAGAAATAGGATGGTAGCACCAAACATGTTTTTTGTCTCAGTTTCCCCGTTTTGCTTTTTAAAACAGAAACATGGAAGGATGTGGAAGTGATACTAAACATGCTTTCACCTACAAGCTACCTATTCCAAAAGGCAAAGAAAGGCCCAAAAAATTTGGAAAACCCAGTGGTGTCACGCCACAAAAAACAAAATTTTAGATTCCTCTACCTAAATGTTGCTTCTAAATGGCCTTGGAGAAGTATTTCACATATTGAAACAATATATTATCAAATGGCTAACAGATTTACTCAAATATCAATTAACTGGTCAATATTTAAGATATTTACAATTTCAGCACGAAAATTATAAACTAGACAAAACAATAAGATGCAAATGCCAAGTAGGATATCTGACTTAAGAGAAGTTTTTTCCAAACTCTACTCATAGTGACAGTTCAGATAGCGTGGTTGGTAATAAATTGTCTTATATTTGTCAATTGTCATTAAGAAAAGGTCTCAAATATCATGACTTTTGCATGATTTTTCATTGAGCGAGAATAAGCAAGGATAAGGACAAAAAGCTCACTTATTGTTCCCAAAATTCCAAGATGGACAATCTCAATATCTATCCATGGCACTATATCCCCTCCCCCCTGCGGATATGGATTGTAGACATCCAAAGAACCTTCATGTTTTGACTTTCCAACTTTCAGCCTGCTATGATATGCTTGTCACCATGCACTGAACTACTACGGGTGATCCACAGTGCCTGTTGCAGCCATCTGTGCCATTTTTGCCTTAGCAAACAACTCCAGTTATCAGCAATAGTTCTTTGCAAACAGTATGGCATGTTAATGGTGTATATGTAACTACCAGAAAATGGGTGTCCATCTATACAATACTGAGGTCTTACTAATGGGGTATCTAGTAAAATCCCTTCAAGAATAAATACTTGGTCCATGAATTAGAATACAGATTTAAACAAAGGTTTAAGTCCTGTCTCAGAATCTGTATTGGTCTAGGGCCAGGGTGGGACACCACTGGGAGTTTGGGACACTCCCTTCCAGACTCTTGGAATAAGTTAGTGTCCTGGTGATTCACTAGAACACTCTTTTTCTTTTATATATTGTACAGGATTCTAGGACTTGATTGTCAAAATTTAGGGCTTAGGATATTTTTAAAAAAAAATAATGATTGGGTTTATGGTGCAGGTAGCAATATCAGCACCAATGGATTGAAAAATTTTCAAAAAATGACAATAAATTCGAATGAAACACCACTTAACAATCATATCATGAAAAAAAGGTCATGAATTTAAATAAAATAACAAGAAAGACTAACCACTAAAACAAGAAAGAAGAGAGAAGAAGGAAACTAAAATAAATTAAAAAATTGGCATCACAGTGAATTATCAAGATACTTGGAAATACCATGTCTTAGAACACACCAATCCTAATCCACCCTGGTCAAGACAGACAAGTCAAACCAGGACCTCATCTAAAGAGACTTAGGTCCCAACCCCTAAGTCTCAACCCCATCCTACGACCCAGTGTCTCCTTAGTCTGATCTAGGATGATTGGGACAAATCTGATCAAAAGTTTTAAATATATTAAATTAGAAATAATGACAAGTTTTATCCAAAAATAAAGCAGTGGCAAGTGTATTGGTTAGAATCTTCCTAATATATTATAATGCATGGTATGTTGTACCAATATGCACTATCTCATACTGGACATATCGTATCGTATCAGTTTGTATCAGTGCCAAACTGAGACTTAGTAATGTGGCATCTGAGTCTCGGTACAACAAACCAACCCCTTATCAAGCATATCGATATTGCACCAATGTAGTGCCACTACAAGGCCCAATACCGAGATGCCAAAACCCATTATAATGCTTTCTAAGTGCACCATCAAAACAAAATAAAAGAATATAAAATTAAACATGAGCAATGATAGTGACCAAGAAATGAATCTTCTCTCAAAATAATATCCTATTAAATAAAGAACATATAGCAAAGCATGGCTTACAGGAGCAGATCCTTCCAAAGAAGCCCTTGCCCTTGTGAAAGACAAATTTCCAGCTAAGAATGAACCACCTCTTTGAAAAATCTTCTGAGGATTACGCCCTTCAACCGGCCATTTATGTACAGAAGAATCTGTTGTTGCAACCCATATACTGTCATCTTGTAAAGCCATTTGTAGAATTGGATGTTCTTTCGTGCAAAGCAAAATACTCTCTCTAGTTGACAAGTCTGTCAGGTACAACTGATGTGTCCAGCATAATGCAGAAAAGAAACAGATCAGGCATGGATTAGATGTAATACTTACTAGAGAAACCTCTTCCATAATAACCATCAGAAAAATTTTACTTACCGAAAGGTCCCTTCCACCACTGTAAACATGTGTGAATGATGGAGTGCTGGCAAGTGCCCAGACTGAGTCTGTATGCACAGCATATGAATGCACACAACGCTGTTGGCCAAGATCCCATAGACTGCATGAAACAACAAGATGTAGATTATATCAACTAAAAATCCAGAATGAAGTTCATCAGATGCACTAAAAGAAGAACTGATAGAATAAAGATCAGTTTTCATCATTTTCATCTTCAACGATAAATAACAGAGAACCAAGTATCCCACATTATCTAAAAATGTTCTAGACAGAATAATGATCATTTGGAAAAAGATGCCCAACACAATCCTTGCAAGTCTCCTAAAATCAAACCTAATTCAGGCATGTCCAGATAGGAGGGAGGGAGGGAAGATAGATGGGGGGAGAGTAGAATTTGTTACCGAATCATTGAGTCAGATGACCCTGATAAGCAAAACCTGCAAACAGAGATTAATAAGTTTTTTAGCAGCTTATAATAAACTCCAAGTCCCTGCAGAATTATCATGGAAATAGAAAAAACAACAAAATTCTGTGTTTTTGTAGGGCAGGATTATAAAACCCATAAGTATATGGGGGAGGTTTGGACATGTGTAAAGTTACACGTTAGCTCATCTTATTCCAATACATTTACAAAGAAGCAGGGTATATAGGAAATATTATCCAGAAATTAGACCCAACTTTTCAGGTGCAATTAATGCATTGATAATATTGTTACAACACACTCCCAGCTTTAGGCTCATGGGAATATGACATTACGCAGCTCTCCAATGGAACGTCATGTGAATTATGACTTTGCATATATACATCCTTATTGGAATCCAAAATGCATTATATGAGTTATCACCTAAGAATAAACAACTGAGGTCATGACATTGTAGAGACAAGAAGAAAGGGGGAAAAGGATTTTTTTTTTTTTTTTTTTTTTTTTTTTTTGAGACAACAACAGGGGTTTTCAGGCTCCTACCCAATTTATCAAGATAACAAATTTACAATAGTGCAGGCAAGGCTCCAACCAAGGTATTGATACCCAACCTCTACACCACCCTTCCCCCCCCCAAAAAAAAAAGAAAAAAAGGCCAACTGAACAAGTTGGCATGTACAAAGAAAAAAATGAAAGAAACTTTATAATCATACAACAATCCATTATTCTCACCTGGGATGACTAATTGAATTTAAAGGTTACCCTGCACTGGAATATCACATTCACATAAGATGATCTAAATGAATAATTTCAATTTACAATGAACAATTTTATATTTTCTGTACAATATTTTGCTGTGAAGATGTCCTAAATTAATATCACATTTTAAGTTTAGTAAGCATGCTGTTTGGACCACAACATGAGTCCAGGCTTTTATTGGAATACTGCAGTTTATACCAGATGAATTTAGATTATGTTAAGGAAACATGATGGTTGATGATCTTTTAGGTGATACATTATCTAAACTAGATAAGATCCTGCAATAATTTGACTGCAACATGAAATACTAATGGAATCACAAAAGCAGTTAACTTAATAATGGTTTTGAATAGTATGATACTACAAATGTTCATACCACCAACAAGGCCATAATGGACTACATCAGCACAACTTTGGATAATGTTATACTTAAGTTCATTCATGTGTCTTTAGTGAGTACTTAACTCTTTCATGCAATTTTTTAGCATATAACAGGCCTATGACCATGGAAATTCAAGCACATCTTGATGTAAAATACTCCAAAAACAAATGTTTCCACAATTTATGTGAAAAATTCTTTAAAGAAAAATTCTTGTTCATGTACTATAAAATTATAAATAATATTCCCAACAATATTTATTAATTTTATGTCCAGGTGAATTGATTCTTTTGAACAATCTGCACAAGATAGATGCCCATTGCTTTTCTATTTACTTGCTATTAGATATTTCTAGATGAAATAAGTCTGTCAGTGTTAAGGTTGAATACTTGAGAAGAATCATAAGGTTTCTATCATGAAAATGATACCCTCATATGCTTAAAAACAACTAAGTCTTCAAAAGGGGTCTGAACTTTGATGAGTTGACTTGATAATGATCAAGGCCCATTTTAGATTTAGTAGCCTACAGGTTCTATTGAGCAAGCCTCTGAGGATTATAGTGACTTGCTTGGATCATATCCAACCAGAATTTTGAAAAAATTAAATAGTTCCATCATTGACAAATATTGAGATTTGAATTCTGATCAACTTATCTTGTTATGAAATGAAAAAAATGCAAATC
Organism: Metroxylon sagu; assembly: GCA_017589505.3. Taxonomy (NCBI): domain Eukaryota; kingdom Viridiplantae; phylum Streptophyta; class Magnoliopsida; order Arecales; family Arecaceae; genus Metroxylon; species Metroxylon sagu. The sequence goes on along the minus strand of JACVBY030000402.1, from coordinate 100,548 downwards.
GATTATGATCTGCAATTAAGAACTCCAGCAGAACCAAAGCACAAACACAAACCTTCCAGTTGAATCAAGTAGCAATGCCCTGATGTTATCGGTGTGCCCTCTTAGCTTCATATTCTTTGAACCTGTTCTTGGATCCCAAACACGTACAACCTACAAAGAAACATTAATAATTTAAGAAACATATTCTGCAGAAAGATTAAACTTTAAAGAATGGTTTTCAAAATCAGTGCCACGCAAGATGTAATAATAAAACTTCAAAAAAAAAAAGGATAGAAGATTTGCATTCTAAGGCCATCCAAGTAACACAATAAGAAAGAAGAATCTGAATTATACCTTTTCAGTTCCACCTGAAACGAGCAGGGTTCCACTATCATTCATTGCAAGGGCATAAACTGACTCCTTATGGCCTTTGGCAGCAATTGGACTGTACCCATGTGATTGTGTGTTGTGCACAGATATGTTACTGCTTGCATTGATACAACGTAAGCTTGTCATAGGAATCCCAGTGTTTCCATTGGAAACTTCATCTTCTGTTGCATCAACAGACTTAGCGATAGGAAGAAGAGCTGCCTCAATATCCCATATAAAGACCTCCCCACCAAGACCCCCAGATGCAACAATATTGCTCTACAATGCATGGTGTTAAAAGGGGATAAAAGAATCAGAGATCTAGATTTATATGGTACATCATGACAAATGAGAATAAGAAATTATTTATTCATAAATTTTTTTAAAAAATTGGCAATATTAAATCGCATGACTAAAAAGTCAGCTGCTTGCCCATTAAGAAATTATTCAAACAAATTAAAAAATTACATTTTTTTCAGCTGCTGCAAGGCAGATAACATAGTCAGAATGTTGACGGAGCGTTCTCGTACAAGCACCATTAGACAAGCAATTCCATGTCTGGAAAAGCAAAAATATATACAGATTGATAACGTTAAAGATAATATATTGATTGCAAAATGGCAAGAATTTACTGGAGGAAAAGTACCTTCACGGTAGTGTCTGAAGAACATGAAACAAGAGTGTTACCAGCCAGAACTGCATCATTGACCTGCATAATAAAGGTGAAAAATAAGACAACCCAAAGATGTGTGAACTTAAACTCCTTGAGAGATTATGACAAAAGAAATAATTGTCAAATTCTAGACAAACTGAAAGAAGAGTTATCTGCAGATATGCATATAGATGACAGCAAAACCAATGTACAGATAGGCATGTGCTTTCATCAAATTTGAATTTCAAAGGTAGTTATAATAAAAGTTACATTATACATCTCATAACCCCACCTGTCAAGTGTCAGCATGCTCAAGTACTGACTTCAACAACTATGTGCCTATCATCATGGTTTTTGGTCCCAAACAAATATCCCATGGGATGCTAAGACGGGGCTCTCATCCCACATATCGGGACAGAACCATCCTGTCATCACCCCAGCATCTCAATCAGTGTATTCCGCAACATCTCTCATCCTAAGTGTCAAGACAAGGCGGAATGCTAGCATGTCCCATCCCATGAAAAAAAATCAAGATGGCCCCATCCCATAGGATTTAAAACCTTGCCTATAATGTGACTGGGGCTCGTTTTAGATAACTAGTGAGAGTCATTTTGATCAGCACTAACCAAAACAAGTAGGAACACAGGATATAGTGCTACAGTGATACAAACTACTATCAGTTGCTATGTATCATTCATATGATATGGGCCTATATGGTACAGTTTCAAAAGAAGGTAGAAATGAAACATATTTTGCAATATCATATCAAGAGTTGGTATTTAATTGATGATGCCCCATCTTAAGTGGATCAATGGAAGACAAGTGAATACCTTAATCATAGTAACCATGTTGGGATTATATGACTAAGTGTATATATTTAAGAGAGGATTGCAAGTAGGCCAGGTCAGGTAATGGGTCCAGCTTGAACCACATCCAACCAAAATTACATTCATGTCAAAGATTAAACCTCAAAAAAGAAATGTCACTGGGCAGGCCTGGATTGGTTCCTGTCTTCTTCTAGGTTAGTTTCAGCTGGGTCTAATTTTGAAAGGTTGGATCTAGGTTTTTAAGCTAACTTTTGTCAGGTCGAATCAAGTCCATTCAGGTCACTTCCAATTATGTGAGATCCATATGTTAAGCCTTTATTTGAGACCAATGTTTGACTGATGGATCTTACCTTCAAGTATGGACCGGGTCTAAGGTTTGATACAAGATAGAATTGGACCTGGACAACCTAATTGCAGCCCTAACTTGAGACGAATGTAGTACCCTATATCAACCCTTCAACTCCTTAGTTTAGACTCTTTCCAAGTTTAAAGGACATGTACATTAAGAATTGGGATTCTCCATTGGTATATTATATTAGAAAAAATTTAAAATTCAACCCTAACCATCCAACCAAGAAAGGATAATTTCATAAATTATTTGCCTCACCAGGTGAACCAGTTAAGCATGAAAGCCAGCAGAGAGCAGGAATTTAAAACTTCTGATCCTCTGCCAGATATTGGTAGAAGAGGGATGAGTGGCCACGATCAAGCATGAACAAAAGTGGTGGGACAAGCTGAGCAGGGCTACCACTAGGGAATGGGAAAGCAATACAAAGGAAACAAGGGTTATTTGTGGGACAAGCTGAGCAGGGCTACCACTAGGGAATGGGAAAGCAATACAAAGGAAACAAGGGTTATTTGAGAAGATCCAGATCCATGACCATCCACATGCTCCCAATCTCTTGCTTTGGGGACCAAATCAGAGGTTGGCTGCTTGGGGTTAGGATTTGAAGAGTGTGTCGAGAGAATCAAGAGCAAAGGCCATCTTCAAAACTATGCTAAGCGAAGCAACCAATAGACTGCCTGGTTGGATGACAGGTCATTGTTGGTGACTAATAGCTTTCCATCTTCCTCTTTAAAAATGATTTTTTTTTTTTTTTCAGGTGGAGAGCAGGGAGAAAGAATTTGATCCATGGCATAAAGCTACAGATAGAGATAAAAAGAAAAGAACAGAACAAAAGAACCATTGAAACCAGCTTGCATATTTGAGAGACGGGAATGAGGTTTTGGGTACAGTTACTGTCCGCTTGTTGTCTGTCTTCTCCCTTCTTTCTTCCTTCCGAAACTTCATGTAGTGCCATTTTCTTTTTCCAACTCTGGTTGTGATAAAGAAACAAGTAACAGAAGAGTCTCGATTCATTCTCTACATAGAGAAAAGAATGGTTTAAGAAGGCTTCATGACTGAAATAAAAGAGGCTACTCTCTTGCAGATTGAGTGGGCAAAGACTCTTTTCCTAGGCTTTTCTCCTAAAGTGACCTAAGAGAGAGAAGGAAGTCATTTAAAAGCCCTTTGGGTTTGAGAGAATTATGTAAATCCTCATACTACCAATCAGCACCAATAGGTTTTCATCAGCTTTACCAGTTTCAGATAGCTAAAGCAAGAAGCATGGGCCATGAATCCAGATAGATGGATGAACGTGGGAAAAAAAAGCCCTGAAGTAAAACTCCAAGAAATGTTGTCTTCCCAAAATAACTAGTATTGGTTCCATGGCAAGCCTCAACCACCCAACATTGCTTAGCAAAACTGAGATTAGGATGACAGCTAGCCATAAAAGTTATAACACTTTAATGGATCGCTTGAGGATACCTAAAGCCGCCCAAGCTTCATAGATCGAAGACACTTGCGAGCGAAGTTGGGGCTCAGGCTTATAAAGATGACTTTGATAATAAAGTTAGATGATAAAAACAGAAAAAATAAATAAATAAATAGCACTCAAAATCAAACAAGCATCCAAATCCCTAGCCTTTGTTGCGCAATAAGGAAGCTATGTACTGCAATGTTAAACTGCCAAAGTGCCTTCAGTTTATATGATGTAACTGGCAAACCATTTGGAGAAGTTCTAAGTATAGGGTAAGTTGGGTGATGAGGTCAACTTAAATTGGAAAGATTTGGGCATGAATCTCTCTCATATTTAATTTACTTAATAGCCTAATGACTTAAGGCAAGAACTTGAAAAAACATTTCACACATAAGTGACACATGAAATCAGATAACAAAGAAAAAAGAAAGAAAAAGATGAGAAAATTTCTCTGCTAATAAGATTCTTATTCGCCTATGGTGTATGCTAAATAAAAATCTTTCAGATAGAGAGTACCCAACAATAAAACTTATAATTTTTGTCCTAAACGAAAAACAACCTAACAGAATTTGAAACAATAACAAGAGTCACAAGACACAACTAACACCTGCAAAGTAGCAGGTGCCAACTGATTCAGTTGGTAAATTCACTGGATATTGAGACCATTGACATGGGCTCAAATCCCACCCTTTCACCCAATTTGAGCCAGGCTTCTCCCATCCTAGTTCTGAAAAAAAAGGCCACATATGACTGCCTGGTTCCATCAGAACATGGACCTTTGTTATGATAGGCTTTGTCTGCAAACATGGTTCCAGTATTATTTTCTTCGCCTAGTTGGACTGCACACTGCTTCAACATCAAACACTCTGTTGAGTATCTCGTCCAAAATATAGCTTATTGCACAAGCTTCCTAGGCGAAAATATTAAAATTTTTGTCTTTAGTCATGTATATGCCTCCTTATTCTGTCACAAAAATGAGTCAAAACAAGTGATAAAATAAAGTAGATGTCTCCATAGTCTTCGCTGTTCATTTTTTTTTATTTCTTTTCCTTCTGGCCTGCATGTCATGCTGATGGATACCTCACAAACATATATATATTAAAGAAAAGAGGAAAGAGAGAAAAGCTAAATGAAAAATAAAGAAGACATTCCTCCTCCTCAACAAACCTAGACCTCCTCCTACCAGGATGAAATTTGGAGTGGAGTTGAGGTAGGGCCAACCAAGCCCAAACCAACAAAAAAAATAACCCAACCTTAACTCCATCTCACCATCAACTGACTTAATGGGCTAAACTGGAGACTAACTGCATTCCAAAAATTTAAACCCAAACACAAATTCAGTTAGATCGTGTAAGGTTGGTCGACTATTGCTGGCTCAAGCCAGACTTAAGTCATAAAGAAAGTTTATAGTTTATGGGACACAGATTGCATTTGCATCAGTTAGCTTGGAAGCTTTAAAAATATGGGTTTTATAGGGGTTGGGCTGGTTAAAAAGCTACTGAAATATACACTAAATATGAGTGAGACTGGTTGGAAGCTCTCAGAAAGAAAATTATGTTAGATTTAAAATGGGTCAAGTAAGCATGTGACACATTGCGTTATATAAAAGTTTGAACCACAAGTTAGTGTATAGCTAACTAAACCAAAATGGATAAACTAGCATAAGAATGTCACAGATTTTACCAGTAATTGAGAGTCTCCTATCAAATAACTGAGTCACCTTTGAATAATAAAATTAAATAAATTTTAAAAACATGGACAAACTCATTATTTACGACATAAATGTATCATCATTCTTATTTCATACTAAGCATTTGGAAGACCATAAAAGTAGCAATCACCTTGGGTAAAGGACTTAAGTGACAGAGTAGTTGAAATTATTTCATCATGCAATTAAGACATCCAGTTTTACAAAGGGATAGTAGATGTAAAGAAAACAAGAAATAACAACAATGCATAAACAGAAAAGATAATTTCTTAGTATACATGTAGAAAAGAATAAAACGCATGGCATAGGAATATATACCCAGTCAACATGTGACTCAAAAGTCGCTGAGCAGGTAGCATCATTATCATTCAAAGCCCATCTCTTTAGCGTCCCATCCCGGCTCCCAGTGAAAAGATGATCACAGCCACCAGAAGATGGAGATTTTAAAACAGCCAGGCAGTTAACACCTGCACAATGCTGCAGGAAAAGACAAAATTTGGAAGTGGAACATGTCCAATACCTAAAACCATAGCTTCATCTTCAAACCAAAAGCCATGATCATTTTATAGCAGAGTCATACAACAAAGGATGATCAAGAGAATCACATGAAGGGATACCTTTGTGTCATCTGCTTCATTCAGCACATACGTTAAGCGTTTTTCCTTTCGGGGGCGTGATGAATTTGATGTGTTACCAGCACTGCCCACACGATGCATTGCAAGCATACCTAAATCAAAAGACATCATCAATACTGTCAAACAAACCATTTTTATATTTGTTTACTTTTTAAATATAAGAAAAGGGAAAAATTAACAGCACCAAATATTGAAAATAACAGTATGGCAAAACAGAGATATATGTCAACATAAGATCGAGAAATTGCATGCAGTTAACATGAAAATGATCTTTAGTTCAAAAAAGAATTCGCAGGTTGTTGTTCATATATCAATATTACATTTGCATAAAAGTTCTGGCAAGTTGCGTGATGACCTGTTTTAGAAGATCATTCATATATTCATGTTCTATTTAGTGATAGAACTATTCAAGTCCTACCTTTGCACCTAGAAAAAAAAATTGAAAATCATGGTTTTACATGACAGCAGTTATAACATCATAGCACCTGTTATAATCATATGAAGGCACTTCCAACACCATGATACATATAATAACAAAAAATAATTAAGTGTCTACTATTCCACATAATGACCGCTAGTAGCATTGTATAGACAATGGTGGCCATGATTTGATCATACCACTGTTCATATAATAAAATATTAGTTTTTCTGCTACATTCTGTTACAATGGCTCAAAATTGGTGCGATAACACAGTGCTAAAATCAGACCAAAAAAGTGATTTCTTTTCAATTTTTTTAGCAAAAGTCCATTGTGAATGTTATAGTAGCAAATGGCAAGTTTGTCCATGACCATTGCATAGCTGAAATAGTGCTATCAACACCATGACTAATACACTATACTAACAAATTGCCAATTAGTTCAAGATCAGTCTTTCAGTCAGCATTCTGTATTCTGCAAAGAATCAGCCTACTAATAATCAAGCCCATGAAAAAAATTAAGGTTTACTGGGAAAACTCATCTACACTTTCTCCCAAAACAAGCTCACCAATTTATTCTTTCATACTTAAAAATCAAGCTTCATTAATTTGATTACTAATTTTAAAATCAAGAAAAATTTAGGGAAAAGGCTTCCATTGATAATAATGTATTCTTTAAAAACATGTGCACTAATATTATTTAATTTAAGAAGGTGTGGAATATCTGCTTGATAATATATGTGTAAACTAGAATGCCTCATACTCCTTATGGGCATTTATCAGAAGATGAAGCTTATGAATATGCTTTTCCTACCACCTTGATGGACTTCTCGAGCTGGGACAATTACAGCCCACATGCAGATTCTTTTAAAAAAACTTCTCAAGAATCGTATTGTCAGAATAGAATGGGAAAAGGCTAACAACTGCATCATATCATAATCTAATATGCCCATGGTTCAGTGTGAGTTGACCAGAAAATACCACATCATTATGCAGAGTTAACCGACTGGTTATGCAGGGGCAGACAACTAATCATATTGCACCTTGCACACACACCCATCCAATCATGTCAGGTGTCATACAATATGAAGAAAACAAGGGCTTGAGAAGGTGTTGTATTTGCTGTATAAAATGTTACAGAAAAATTCATCTTATCCAATATCAGAATTAAAACATTTCCATGCGCCTATAGTTTTGTTTGTAGAGATTGCACATAGAATTCTGCAACTTGAAATGAAAATATTGGTCAATGCCTAGCATGACATGCAATAGTTTGACCATTACAGGCAGCATAGATAGTAAAAGTACAAAATATTAAACTGTTTTTTAGTTCATAAATCAAGCATAAAGTCAGACGGTTTCATGGTGGTTTTAGACCATCTAACAATGAGAACATGGACAATTGTTGTGATGACATAACAATCTGTGATCTTAAGTAGCTCCAAAGTAATAGGTCTATTCAAAAAAGTATAATTAACTCAGTGATACGAAGTCACTGGATCCATATTTAAGTAAATTCAGTTAACAGACAACGGTCATCAGATGTTATGCATAGTTTGATATAAACATCGGTAGTACAGGATAATTTTCAAACTGATAGTGACTGATCATTAAGCATGAGTAAGTTAAATTCTTCAACTGATAGCTTCCAGTTAAAAACTTCTTCCATAACACATGCTAGTAAGGCCCCTTTGAGAACAACATGCACTTAATAGGGCCCAAACTTTCAGCATAGAATCCCAAAATTCGCAATTTTTTTACCTTTTTTCTCTCATAAAAAGAATTCTAACAGGCTATCATAGAGTATATTCCTCAGCATGCCCCACATGGTGATTCCGAAACGACTCCTAATCTAGGTCACGGCCCACGAAAACCAGATATGGAACACCTCCAAAAAAAAAAAAAAAAGGAATTCAGCGAAGGAATCCACGAAGTTTTTCACCAAACCCGCGGACACCAGATGGAATTGACTACAGAAATCGAAGACCCGGACAGTAATATACCGGGACTGCAAGAACCTGGAAAGGCGATCGCAGCGATCGATGGACTCGAGAACTTGATCGTGCGTGATGAACGAGAGTTAGGGTTTTGGTCGAGGGCGAGAGAGAGAGAGAGAGAGAGAGAGAGGGGGGGGGGGGGGGGAGGGAGCAACGAGAGAAGAGAGGACGTACCAAGACGAAGCGATGGCGATTGATCCCCAGTGCCTCTCGCGGTTGGGGAGGTCTCGACGAGGGGAGAGAGAGAGGGACAGCAAAGACGGGACACGCTGTCCGCATAAAGGGTAGTTTTTTTTTTTTTTTTTTTTTTTCCGTTTTGAGTTTAGAGGGTTTTTTCTTTTTTTGACTCGGTATGCTGCACTGAGGTGCAGCTTGGGCCTGGTTAATCCCGTGACCTCGTCTTGACACGTGTGGTTTACGCACCTTTCCTTCATTACATTAGCTTTCGATTTCATCATAAAATTCGGAGAGGCCTGCAAAAAAATTAAAAATAAAAAATAAAAAAGCTAGCAAGTTAGCCCTGGCTGCATGATTTGTTCTGAGTTGGGGAGACGATCTCCCACAACAGCATCACTCTGGTCAATGATTATCTTCTACATCAATATTTCAGCTAGGCATTAGAGTATCCATCATACATGGATCTTCTAAGAATTAAGATATATTTTTCATCAATAAAAATTAATATGGTATCAATTAGCTCCATCGCTAGCACATTTGAGAAAAAAATTAAAATATTTTTTTTAAATTAAACAAAAATCCTTCTCTCTTTTTATTCATAGGAATGTTTGATGGATGGTAAAGTTACTGGACCTACACTATATTGAAAAATCTTATCACCCTTTCTTGATTGTCCTTTGTAAATCTTTATTTCTTTTAAATATTTTTTCATAACAAATGCTTGGGAAACTTTTTGTTTTCTCCTTCAATTACACTTCTCGAAAAAAAAAAAAAAAAATCATCATAAAATTTGATATAAAGAGTTTGAAGCTTGGACTAGCCATTCTAGTAGGCATGCACCATCCTATTAAGTAGAACTCGTCATGTTAGTTATTAATGGCAATATTAATTTTACTTACATCAACAAATTTATAGTTCAACAGTTGCCATATGTGATGCACATTTTAAAACAAAGAAAAAATTAAATTAAATTTACTTTTAAATAATTAACTTATATCAAATATAAAATAGTTATAAATTAAAACGTAATGCAGGAGAGTATGCGTTTAGGATGCGAGGGGGAAGAGGGCAGAACAGTGAAAATAAAAACTATAACTAAAAATAATATTTTTAAAAAAAAGGATAGTAAAGAAATAAGATGTAAGCTTGTTGGATTGGATGATAGGCTATACATCAATCATACTTCTAGTTTTTTTTCAAATCTAAATTTCAAACTTTATAATTTAAATTTACATCAATTAGGTTAGAATTTTCATTTGCATGCATGCCTAATATTTATATAAGTACCAGTTATACTATGATTTCTATTATATTTTAAATTTGAATTTCGAACTTTGTTATCAAACCTAAATCAATGGTTAAACCTTTTATTTATATCTTCATGCAACCATATGTATATAAATATACTCTATCATAACAATCTTGCAACAAGCGATTACTAGTTTTACAATCTCTTATTTATAATCATTTCCAAAATCTCTCTTTTCAAGCTTGGTGGTATGAAGTTAGTTGGAGAAGGTATTAGATGGGATGTATCACAATTTGAGTAGTTGGCAATAGAAAGATAAAAACAAAAGATATTTTTTTATTTCATAAAATATCATTAATAATACAAGTTTTGGATAATATTTATCAAAATTGAATTAAACTACTATGATTTAGGATAATTTTAGATTATCGAAAATCAAATATTACGCTCAAATTATCATATTTAATTGCTAAATATGTAATCTGCATGGTAAACATAATAATCTCATATTATCAAGTTAGATTACCATCAACCAAACGACCGATAATAATAATCTCCCTCCCTCTTTCTTTTAAAGAAAATCATCAAATCTATTATTAGTTGTTAGAACAGAAATAATGGCCAATAGATTCTCTCACAATTAAGAGTATATTTGTTTCCATTGGATGCTACTTCATTCTTATCATGAGATGAAGGAAATATTGAAGCACGTTCATGGATAATGCATGTTTGCCCCAAAAAAACTGACTATTTTGCCTATCATTCATTCCATGCCAACTAGCAAAGCAATCCTAATCAAGGACAGCAATGGAGCAAGAATAGGAATGAGGTCCTACCTCATATTTGTAAATAAAAATTTTTTCATCCTCCATTCTTATCCTGCAAGGAATGATAAATCCTTGTCTCCACCCCATCCTCTTTCTATCCCCATCTCCACTCCATCCCACCTCTAATGATATATATAAATTTTTAATAAAAATTATAAATTAATAATATAGCTGAAAAAAATTCTCATTAAGCATATTAATAAATTTAACATTTATTTCTTAAATTTATACTTATCACTAGAATAATTAAAATTTTAAATTAAATTATTAAATATCATTTAAATTAGAAATAAATAAATATAATAATAATATAGTACTCAAGTAAGGACTAATGGGGTGGAGTATATCCCCGTTTCACCCTCGCTGGTAGAGATAAAAATAATCTTTATCCTTATTCTCATTCCTATAAAAGGTGATGGGTCCCCACTTTGAACGAGGCAAGGCGAGATAAGTTTTTCTTTACAAGTTTAAATTAAGATCCCTACAATCAAGCTATAGCATTTTAGCATCATCTTCTCTCTCCAAAATTTGTCATATAATCTAAATACGTCCAATTTAGGTTAGTCATATCCTTACCCAAACTCAAATTATTTGTTAGGACTAAAGCTAATTTATAGCTTTATTCTTGTGCCAAAGAGTGGATTTACAAATAATTAAGTTAGCTACATGACAACAAAAATATTGCCTACCCCAACTCTAAGTATTGATAGCATTGTAATTTTTTTGAAAAAAAAAAAGAGAATAAGAAATTGGATAGATAGTCTAAGGGAAGGATCATACCTAGTTCACTTTCATGAACATAAGAATTTTTTATCAACCCTTTGGTTGGCACCCTTAGTATCATTAATGTCATAGAACTAAAAATACAAGAAACATATAAGAAAAGCCTAAAATTCGCATTCATCTTTTTATTCTTCATGTTGAGGAATAGTAGATGATGGAGTTAAAATCTAGCTAAGGGATCCTAAATACCAATAGAGATGATCAGATAGATGGTGAATTGGAAATAAAAATGGAGCCTGATCCACTTGCTCCTACAAAGGAGAGCTTTGTACTTTGGCTCATACTCCTGTAAGGAGAGAAGGAGAGTGTAAGGTGTGTTGAAGGCTGCTCAACTAAGGCCCTTCGATACTCTTGTAAGGAGAGAAGGAGAGTGTAAGGCATGTTGAAGGCTGCTCAACTAAGGCCCTTCGATACTTAAGTTAATAAGGAAGAAGAGTTAAGGAGGCTAAGGGCAGACCTTGTCGTCTTCATATTTTGAGAAAAAATATATATATATGAGGTTGTGGAGCTTACAACCAAGTGAGGTTCAAAGGAGAGAGGGAGATAGGAGATAAGGAGAGGAAAGGAGTACCCTACCCTTGAGTGAACTTTTTTCTTGTAAATAAGCTCTGATATGATGTCAAAGGCTATTGTTATGGTAGTGGCGTATTTTACTGTTGTGATATAGTTAGTTAGTTAGTGATGTAACTGCTCTACTTGCTACGAACTATACTTCTAGTGCAGGGATGTGCATGAGAGTAGTCATCATTTGGTCTCGTCTGTAGTTCTACAAGGCAAAATGGTCCGAGACTCCACTGATTCTGCCTTTCTGACATTATCTAATCACCACAGGTTGCAATGGTATGGCTTGAAGGCCACATACTCTTGTAACAAAATGCTAAGTTGACATCTATTTAATTTGACTCTATCAATAGTCTAGGGGCTCTTAGGATTATCAACAAGTTGCGTTGAATTAAAGTATGCTTCACCTTGATCGGGCCCAATTTGATTTCATGTTTGGATCTTGATATTAGACCTAGATCCAACACAACGATTGATCAAGTCGAATAAGGTCAGGTCAAGGTCGTATATAGTCTTAACCAAGTATGAAATATTTCAATCCAAATTAGATCGAGTCTGTAGTTCGGATTTAGTGCAGCATGCTAACAGCTCAAATATTAAAACTTTTCTCTAGTTATAATAAAAAATATCTAACAAATAACATTACCATAACTGAACATCCAAAACATATCCTACTATAACAACCTAAAATAAATAGCTAAACATAGATCAGGTAGGACTTAACCCAACAAAAAGTAGTTGGGACTAGATAATACTGAGTCTATAGCTTGGATCTTGTGCAATGGTGCTAGTAGCTCAAATAATAGAACTCATCTCTAGTTATAATCATAAATGCATAACAAATAACATTATTATAATTTGCCTTCTAATTGAATTTAAGCAAACAATTATCAAAAAATTGGAGAAATAAAAGACCATTATATGAGTCTAACAATAAATGATAATATTGAAGGAACTATGTATTTGGGGTATTAGTACCGTAGAACATGCTCGTATGCTGAAAATTCCTTATTAAGAGAGATTTTGTCTTGAAAGTATAATAGAAGGAGAGCAAAAGTATGATATAGTGAGAGCCATTCAATGAGCATCATTGTTCTACCACATAGCTAATTATTTTTGTGAAGTCTTAATGGTTAATCTCTTTTGTAAGGTCTTTATTCGAAAAAAAAGAAATTGACTTAACTTTAAAAAAAAGAGATTAGCTATTTCACTTGTTTCCCCTAAATCTTCAAATCCCTTCATTTTTAGTATTTATTTTATTTTACTTTCAAGATAGTACCTTGGAGAGTAGACCTTTATAGACTGATAGCATTTTCTGATATCTAAATAGGCTTAAAACCTTAATATCCTTTGGAAGCCACATGCTTTCACTCATTGGCTAGCTTGTAAGAGAAGGGATGTCTGCTAACTTTACATCTTTGATCTCAAACCCTTGATGAAAAAGACATTAAAGCAAAGACTATCTCATGTTTTTGCAAAAGTCTTTGGCTAATTTGATTGAGAGAACAGTAACTAACATGTGATCTTTTTAATATTTAGCTTGGTGGGAGCATTTTTTTCGTACCAATGATGCATTAAAAAAAAAAAAAAAGCATGAATAAAAACATTCCTTGATGATATGCCCTCATAAAATTTTTCGAAAGGCATCATAAATGTAAGAACATAAATAGGGTTTAATGAAAATAACAAGATTTGAAAAAACTAGTGTTAGAATGTTGCAATTATTTTTATGGCACTTGCAAAAGACCGAACAATATATGCAAAGTCATGATATTATATTATTATGTTGTGTTTGGATAATGGCAATTGTTATGTGGAAGATACTTAAATATAACAACCATCTTCTTCTAATGCAAGATTATATAACTCATAATGACAATTATTTACATAATAAAAGATTACTTTGATATTAATCTACATCATACATTGCCTCATTCACCAATTCTTCTGAATTCTAGTTATTAAACCCTGTTGGGCATCTGCTCGTTAGATGGATCGCACCCGGAGCTCGAGACCAAAGCCGCAGCTTAAAACCGTTTCGGTCCCTTGCGTCTCATAAATCTATCTATTTAAACGCCTCTGTTCCCCTCCCCTGTACCATTCTTCCTCTTGCGCCCAGAAGTTCTCCCTTTTTTTTGGCTTCTTGAACCCGTCATGGCGATGGAGCTCGCTGCAAAGCTCGGCGCCTGCCAGCAGAAGCGTCGCAGGCTCGAAGATCGGCTCTCTGATCTCCAGAAAAGCTGGCATCCACTGGGACAGCACTTCGAACGGCGAGTGGTTCGCATTCCTTCTCCCCAAGTTCCTCCGATTCTCTTCTTGTCTTTTAGTTTCTTTCTTGTTTTCCCTTTCCCCCACGTCTGGTTAAGGCTATCTCTTATACGGATGTTTTTGTTTTGTATTTCTTTGGAACCGCGATAGCATGAAGCGGCGGAGACTCAGAGGAGGTTGCAGGACTGCATCCAAAAGAAAAAAGTGGCGATGGTGCGATATACCGTGCTGCTGACTGCGATTCTCGAAATGCCGTCGAGGTTGAGTTTCTTGTGTAACGACAACAAGCATATGGAAGAAGAGGTACTGAGATTAATCTTCTTGACTCTATCCTTCTTGGCTAAATCCTTAGACAATGATGGATTGTTTCTTCTTGATAGAATTCCACATAACCTGGGGAAGGTAAAGAAAGTGTCCAAGGAAATGCTTGATCGACGTCCAGTGGTCTCTCCTTCGTCAACATCTAATGCCATTACTCCTGACGTTTGTGTTGTGATTATATGAAATTCTTGCTATTTTGATTGAAGCATTAGCTATGTTAATGATTGCTCTAGCTATTCTTATAACACTTTCTATTACACCTGAAGTCTAACGTAGCTTCTCACCGGGACTTTCCATTCTCAATGATTCTCTATTAGATTCATGTGAATAATTTCTTTTATTTTTATTTTTATTTATATTATATTTATATTTATATTTATATTTTTTTAAACTAATTTTTTTATTTACATCTATTTATAAAAGTATGAGAATTTTTGTTTACTTTTAGCCGCATCCGTGTGCTGATATGATACATCCATTGCACCCTAGCTACCATAAAGTCATTTTCGGGGAGTGCTCTAGTTATTCTTATAACACTTTCTACTATACCTGAAGTTTAATATAACGCATTACCTTTTGAGACTATCCTAGCCTCAACAATTCTTTATTAGATTCATGTTCATAGGTATGACTACAGTCTTATATTTATTGTCAACTTACTGCAACTCTTCTTCTTTATTCAAGCTTAAAATTGGCTATGTATAAAAACTTTACATTAAGTGAATGGGTTCTTAATTGGTAGTATGTTTATTGCACATTAATAATTATTAAGGAAAATAATATGCACAAATGCACACGCATACTATATGAGTCTCATATCAATGATCGAAGATGTTATGATCTACTACTTGTAAAATACTTAAATTTTTTTAGAAGTTAACTTACCCTTTTGGCATTTGGCTTTTTAGTATACATCATTTAACTATTATTTAGCTAATTCAATGTCTTTACGTCTTATAGAAAGTATAACTAAACTGAGTAGAATAAAGAAAAGAATTTATGTAGCCAGTTCGAACTAATTTGAAATTAAGGCCTTATTGTTATTGCTGTTGTAACAGTTGTTTAGCTGTTATTTTGAGGCATAGAACTATATTGTTCTCCATTCATATTCCTTAATTTCTCTCTTGTTTTCTATTATAATTCCCTGGGTTCTTAAAAAGTTTATATTCTTTTATCTGAAAACTGCTGTACTCGATATCCAGATTGAGAAAGTTGCTGCTTTGGTTGAATTTTTACGGAAGGACAATGAGAAGAAGAGGCTTCTTCTTGAAGCAAATGAAGAGGACGTATGGATAGAAGAACTCTACTTTCAACTTTCAGCATCCTACTGATCATTAACATATATTAATATTTGTTTTTCAAGGTCAAGAAACTCTCTGAAATGAAGAAGAGCTTGTTGATGCAGTTGGACAGAAAACCTAAGAGACAACCACTCCCGTTCTTCTTCCAAAGTGAGAAAATTTTTACATTCATGTTATTTTAATTGATTGTTATCTAGGAATTTGGCTTGTATATGTGAAATATTTTTTCCATGCATCCATGGGCTTGTGACTTGGACACGCATACGGATGGAACCCTCTCCATGTGAAAGTTAAGTTGTTAGATATTAGGAAAATAATCATAATCTGTGTGTCTTCCAGTGAGCAGACGCCTCTATGTTCTGCCACATTTCCATGGGGGTTCCATTCGGCTTATGTGACTCAACTTCTGTCATTGTGAAGGCATAGGTTCTGGACTCCTGCTAGCATTGCTCGATTATCAGATCCAATTTTAAGTTGAAGTGCTTGTCTTAGGAATGTACCCATAAAATGCCATCTTCCATCTAGGTATATTGGCCACACCAGATCATTTGACTCTTGTAATAGATCATATAAGTGCCCATACCATCAAGTTAACAGTATGTACCAGTACTTTGGTCCACTAGACATCTTGAAATTTGCACTTGATATCTGATGCAAACAATACCTTTAACTACCTGGAATAAAATCTAGGATTATAACTACTATATTCTCATGTTTTATTCTCCCCATATGATTTGTTTGGTTTGCTGATGGATGAGTCAAAAACTTCTGTCATCTTGTTTTAATTCCTCGTCCTACTGGGATGCAGGCAAAGTGAATGAAGCAAGGAAAGGAGAAGGCAGTCCAATGGACAACTGATACCATCAGGATAGCAGATTGACTGAGAAAAGCATTTTAACATCCGAAATAGAAGCAGCATCGGTTTCACTGTGGGACTGAATGGTTCAATTGAATAGTTAGAGTTTTTGTTGTAAAAAGAATTAGGAAGAACTTAACAAGAAAAATTGTTTCAACTGATGAAGAATAGAGCACCAATTCCTTTACATTTTAGTATTGTTAGTAATTCTGATGAAGCAAAATGAATAAAAAATTTTATTTGCATCCATTCCCTCATTATGCTGACTTTCTGTGCTATACCATATAAAGGACTCTGCAATGTTTGGTTCGATGCACACAATGGGCTCAATAACGAAGTAAAATACTCTCAGATGTAGCTTTGTACTCTCTAATAATGAAGTAAAATATGAAGCCCTTCTCGCTGGGCTGAGCCTAGCTGTGGAACTGAAGGTTGCCCAGATTAGAATCTACAGTAAAGCCGAATTCAAGGGGGGTATGAAGGCAATGGACCCAATTATTAGTGAAGCCATTATATTGTAAGTTCAAATTTACTTAAATACTAGGGAACGTCCAGAGAACTTGGCGAACAATTAAGTATAATTTCTAGTTCAAATTACAATGCCTTTTTCTCTCCTGGAGAGGGGAATAATGAAAACAGAGAAAAACTTACTACTAAAATCTAATATGAACTCTTTATCATTTCTTTCCGGTACAACCTTTTCTGTTATGAGAACCTCAAGCCCAACAATCTTTTTGAAATTGCTTCATGCCCTGTGAATCCAAGCATTTCATTGCCAAATAAACAAGTAAAACCAAGTTTACCATTTATTTCGTAATCACAAGTCATACATGGATGAAACAAAAGAACCAGCTGGAGGAGAGAAACGTAGAAGAGTCCCAAAAAAAAAAAAAAAGAAACGTTGAATCATAAAGCAGCACGCCTTTATGATTGTTCTTGGTCCTGCTCGGGCACTGGTGCCAGCTCTACCGGTGCTCGCTCTTGCTCCTGCTCCTGGTCATGCTCCTGCTCTTGCTCGGTAGCACTCCGTTTCATCGAAGCAGCCTTGATTAGGTGATTGTAGCTTCCCTTCTCCTTGAACAACTGCGCAAAATGGTGCTTGCAGTAGAGAATGCCATCAAGCGCGGCGTAGGATGATGGCGTAAGGGTGCACCCCCCATGAGAGCACTTGAAACAGGTCTTGTGGTATGACTCTCCCTCCACGCTTATCTGCCACAACAAAGAGAAAACTGTGAGCTGCTCTGTTGAGTAAAAATTATTAAATTCCAACATATGATGGGAGGTAGAATTAACCTTCTCCAGAGGGTATACTGTTTTTTTGCAGCTCGCACACTTGTCTTGGGTCCCAGAGAACATGTAGGACACCTTGCTGGGGGTCCTATTCTGTGAAGGTTAAGATCACATTACATTAGCCATGTATTGATTGATGATGACATTGTGATTGGTTGTTATTTCCTAGAGGAAAAAAGAGAGAGGAGAGATTTGAATGATAGAGAGCTTGAGGTCAGGTTAGTGTACCAGTTCATTCTTATCCCCAGACTTTGCACCTGAGCATCACAGAACCAGCATCAAGCCATGAATACTCAGTAGAAAAAATATTGGTTAATGTGGAGTCTTAGCTCAAGAATATGCATAGATGACAAATAACTATGAAGATTGATGGCTTCTCTATGGCAGTTTAGGTGGTAATAGATTAGAAGAAGCATAAAATTCTAAGAAGAATGAAGATTTTTACCTGTTGGGAATTTCTTGGTGAAGCTGCCTGTCTCCTTAAAAAGCTGCTCAAAATGAGGCTTGCAGTAGAGGACTCCATCCATGGAAGAGTAGTTGTGCATCTAAAGACATGCCCAGACAACAAAAGGAATATAATTGCTGCCTAATGACAAGCAACTAGAGAGGCTATAACATGCTTCAATGAAGACATAACTGCTATACAAAGGGCAATGCTCAAAATTAACATCAAATCATAGCTCAAGAAATACAGAACCTAGTTTCTGAGAAATTAGTAATATGTGGGAACAATTATTAGCCATCCAAAGGCAATAGCATCTTATCTTAACAAATTAACTTTTCTCAGAAAAATTAAATAGCAAATTAACAATATTTTGAACACTTCACATTGAGATGATATAATCTTGTATTTTAAGCATTAACCTTATGTCTAAAACACAATATCAATAGTGATAACTCATACTAAATTCTCCAGGAAAAGAAAAAAAGAAAAAAGATGTTGTTGAAAAATAAGCCATTGACGTCATAATGCATATACACAAACCATTATTTGATAGGCCATTATACATGTTTATAGCATGATGGAGCTTAAAAGGCTGCTATGATTTTCTTTTTCTTTACTCTGAAGAGCAATGTCCAACATAGTTTTCAGGAATAATGTAGAAATAGTTATGGTTGATGCATAAGAATTGAACATACCGTAAGATTTCCTTTGCAGTGGCTGCATTTGAAGCAGGACTTGTGATAGGGAACCCCGTCCGCCGTCAAGAGATCTATGAAATGGACAGTCTTGTCACATGCCTTGCATTTGTCCAGGGTGCCGCTGAAGGACATGGTGATAATTCAAAGGAAAATATTGCAGTCGCAAAGGTAGAAGATCCAAGCCCAAGAGATCAAAACACCAAATCAAGTGCCAGTGTCTTCTTTATACATTCATACACTAGAGAATATTTAATAAGAAAGAAGAAAGGTTCAACTGGCGAAGTCTGGTGTCTGATGATGGATGTTTGCCTCTCTATCTACCATAAGAAAAGCAGATGAAAGGCCGAAGAGAAGAGGGCAGAGAGGAGAAACAAAAGAGGTGAAAGCTTTAAAACAAGAGATTCAAAACCTAATTTGGTGACGAGAGATGCGAATGGAGGAGGAAATATAGGAGAGGAGAGCGGAGGGTTGTAAGCTATAAACCACACAGACAACGTCAAACAGGGATGACGGAGGAACGGTGTCGCATTCTATACCATCCTTATTCTACGCTATCACCATTTGACCGTGTCCTAGATTCTTTTGCCTAATTATAGTTTTTATTGGGTACAAATCTAGTTATCCAATCATCACGTAGAAGACAGCCATAAGATATCCTTCACTGGGAGCCATCTTCAACTTTGGTTAAAGGAAATTCCTGTGAGCGAGGAAGATGGCAAGGTCTCATTGGCTTCACAGCTCTGGGCATCGTTAAGTTCTTTGTTTTTTCTCCGATGACCGGCTTAAATAGAAATAATTAAATGTGACCAAGAGAAGTAGAAATAATTAAACAAAGTCTCACAGCCTAATGGTATCTGCTATGGATCTGAGTTGTAAGAAATTCCCGTGACTATGGATTTAAAATATCTGTGTCTTCTCGCAAGATAGCCGTGCAGGGCGGTGGATCAGTGTTGTAACAAATAAAGTATCAAAGCATATGCTTTGTATCCTTGGCATTTAAAAAGTTAATTTTTTTTATTAAATATTGCTTGGTTTAAAAAAGAATCTGTCAAATGTGTAGATAGAGAAAGAAAGTAGGTTTACTATATTCAAATATGATCAAGCTTAAATTTAGTTACCTTCTTTTTCACACAGTTCAAAAATTTTAAAGATGAAAAAAATTAAAAAAAAATTGGATAGCTTCGGATTCGTATGGATATAAAGATGAAAAAAATGATCAAATTTTTGGTTTCACTACATTCGAATGAAAACAAATCTACCTCTATATATGTAGTTGCTTTTTTTATTCTTAGATCCGTATAGATTTCGAAGCCATTTTATCTTTTGTATTTTTGGAATGTAGCTCATTCAAAAATTTAATCATTTTTTTCATCTTTGGATCAACATGGATCTCAAAGCAATCCTTTTTTTTTTACTTTTTTTTTATTTTTAAAATTCATAAATTATGTGAATCTTTGAGGTACGTACCAAACTTAAAGCTCGCTACCAATTGATTCATAAATTAATAGTGATCCATTTGTTGTTCCTCTAGATTATATATTTATTTCAAGTTTTAAACTTTTTTCCTTTATCGACATATGGAATGTATGTGATCTCAATTCTTTTGTATAAAACAAGTGTCAATAATTCTTTATTGGTGAGGATTAAATTTAATCATAATTCTTATATTATTATAATATAATATACACTTTTAACTATATCTAGGTGGTGTCAAATATAAACAAAAGTGAAATGGTATTAGAGGATGCTTTAAATAGCTTAAGGATTTGTAAAGAATCTTTAAACGGTAGGATGAAAGTTTGATTTTTCAAAATAATCTTATAAAAATATGCTAGATGAACTCTATAATATTATATAATATAATATATAATTATACAACATAATTTTTTTGAGAATTTGATGAGCTGAAAATGAGTTATATCTATTTATCATACTTACATTGGATAATTTACTTGCCTCTATTTGCCCATTTCTAAGGCATAGAGTTGCATGAGTTGAAATTTTTTTGACTTCATTTTATTTTTAATAAAAGCAACGAGTAAACTAATTAAAGGGCATTCATTTGATATTTCTTTCTTAGCAAATTTTATAATGGTTTTGACTATTTGTGAATGATATCATAAACAATAACAATTCTAAGAATATACGGATATTGTATAAAGGCATAAGATATCATATGATGAGGATGAATAGTTTGAATTAAGGCTCTATTTTTTTAAAAAAATAATAAAAAGATATAGTAGTTGAACCTTCTTTCTTACCTTAAGAGGACTCACAAATTTTACTAATTTTGTATCGTTTCTACTAATTTTACCTCTAAGTTTTTCCTTCGATAACAAAGTAGGGAGATATTTAAGCCATGTTAATTTGCCCAATTACATTAGCCATTTGCATTACTTGCTTTAGCATTTTACTTGTTTTAGCGTTTACCATTAAAGAAAATTTTATACAAATGTGTTGCTGTGTTTCTTAGAAAAAAAGTTAATTTTACCATTACTAAAAGAATGGTCTGTTTTGGATTTCATAAGATTTTTATGCCACTACCCCATGGCTACTTATTTAATTTGAAAAGAATATTTATTAAATCAGTAGTATAATGATCCAACAAAATCCAAATTAGATCATTTTCAGAAAAATTAAAATTAAATAATAAAAATTGATGATTTCAAAATTTCATTTGTCAAAATAAATTGTATTGGCAGCAAAAAGGCTCTTAATGTAGGCACTTAATGTAGGCTCAAAATGCAAGCCAACCTAAAATGCTGACCTGATTGTATTGAAGATTTTAGAAGTAAAATCCTAATAGACTTTTATTTGTGGGATATAATGTCCCAAGGTTAAAAAAAAAATAAAAAAGAGTTTTATGTTAAATCTTGATGTACATGCTAGTGCCCAACAGATACAAGCTAAGTTTTGTTGGAGTTAAAGTTGATAATAGGAATTACTTTAACTAGAAAACCTTTTTGTAATAACTATTAATTAATGGACTTAGCTTAAGTGGGTTTGTTTTCCATGGTATCCAGTTTCATTTGACTTGAAACATCTATGTTGTCAGGTTCCAACAGTGTTACAATTGAGCCCAGGCTGTTCGTGAACTAACATAATTTGGTTAGAGGCACCATCTTTTGGGCTATTGATGTCTAAAAGGTCTCATAATGGACCCAACACTTTGCATTTATGCTCAGCCATTGGCCAGACACAACTACACCATGTCCTTGCTTATGATCATCAAATGCCATCTGCAAGCAAACCAACCAAAAGTTCACTCCATGAAATTAGATTCCCAATCACCAACCAACCACATGGTGGGAAGCCCCTGGGTCCTAGGTCCCCACAAGCACTTATTGCAGCCAGCCAAATTCACTAACATATTTCTTACAAACAATAATGAGTTTGCTTAACCATGCAGGTGAGGGTTATCATAATCAGAAAATTGGGAGACAAGTCATGGGCCCAAGAAATGTGGATAAGGCCTGTAATGTCAGTGGTCCCATATCGACTGACAAAAAAAAAAAAAAAAAATTATAATTTGAGTTCAAGTACTATCAATTAACTCGAGTTTTTAAAATTATATAAATTCGAACCGCTAACCTATCAATTGGACCAGTAGATGAGCTTGAAGCATTATAAATGGTATAAGAATCAAATAAGATGTGTGAAAGTTAATGGTTAAAAAAAAAAGAGTTATCTATAGAATAGTGATAAAAAGGGTTTTGAAAAGATTATAATACTTCATAAATAGCTTTACATCCCTGTAACTTAAATCTATCTACTATCAGTTAACTTACACTAAGAGTTTTTAAGAATATAAGATTCATATAAGATGCTAAAACTTTTTAGCTTTCGATGTGCATTTTTATTTCTTCAATTTTTTGCTTTTTTTTTTTTTTATAATATTTACTCTAACGTTTGAATATGAGTAGGATTCAAAGCCTTAGCTGCACTATCTTATGAAAAAGATATCCTCTCACAGCAGAAATGGAGACACAAGGCTTTCTTTTGAGGAAGGTTAATTGAGAACTAACTAAAAACTAAGTAGATCATATGGTGGTGGGACAGGGGTCCTTTGCATGGCCTCCCATCTCCGCGCCGAAGGCTTCGCTTTTAAAACTCTCATCCTCAATTCCCGGCTTCCGAAAACGATCTCTCGCTCTCTGCTTTTTCTTTTGGTATAACTGAAAAGGAACTTTAATTTTTTTGTTTGAAAAAACGAGAGGCAAGGTTCTTGATCTTGCTGACTAAAAGACCCCTGGGTAATGTACTAAAGACTAAGAAGGACAGAAACCAAAGCTGGTTCAGCCCACGGTTTTTGTTACCTTGGTTCAGCCGCAACGTGGCAGGCTTCCGCTTGATTCTCCCAGGATTTAAGGCGTTTCCCACTGTCGAGCTTGGACCATTGTCCCCCAAGACATCCTTCCTTCACCGAATCTCTTACTCTCTCTCTCTCTCTCTAAGTTGAAGCTTTTGGGAGGGGGGAAGGAGAGGGCAGAGATGAGCACGGGAACAAGCACCTTTGTCATCAGGTGGATCAACTTTCTAACCATGGTGAGCTTATCGGGATCTTCTTCCTCTACTTTTCGTTCACTTGTAAGGATTCCTATGAACTTTTTTGTTTTCCTCAGATGCCATATGACTTCACTGATATCTTCTTCTGATTTTAATCCTCTCCTCTTCCAACACCGTCACTTCATTTGTTTATTTTTTCAAAGAATTCCATCTGGGTCTTAGTGATTTCTTCAAAGGTTTTGGTAATGCTTCTTCACTAAAAGGAGAACTATACTCTGTTCTTTTTCCTTGATGCAAATACGAACGTAGATTTGTTTCAGGTGCTGCCCAGGGAATATTGTGATTTTTTTGGGTTTTAGAGTGAGAAAAAACACAGATTTTTGTTGTTTTTACCCTTAGCATAAGATGGTTGGTACTGAACATTTTAGAATGGAAGAAAAAAAAAAAAAATGTTATCCTTGATTTTTTCCCCCTTCTTTGAAGTCCTCATGATTCAAATCTTGTTGTATATATGAAAAAAGAAATGACAAATGGGAAGATGGATCAAGGGCTCAGGCTCATTTTCCACAACATGGCAAAATGCACTAGGTTTTACGCTTGATTTTTGTCTGCTGTTATTTCATAGCTGTAGGAATTAGGTAAACTTATGACTTTAAGATTGATTGCTTTTTATTGATTGTTATAAGGTCTTCTATTGGTCTGTAAATTATTTTTAATGTTGGTTTTATATTAATGTGGTCATACAGATATTAGCAATAGCAGTTATTTGTTTTGGGATATGGATGAGTACCCACCACGATGCATGCCGAAGGTCCTTAACGATCCCTGTCATGGGCCTTGGTGCTTTAATCCTTCTAGTGTAAGCATTTTATACATATGCTACAGAAGTCTATCTTGATGATTTGCTGGCTCCTTTTGGTATTTTATATTCTTCAAATTTTCAGATCCTTGATTGGGTTCCTTGGAGCTTGGAAAAATGTCGCCATACTGCTGTGGGCGGTATCCTTTTTCAGTTTGTGACATGTCACAAAATTTGAAAAGTTCAAGTTATTTTTCTCCCTTTTGTTATGATAAGGCGACCTTGACATAAAAATTTCAGTATCTTGTGGTCTTGTGCTTGATTTTGGTGGCAATTATGGTGTTCACTGTGTTGGCGTAAGTATTGATGTGGAATCCTATATTGTGAGTTTCATTTATGCTTTGTTTTATTTGATTGAAATTCATAGAATATCTAGCTCTTTTACTTCTTTCTAGCAATTCACCTGAAATGTCCAACCAAACTCCCAAACATAAACCCCATTTCATAGCTGTCAACAATTTTCGTGGCTATCAACAAAAATCTATAGCAAAGCAATGCCTAAGCAAAGAAGTAGGGAGATGAAAGGCCAGCTTCTTTTCTATCTACAATTTTGACATGCATCAGATCCACTAGGGACTCTCTAGGAAAAATTGCCATCCTTTTTTTCCTCTTCTTATATTATAAGGAAGAACACTTGCCCAAGATAGAAAATGAATATTAATGTATATCAAATTACAAGAAGTTTCCATGTGGAATTAAGCCCTCAGCAAGGAGGTGAATTATTCTAACTAATTATTTGTAATTTTGGTAAATTGAATTTTTCTAGGGATTAAAATAACGTATGATATTGCAATGAAATGCTGTCCTCTGTTTCAGTTAAGTTTCTGTCTCTGCTCTTTATCTGAATTTTATCTTATGATTCAATGTTGATCAGGTGGCATTTCAAGGAAGGAATATTGAATTATTCACTGTTGAGTGTATGGATAATTGGTAGTGAAATATTTAACAAACATGTAAGATGTTAGTAAATGTTAATGATTAATTAGTGCAAAAGCTAGTTGTACTAAAATTAAGATATATCTAAAAATTTAAGTATCACATACTGTGGTTGTCTAGGACTACTTATGGTGAGCATGCAGTAATGTTCCATGCTGACTCATGGCATGGCCTAGCATGTAGAAATTTAAAAATATCTAGTGCTATGCAACTGACATGCCTGATTATTCTACTTCAATACGTCTTTAGTTCTTAGACTAGCAAGCTTGCATATAATCATGTTTAGATATCGTTTGATAAAAGAAAGTGGATTTTTGCTAATCTGCAGAAGTCTAGCATTATAAATCCTTTATTGTAAATGCACTGATTGCTGTTAGAGGTTTAAGTACTCAATAACCTTATAACTCCCTTCATATTTTTATTCAAGTCATTTTCAGTCACAACTGGCTCTTATAACTTCTCACCCTAATCCATTGCTCCTCGATAAATATATCATATGTACCCATGCATCACATGTCTGGACATGTTGTAAGTTTTTGTTGCTTTATTCTTGATTAGAATTACTCTAAATTCTTTAAATAACCCTTTTTAATTACTTGAATTTTAGTCATCCCCACTTTTGCTGTGCTCATTTGATGCTTACTTTCCTTTTCGTTTTACATGTTGTTTATACTAAAATCAATCTTACACTTGTCTTAAAACAAAAAATCCATTTGAAGTCTGAATGCTAATCTTCAGCAAACACATAGAACTATAGAGATCAATGAGATAACATATGTTCCTACTTTGGGTCAACACTATTCTGTTCAGGTTAGGACCTAAGTCCAAAAAACCTATAGTGTTCTTTTTCTTCTTTGACAGATAAGCTGACGATTTTGATACTTTGATTCATTATGGAATAACTCTTTTGCATTGTTATCTTGTCTAATCTGAAGATCAAACTTTCAACATTTAAGAGAGAGACTGTGCTTGAAAAAAAGACCAAAACTTGGTCAACTGGCAATGAATGAGGGCTGTTAGTTAGGGTTCTTCATTTTCTTTTGGGTATATATTTTGAAGTTCGTATTATTATTAGACTCAGTAAGGATATTCCACATCCTTAGAAGATGGATAAGTAAGATCCCCATATCCTTCAGATATGTTTGGGTGGGCTTATTTGGGATGCCATATTTCTAAGTTTCCTTATAGATGGATTAAAAGGTTTTACTGAAATGAGTCTATAACTTGCTTTTGCACATGCAGAAGAAAGTAACTTTTGATAGAGGTTAACCACTCGCAAAGTTGTCACTAAGAACTCCTGGTATTCTCAAAATGATCATGCTTCTCTGTATTTTCTTGTACCTATTTATATTTATTTATTTTTATCTGACATATGATGGAATTGTATCATTTCATTTTAATATACCAGACCAAGTTTGAAGTTCCAGCTGACACTGATTTATTTTCATAGAAATTAATTGCTTTGACTGGGATTGAGCTTAAACTGATCCTCAAAGCTTGTTTTCAGTAGTTTGAGGTTCCAGCTGAAACTGATTTATTTTAGTTGAAATGGATTGCTTTGTCTGGAATCGAGCTTAAAGTGATCCTCAAAACTTGGGTTCAGTTCGTTGAAATTGATTGTGGTTTTGTTGCTTTTGTCTAGTTTAGGTCCAAGCAGACTAATATTGGCCAATGGTACATTTATTCATTATATTAATATACAGTATTTTTGGGAAGATATTGTTGTTGTTATAGAGTGAAGGGAGTATGGCTCTTATTGGGCAGGGTGTTAATTGACAATCTAATGCCATCCTGATTATTTAATTGTTGATCAGAAAGCTAACTTGGGATCAACTTCATTGTTGGAGAAGAGAATCTCTTCTCTCAACCCTAGGCAGTCATTCGTTCTTGGTTCCATCTAGAGCAGGTGGTAACTCTTTGGCAACCAAGGTATATTGGAATGTTCTGTAGCTGATGATGAAGAACTGGGAGGGTTGTGAAGGGTGGATCATTGTCATCCTCTCCTTTCAAAAAGCTTAACAGAACTTTCCAAAGCTCTCTGTCAAAAGGGTGGAGGGGATGGTCCAACCTTCAACCATCTTGGAGTCTGCTCAGTTTCTTTTTCCAAAGCTATTCTATCCTACCAACATGCTGTTGAGATTTCAAATATTAGAACTGGGAATCTTAACTTTAAAGTGGGGGCTGGTGACAACTTTAAAGTGGGCAAGTTAGTTGTTGCTCCTCCCCCCATTAACTGCTCTGCTACCTACTTCAGATATGATGAGAGATGGTATTTCAAATAGGAGAATAGGAATGGGGTGAAATGCCATCTGTGTAGGGGAACAGGACATTCTATAGAGGGTGTCCTCACTCTTAAACCTATTTCTCCTCCTGTGGCAATAGTTTCTCTTATGGCAAACTCCTCCTAGAGTTTATAGGACTGAATCAATGAGGCCTAAGATTTTCTTGGAGTTGGATGGGGAAATGATGGGGCATTTTAAGGACATGGTTTGGTGCTGATTGAGGTGGCCCCTTTCGGGCAAGGCATGCTAGTGGGTCTCGATAAGGTTGAGGAGGTGCTATCTACAAGAGTTGTTTGTGGTGGAGTTTGAAAATCTTGACACCGGGATGGCAACAAAATTCCGGTTTCCTTTCCTAACATGTGGATGATCCACAATCTTTCCCAAGATGGCATCTTGGTGGACAAGGAGTTCCAATTCAAGATTATACCTTGGAAGATCTCTTTCAGGGGATGTCCTTGCTAGTTTCGGTTTAGGGTTTCCCTGACTTTCAAAGGTATTCCCTACTATGTTTGGAACAAGATTATCATCTAGAAATTGGTTTTCCTTTGGGCTGCTGTTTGATTCATAGGCGGATTGTGACGAAGGAAAACATCTCTCCTTTTGATGAAGAGGTTGTTTTCATGTAAAATTTGGAGGATATTTGATGGAAGTGGTTTTTTTAAGGAGTATCAAGATGAAGGTACTCAGGGGAGCTAGTATTCGACTCTGGAAAGACTGAACATCCCTTGTTCTTGCTGTTTCCAAAACTTTTGCTTCTAGCTGAGCATCAAAATAACATGATTACTGAATATATTCCTAATGAGAATGGACAGCTTTCCATGTAGCTGATATTTAGATATTTGTTGACTGAGGATGAGAATGAAGAGGCTTCAGAGTTACATCAAGCTCTGCAGCCAGTGAATGGTCGTGGTGATCAGGTTCTGTAGAGGTGGAATAGGGCAGGGACCTTTTGCACAAATGGCTGCTATGTTTTATTTCATTGTGGAGTTGTCCTGTATCCTTTTTACTCAACCTTTTGGAGGGGAGTGTTATCCCCGAGAATATGGGTGTCTTTAGGTAGCTGTTGATGAATTGCTTACTGAATGGTGAGAACGTGAGGAAATGAAACTGGAATGTGCAAGCTGACTGTGTTTCCTGTGGTGAGCTTGAGGAATCGGTCGACCATATGTTTGCTAATTGCAGGTTTGTAGCTAGAGTTTGGAATCAGTTTTGGCGCCTGCTCAGAATTCAAAGGAGGCCAAAGAATATTTCTTAGCTTTGGAGTTAATGGAGGTCAAAGATGATAAAAGAAGGCTTGGAGGAAAGGATGGGATATGCTGGTGGCTGCAGCTTGCTGGCAGATTTGTTTAGAGAGATAGAAGGGTGTTCAGAAGTTCCAGCTTAGGGAGAAGGGATCAGGAAGGTGAAATGGATGCTGCATTTTTGTCTTTGATTAATCTCAAAGAACTGAAGAGCTCTGAAGAGTTTCTTAAAACATGTTGAAGGCAGTCTAGTTGCTGTAAAACTCCTGCTGTAGGAGTCTTTTTTTCCCCTTTCTTCTTTCCTTTCTTTTGTATGCTTAAACTTCCTTTAATAAAATTCTTTAGGCACTAAGTGCCTCATGCTTCCTGGCTTTTTTAAAAAAAGTATTACCATGTTGGGTGCATTCTCAATTTTTTCAAGAATGGTTGACTTGAGAGTCTCAGTTTTGAGTATTTCTTTGTATGGCGATACATCCTAGGTTTCTTTGAGATTGGTTGTGACATATCTACTCAATTGAGTTTGTAATTACATTTGAAAATATGAAGCATCTTTTAAAGGAAGTTAACTACCTTCGAAGGGTTATTAGATTGTGTTGATCCTCTCAAAGCGATCATTTTTATCGCTTTCTATCTAAAGATTTGACTGGTCTTATTACTATGATAGGACTATACTAGTGTAGACAGACATACATAAGGGATCAGCACTTAAAACAGGGAATATTGAATGTGAAATGTTTTATGTCATTTGTGTATGATGATATCCTTACTATTGTGAAAAGCTGGAGCATGGTCTATTATATTTTACATCATAGTTTAGCGATCCCCTCTGCTAAGATTTATCTGTCCTAAAGGGATTTTACATAATAGCATTGCAAACTACTGTAGTTCTAAGCAAGAAAACCTTTGTAACTGAGGTGCCATGACTACTAAGCATCCTGATAGACTTGACTTTCGGATAATCTCCTTTTTATTCCTGCCAATCCCCATGTAGTATGTTTATAACTGGGGTTTCACCTCCTGACTAGGAAACAACAGAGTTCTTTAGTCAATTAAAACTTTATATTTCACTTGCTTTGGTCCTCTAGAATAAGGATTGCCGAATTGTCCCAAACTGGGCGGTTGGGGGCATACCAAACTCAACTGACCAGGAACATAGCGTGGATCCTCAAAATGGGACAAAGGGGCAAACCAGACAGAATTAGACCAAATTGGGTCTCTCAACATGAATGGCACAATATATCACACTGCTCTTAGGGATTGTTAGTTGTTATCCTTTAGGTGCAAATGTGAATTTACTGATTTATCTTCATATTTCTAGGAATGGTCATCTTGAACCTTGCCTACAATTTTTACCTAGAGAGTACCATTTACCACAACTGTAACATCCTACAAATGGGCTAGTCTCATGCCAAAGAGTCCTGAAAGTCCTGTGACAAGCTTAATTTTAGTCTGTAATTCATACATTGTGTACATCAACAAGTTTTTTTGCACTTTTGAGTCGCTGAAATCACAAATTAGGCAACAAAAATTGACAAAACCAGGGGTGGCTTGCAAGTCATGAATTTTTTTTTTTTTAATTTCCTATGTTATTTTCATTTCCATGAAACCTTAATCACTCTTTCTCCTATAAATCTTATTTTCTAGATTGCAACATTTTGACTTACGGTTGAAGGGCTCCAAAGGTTTCAAAACTTAGACATTGAACACATCACAGCTTTATTTTTTTTTGAACATTTGTCTGTTTTACTTAGATGTTGGAATCTCAATCTAACGTTTTTTGCTTTTGTAGGTTTATTATAACAAACAATGGATCCGGTCATGCTGTAGCTGGACTAAGGTAAGATTGCAAATCATGAAGTACTATGGTAATTTTATTTCTCAAGTCTGCTGAAGTGAGGTTCTACATGACCAACCTTGAGATAATCACTCATATTGATGATCTGTAAGCTACCTGTTAGGTCTCGTTTGGTTAGTGAGAACTATCCACGGGGAAAAGACTTTCTTACAAAAGTGAAAAATTAGTCTTAGTTTGGTTAGAGGATTCAAAGTGGTCCATAAGAAAAAGATTCCTACATCCATATGGAAAATAGAAACCCATCCTGGAGATGAAAAAGTCACTTTTCTAAAAAAGCTGTTTTTATCTTTTTGCAAATATCAAAAATATCCCTGGTCTGAAAAAAACGAGAACCTATGCTGAATTCATGAATTTTTTTAATATTTGCTTATCTTTTTCTGTTCTATATTAATTTTGTAACATGTTCTAACTACTTTTGTCAATGAATAGATAAGGCTTATGAATTCATAAGCTTGCATCTCATGCCTCGGGACAAAAATGATATTTTCACTTGATTTTTAGGAAAGTTGGTGGCCAATGAAACATGAGAAACTTGGGAAAGTGTTCTTCTTAGGCCTCCTTTTAATTGCCAACCAAATGTAATCCTATAAACCCACTACTTGGGAGCATGCTATCCAGGCATACACTTTCCAAGTGTGATCTTTTTATTTCCCAAATGAGGCCTTAGCTTCCAATATTTTAATGCATTCATACTCTTGCCCCCCATATCATCCCAATCGAGGCGGTTCTGCTGAGGTAGAGGATGGTACGAAGGTCGATAGGACTCAGAAGGGTCACGCATGGATTCATTATTCTTTTCCAAGATTGCTAACATCTGTTTTCTAGGATTATGGAAGTCTGTTAACTCATAGTCATAAACAAGAGCCTACGCTTGACTTTGTCGCTTTCATTTCTTCCATCATTTGACTTTTGATGTTATCCTTCTCAACATTTGGCATATTTTCATATTCTGAGGATACAATCTTTAAGAATGATTTTAGAAGGATACAATCTTTATTCAGGTGATATCTGTCTAGATGGTATATCAGTCAATTTACACTAATCATCTGTTCAGGTACAAAGAGTATCATCTTCAAGATTATAGTTCTTGGTTCTTAAAGCAGGTGAGGCTTTGTTATTATGAAGACAT
Source organism: Metroxylon sagu (assembly GCA_017589505.3). NCBI lineage: Eukaryota > Viridiplantae > Streptophyta > Magnoliopsida > Arecales > Arecaceae > Metroxylon > Metroxylon sagu. The sequence goes on along the minus strand of JACVBY030000402.1, from coordinate 68,581 downwards.
AATTATCTCACCTAACATTAGTTTGATTAGATATCCTTATAATTATATTAATTTGGTCTCTTACCTTAATTAAGCTCAACAATACTAAAAACTGGAGACGCTTGAAGAGTTGCCTTGTGAAAACTGAAGAGTGTAATAATTTGCCAAAGAAATACAAGGTTTGTTTCAATTTTCTTCTTTTCCCAATATTTGATTCACATCAGAGCCTCACTCTTATTTCACAATTTTGTCCAGACTCTGAAAGAGTACAAGTCGGCAGAACTTACTCCAATCGAGGCTGGTTGCTGTCGGCCACCATCAGAGTAGGTGATTTACTTTTTTTGGATCAGGTTGCCATTTGGCATTGAAGTATATTTTTTCTTTTGTTATAATGTACTTAGAATCTGAGACTTGAAGTTACAAAATCGGATACAATCATGCCATAAGCTTCCCTAACTATATTTGATGTTACACTGCCTGCAACGCTCATTAGCTACCCCAATTTGGCCACTGAGTCATATAACTGATGAGTGAGTGATCCTCGATAAAGAAAAGGGTGTAGAATTAGCATCCTCAAACTGTTAATGGGTTTTTTTTTTTTTAATTAATTCTGCAGAGGACATGTTGGCATTCAAGCTGACATATGTAGGTGCCTTACCGTGGACATGTGATGCGTGCTGCATTACATATGCCAAAAAAACTGAGAATTCTCGGTATTATTTTTGATTCAGAGCACCGCCTGCGCAACCCTTCCGGGGCACAAACATTATCAAAAGGAAAAAAAGAAAAAGAAAAAGAAATAAGAGAAGTTTTGCAATTAGCACCCTGATAGATTAGCCAAAGAAATTAGTAGACATTCTTGCGTACAAATGAAACATCTTTTACATGCAGAAGTTTCAGATGTATTAGAGGAAGTGTAAGACTTTTGTTTTTCTTTAAAAAAAAAAGAGAGAAATACGGTGGGAATGCGACTTTCCAAGCTTGAACCTTAAATCTCTCTGCAATGCATGTATGTAGCAAAGGGGTGCCAAACAAAGGACCTAAGTCCTGTTGGTGAGTTCTATTGGTAGGCTTGCATAGTTGCATGCATGTTTCTTTTGTTACTTTTGCTTTATGGAAAACTTTTTAACCTTGTTTGCATGTTCATAGCTAACCATCATATTGTGAATTCATTTGGGTTCTCATAGGCAAGCTTCTTTCATTTTTTTTTTTTTTTTGGTTTGGGGGAAGGGGTGCTTGCATTCTATCATAGATGATAGAATACATGCTTGAATCTAGCGCACCAATTACTGACTTATGTATTTGGTTTTTGTTTATAGCAAGGATGGTGAATGCTAATAGAGCTAGGCAGGGATTAGTTGTGGATCAATGTATTAGAGGAAGTGTAAGACCTGCTTCACTTGATGACGAAGTTCTGTGAACTGATTATGCTGCCATAGGCATGTAAACAAAAATCTTAATAGGAAGGGCTTAAATTTGTTTTATCAAGGTTAGACAGTGGAAGGAAAAACACTATGATGATGCGAATGTTAAGGAGACAAAATTCTAAAATGCTTGCAGTAAAAGTTGTTTTGCCTTTAGTAGGAAGTGTCAGCAAAGGTTCTATAGAACTGACCACAAATATAGAAAGGTTGGATGCTTATCATTTTCTATGCCTGTAGGAGCAACTCTTGTGCATGCATCAAGTTACATCTCACATCCCAGTTGTGATTGAGAATAACAACTATTGCTTGAATTGTTTCTTCATGGTAAACTGTTTATTCTAGTTCTGTTTATCAAAATAATGATATTTCTTTTTATTGTATTTTTCATTCCTCTGTTCAGGTGTGGATATCCAGCAGTAAATGCCTCCTACTATGATCTGAGCTATCATCCTGTGAGCGATAACAAGGACTGCAAGCTTTACAAAAACGCACATAATGTGAAATGCTATGATTGTGATTCTTGCAAGCAAGTCCCTGCACTACCTACTAAGCATTAGCTCAGTAGTCATTAACTTTTTATTTTTTTATTTTTTAATTCAGAAGACTAAAATTTTCTCATGTTTTACTTTCAGGGCGGGAGTTGCACAGTACATGAAAATCGAATGGAGAGTGGTTGCAGTTTTTAATGTGATCCTGTTTGTCATTTTGGTATGTTTCTGAATTCTTCTATCTGGCACCCCATAGCATGATGCCTGATAATGTTAAACTTTGGTCCCTAGCTGAAGCACCAAGATTTTCTGTCTTTTGTTGCAGACTGCACCTGGGAATTATAGTCCATGAATAGAACCCATATTTTTTTCTAATGCATGCCCATTTATTGGATGATATATTTCACTAACTCGTTTTTTTCCTCTCTCTCTCTCTCTCTCTCTCTTCTTTTTGTTTGTGGGTATAAACCATCTGGGGAGTGCAGTCGGCTGTGTACTTTGTCGGTTGCTGTGCGAGGAGAAATGCTGAGAGGAGTCATTCTTCCAAAGTCAGAGGTAGATGATCTCCCTGCTTTGTAGCTCTTCGTTGGAAGATGAGGGGGATGGTTTTCTAAGAATGTGTGTTATTAATGTTCTTATTGTGTGGAACAAATTGAATTACGGTTCTTAGTCTGTAGTGTTCGCCAAAATCAATTAATTTTTGCTTGCTTTATCAATTTTACATGGTTTGGGTGTGAATTTTATGGCATATAAATGACACCATTCTCTGGTTACATTTGGGTATACTAAACAAGCATGTCCCATATATTCTTTAAATACCATAGCTTAGGATTTCATTCAAAAAAATTAATTAAAAAAATATTATTTGGACTCTTTAATTCTATATAAGGACTTCGAATCTTTCCAATACATACATATGGAATTAGATATTTATCAGTACGAATTTTCATGTGCTTTTTTTTGTTCAAATTTTAGTATTTTCGTTAGATTAAGGATTTATATTGAAGCTTTGTCGGATTCAATTATAAACACATAAATCCATTCGAATGTAATTACCAACGTGTAAAGTCCATTTATAATATTCTTTAATCTACCTGGATCATGATCCGTTTTAATATTATTTGTTACGATTTAAGCCTCACAAAAAAAAAAAAAAAAAGTTATTTAGACTTCTTAGTCACTTAGGATTTTTTTAATATGTAGTCACTGTGGGATAGGGGCTTTTACAATTAAAAATTATGATTACGTAAGATATGGTGTTTGGCCATGCAATGGAACCTTATGAGAATCCTAGAATCGTTAATTTGGAAAATTTTACGTTGAGTAGAGTTTTTCAAATTTCACATTTTTCTTCCCTTACAACCTTATATGTATTTGCTATTGAAGGTTTATTTTTAATAAATAATCATAAATTAAAAATTCTTAAACATCAAAATTTAACTATTTTAGAATTAACGGGGGAGATAAAATCACGATTATCAAATTAAAAACTTTAAAATGAAGCATTGCACCATGGCAACTGGCGCAGCCCATGCTGTTCAACCCTGCTTCACCGACTTTCTGCTAATGGAACAATGGTGGAATAATGGTCGAGGGAAATTCTTTCCGAGATTAAAAGCATCGACGACTCAGAACTTTTTTCATGAGAAAATCGGAATTTTTTTTTCATGAGAAAATCAGACGTGTGTGACGTAGGACAGCTAATTAGCCTTGGTGCAAACGAAGATTGCTCACCCGATCTTGCTATCGACTGGGGCTGGGCTCAAATGAAGGGCACTGTTCCATCTTTGGATTTTTGTTGAAGTGTTTCAGTATTTTCAGGTTATTGTTAGTGCTGGAGGCATCTGTATTGCGAAGTCTCCTGAAGCCATTTGGTTTTGAAGTCTAATGAACAAGAGTTTTGCGCTAGAAACCTAATCTCAGAGCATTAAGGCATCATTCTATGGTAGCCATATTCTAGCAGCCACGGTAAAACATGCAACTATAGTTTAAGAAGAATGTAATATCTCAAAATAATTTCATGTTGGATGGAAAGAAAAGTTTGAAGAATTTATAACTCAAAGTTCATTTGCTGCCAATTAGCTTGCATTTAAGCTTTTTAAGACCACGTGGACTCGGTTAAATTAAATATTAATTAGACCAGCAGATGGGCTTGGATTATTACAAATGATATCAGAGTTGATCTGTATGTGCGAAAGTTGATAGATAAGAGGAAAGGGTTACCCATGGGATGGGATGAGTAGAGAAAGTCTTACCATGTGTACAGCACTGATGGCCAGTTTGATAATAGGTTAATTGATCCAGCAGATGAGTTAGAGCTTATATTTTCACATTCATGATCAGTATTCATGTGCATGTGTGTATGAAGATTCATAAAGGACCATTAAGCTCGCATCGTATCATATTTAATATCTTTTTTAGATCCTAGAATCCTCAATATTGGGTTGCGGTTGAGATTCCACAAAGAAGTAGAATAGTTATATTATTTTGGTATCAAATAAATAAAAGGTTATAATTAAATAATCTTATTATTATACTAATAAAATTATTTTATTTTTAAGCTGATAATAATATATTATGTTATAATAAAAATTGTTAAACCTTACATGGTCTCTAAGGCACCACCGATAAGGCTATGCAATTGTATCATATGTCAAATAACTTCAAGACAAAGCTCTAGTTTATGGCCTAATCCATACCAACTCCTTTAAATAGATACAATCAATATTAAGTGGGATTCAAATCCATAATATACAGTATAAGTTGCTTAGATTTTTTTTCTTATGATTTTTAAAATTTAAATCTTATGTAGGGTATTGTTAGAATTTTTGTTTTTCATTTCAAAAGAGGTTTAGATTTTAAATGAATTTTGAATGGCTTCTATTTCAAAAGGTTAATGTTTTACCTTATTTGAAAGGTTTAGATTTTTAATGATTGGTTAATAGTCTTACATCAAATATTTAAATGTAGTAATGCTTACCAAAAATTTAAATCTCCTTGCAAGAAAAAGGAAAAAAGATTAAAGAATTGAATTATAATTTACTATGCTACCAAAAAGTGGACACGGGCAATTATCATGATAAACATTTTTCATTCTTAGATGGTTGAAAAATAATTCTTAGAAATTATTAGTTTTGCAATTTAAAATTTAGAAATTTTTAAACTAAATAATAGCGAGAGAAAAAATTAGGCATTTTTGGATTGAGGTATGTAAAAGCACCATTTGAAGAATAAATATTCATTCATTTTTTATGTAAATTTATCATGATTTTGTCCCTAAGTTATAATAACTTGACTTGACCCAATCTTCCTTTCTATGGCAAGCATAATTATGTTGAGACTTGATCCGATGGACTCTAACTGTCCACAAAGATGAAAACTTAAGAAGTCAAAGGAATAATAAAAAGAAGAGGAGGAGAAAGGACTTGCACTTTGATAGCTCTCGGATTAATAGGTACAATTAACCATCAGAGTGGCATATAAAGGTCTTAACTGCTCTCTCATAAAGGCCATAATATATAGCTTGTTAGTCATGATGCCTCATAATGGCTTATCAGGGCATGCACGTTAGCAAGGCAAGCATGCACAGTTGTGGTTGCCAGCTGACTACTCTCAAGGCATGTCTTGAACTTTGATCAGCTAAATATCTATAATTGTATGCATCACCGCATTTAAATATTTGATGTGAGTTTTCCTATTATGCACGTTCTTAAAAAAAAAAAAAAAGTTTTTCTTTGATTTGCTTTTCTCAACAAATTGCTTATCAAAGATATTTTAGAAAAAAAAAGATGAAGATTTAGCGATGGACTTATCTTATGCGAAAAAGATCAGCAGACATATGTTTATCTTCTATTGCTTTTCGAGATCCATCCTGCAGGTCCTGTTCAAAGTCTTAGGCTATACCAAATGCTAGCCAGTCTTAGCCACTTACAGATAGCACGGAGGAGAAAGTGCATACAATTCTTGTGAAGAAAGTGTTGGAATCAGCTAGTCATAGCTTATATGTGACATGTGTAGTAGTAGAGAAATGTAAAAATCTTCTAAAAGAAAAATTCCTCTACAAACTTTCTAATTCATAGAATTTTAATTTCCTGTTCTTTGCATGTTCCATAAAATACACCGAGCCTCATCAAAGCATGTATAAGTTGCTTTCCTTAGCTCATACTTTTTAAATTGTTTGTAATTTTATAGATGCTATATTAATAAGGTTTGGTGGAGGATTTCTCATCCCTCACTTTTCCCTTTAAAAAAAAATGGTGTGAGATTATTAACTAGCCTTTAAAAATTTAAATCTTTCAAATAAGAAAAAGTGCTAATATTTTAAAATGAAAGCAATTAAAAATCCTTCAAAAATTTCAACCTTTTCTCTAAAATTGGAAAATTTAAAATTTCCAACAAAATTCACTTATGATGCTTCTAAATTATGATAAAGAAAAATGCTGAGGAGGATGGTAAAAATTACACAAGTTTCCTAAACCCATCTATAACTAGTTTAATACACTCATGCTCAAAAGTTCCAGCATATCGTGCCAATTGATGTAATTAGTCGTACTAATCCTTTTGCATCATGTCGGAAAAGAAACTTTCAAAGGCAAGAAATGGATGCCTTGTAACACTATTCCACGATAAATTGAACTGTAGAATGGTGTTGCTTTCTAGGTTGCACCTAAACCTTATTTTAATCCCTGTGCCGTTTTCCTTAAGCTGTATTAATGCTATTGGAGAGAGTCAAATGAAAACGAACTAATATTATGCTCATACCGAAGATAGAGTCAATAAGGAGAAAGAGAAAAAAAAAAAAAAGAAGAAAAATCTCATACGTTATACGTGCAACATATCTAGCATACTGTAATATATAATATCATCTTAATTCTTTTGTCTTGATGATCGATGATAATTATATGTCTTTAGGGTGACGAATTAGTCCAATGAAAGCGAGTGGTGTAGTCTGTTGGACGTGGTCAGAGACGGTTAAAGCCGGCAAAGGTGGCATTACCATTGGCTTGATTCATGATTTTAATTACAATAAAAGGTGGCGGCTGCCAGCTCAATTGGTTTCTCGTTTATGTTTATTTTGTGTTCAAATTATGCTACCATTCAAAGTTTCAAACACTCTGAAGGAACGAAAATTTGTAGAAAAATCATAATTTCTAAGAAATATTATAAGTGAAAGGAAAAGGTCTTGGTCAAGGAAACAATCTAAAAACAGAAAGTCAAGTTTATAGACGTCATATGATGGGCCAGACTAAGTATTGGTTCAAACTTATTCTCTTGTCGCATGACCTGCGACCACGGGACAATTTCAATTTGTTTACAATGGGATATAGTATCAACTCGAGCAATGTTTGAGACTAATTTTTCTTTTTTTATGGGAGGAAAATCATAAGAATAATGTTTAATTACATCAGTTCAATTAAAATGCTTAATCTTGAGTATATAGACTTGGGCAGGTTGAAGAAGAATAGCAGCGTCCAATACTAGAAGGCCATGATCGCTATACCAATTATACTAAACAAATGGATTATTGAGCCTATCCGAAGCAACTTAAAACTATCAGAATTCAAATACCATTCAAATGAACGGGTCTTAAACGTTAACCAAACTTGGTCTAAGCTAAAAGCCCCACAAAGGCTCTCGCTGTCCACCGAGAAGTCAATGACGGACTGATTTCTACGTTACTCGTAACCACTGCCATGTTCCAACCTGACTTGTTCCGAGGGATCCAATATTTTGGTCAACATCTTGCGAGGCCTTTGCCATTCTTTTGGACGAAGACGTAATCAGTTTTGTCGCCACGTGTTTGTTGGACTATTGAAACAAGATTCGTGGCCTGTCTCAACCTTGCTATAAATGCACGAACATGTCTAGTTGCAAGGCTTGGGAGACTCCGTGTGAAACCGTAGATGGTGGAACGTATGATATAAACCAAGCCCTTGGTTCCGCTACAGCAAGTTAGAGAGACTCAGAGATACGGGAAGAAGTCCTTGAAGAGTTGGCCCAACCTTTTCTTGTATACTCTGCAACTGTGCTCTTGTGAGGTAGGCAACCATTTTATTTATTATTTATTTTATATTTTATGCTTAGAGTTATGCTTGCCAAGGTTGATCTGAACTTGGTTATAGTTCCTGGTCATGTTTCAAAGAGTAAGCATTTTGATTTTGAAGTTAATAACCTTTTTGTTCATCAGAAACCATGTGGTGAAGTTGATCTTTCCTTTTCTTCTCCTAAACAATAATTTTTGTGCTAAAAATGAGATAAGATGATAAACTTAGAAAAGAGTCCTCTCTTACTCTGTGGACTTAGGGTTGATCAGTTGGGTGTTTCATAGGTTTAGTCCTATGAGAAGAAGAGAATAATGAAAATTAAATGGATGTACATGTAAAATAAGTATTATAACTTCGTATTATGATCATAAAATAACAACAATATGCTTGGCATGAAGTAGCGTGCAGTTAGTGCAATACTCATCCTATAAAATGGTGATAACATCGAGATATAACGTAGAGATATATCATACGGTTAGTGTGGATCATCAAAGAGTTACCATGAGAGGAGTCTAAAAGGATTACACAAGAGGTATAACATACAAATAACTTTATAGACTACTTTTTGAGAACCTCTTTTCTATGGTTTTGAGAACCTCTTTTCTATGTGAAAAGACTTCTCAATTCAATATCCACTTCCCTGGAAAGTGAAAAGACTTCTCAATTCGATGTCCTGAAGCCTTTTCCATGTACGTTGGAGGTAGTCTCAGCGAGAGAGAGAGAGAGAGGTGCCAGAACCATCTTAATTGTAAAATATCATTTGTAGTATACGAATTTGGTCCAGGGCTCCACCATGGAGTCAAATCTGCAGCCTTTAAAAAAAAAAAAAAAAAAAAAATTCTCGGGAGGAGGCTTGACGTGACTGCCGACGAGCCAAAGGGAAAACGATGGTTATTTAGATTTCTTCTACAAATTAGGTATGCATCAAACTTCCAGTATTTTTGTTTACCTTTGACTTGTCTTTGATAACTTGCAATTTTGTTAGCTTATACATCACGACAGCATCGATTTTAGGGAAATAAAAATTTATAAAGTAGAATGGAGAATCGTTTGCCATCCTAGTCAACAAGTTTAGCACTCGATTTGCCTTCCCAATGATCACATGCGAGGCCTGATAAATTATTCTTTTAGCGAGGGATATGGTGTGACTCTAGGAGACGACAATGGCATTGCAGTGCGCTCAAGGTTGTGACAAAGTAGTTTCCAGCATGTACTAACGAGATTGAATGATTGATGCACCATTTTTAACAAAAACATTTAAAATTATAATTGGTTGTCTGGGGAAATTAATACATATCAAGACCCAAACACACTTTTTGAATCACTTAGTTGACTATTTCAATACATCGTCATCCGAAGGGTTAGGATTGTGGTTCGGTGAACAGGTTATGGTTCTCATAGCAATGTTATGGCTATATACTGGCTATGCCTTCATCGACCTCAAACCTTAATGGGTTTCTGTAACGCTAAAAGAAAAAAATATTTATTAATCCATCTAAGTGAAGAATGCCTGGCAAACCCATTACTACCCCTTCAGTGTGTGTGCGAGACCGCCCACTTTATTATCGGAAACACGCACACAAGGCAGTGGCCAAGCACCTTTGTTTTCATTGATAAAATGAAATGAAAAAAATTAGAAGAGGGGTTAAGACCTTAAAAAGAAAGAACAAAGGAAATAATATATAATGATGGAAACGGAAGGGAAGTTACTTAGACACCAAACTCCTATCATTACAAAGAATGGATTAACATAAAACGTCAATAGCCCTCCAAGCCTCTCCTAGGAAGGTTGCTTTCTCTCCAAGCCTCCAAGCCTTTCTTTCTCTCTGCAAAGACCTGCAGAAACCCCAAACCAAACCGATTCCGAGTCGCGTCTCTGGTCTTTTGCCACCCTTATCCTCCCCAACAAGTCCACAACGGCAGCGAGAACCCTTCTCTACCGCCGAAGAGTCCCATTTTTTTTCCCTGCCATCATTCTACCGTTGAACGCTACCCCAACCCCTTGGCTAATGGACGTATAATGTGGACATGACTTTTTGGCTCCCCACTAAATCACAAAATAAACATGTCTCTACAATAGTCCATCTCATTCACTTTATTCAGAGCTAGCCATGTAAAGATGTTGATTTTCTCTAGCACATTTATCTCATTATGAAAAGCTTGCACGCATATGGAAAAGAAACGAAAAAAAAAAGGAAAAAAATATCTTGAAACTTGATTTGACTGCGGTTTATATTTTATATTTAAATAGTATTATGGATAAATTGAATTACATTTGGCTAAACAGTGATAGTGATTAAAAGACAGCAACTATGGTCGCTAATGCAGTTATGTCATTCTGTTATATATAACAGCTACTTTTCTAATGCCACACCATAGAGGGATTAATTAAAAGCGTTATTGTGACCATTATTAAAAAAAATATTTACTTAAGTGGGTTTTTCTATTCTTTTTTTTGGGTTCCTCAGTTATTATATATCACTTTACGCCGCTAAACATTACTATAAGTCAGGCACATCGAACCACATGTAACATGAGAGCGAAATCTGATGCAAGTTTGTGAAAGTCCTGCTTCATAAAACACACAAGAAAAGAATGGACAGGAAGCCCACACTTGAAAATAGAAAATGAAATGATCGAGAGGCATATTTCTTGGTTTAAATTCGTAGTCATCTGTGATAGATCCTGAGTCCTCTTTGTATTCGTTAATTTCTCATCCAAGCCCATAGTCTCCCATCCGCACCGTCCAAAATATAGTCGTAGCTCCCAGAACGATTGAAAGTTGACTCGGGCCTTCTTGTTTTAAGACCAGTTCATATCAGAAGGCCTTTGTGGCATTACTTCAAGGCTTCGCTATCAGAAATGGTTGACCAAGACTATGATTAGGGCGGTCAGATTGTTATCAGACAGCAAGGTAAGATAGCGACGTTTTTGAATGGCCTTGTGTTAACAAGCAATAGGATATCTTACGTGGTTGTGCTTTAATCACCGGCAGATCCACGATGCACATTAGTCAATCTTAACTAATCCTTGAAGTTTGTAAGTCCTAGAGCGTTATTTATTTTCTTCTGTTAAACTATAAATGATGGTCGACACTTTCGTCATGAGATGTAATCAGAGTCCTTCAACACCTGCCTCTAAAATCGCTGACAATTTCAACACCTACCTCATGTACACCATCGAGGGTTGTAGGGGATTCATACTGCAAATAAATAAATAAATAAATAAATAAATAAATAAAAACTCTCACATATATATAGATAAAGGAAGAAATAGTTTGGAGAGAGGGATCTTGAGTAGCTCTTCTACAGTAAGAGACCAAAGAAGGAAGACGATTTTGGATCCTCTTCCACACCCAGGATTGAAGTAGAGATATCTAGTCAGACAGTCATAACTTTGCATGTATGTATTGCATGGATCCCATGTGGTGCATGAGACGGCGTCACATGATGCCCTCTTAAGATCTATTCAATCATAGCCATCACGGATGCATGTGATTAAGAGTCAAACCCTCCTAGATTATCCTTGAACTGAAAAGGCTCCTGTTTTAATCTGGCGTAAGCTATATAACAAAAGAAAGCCGAGTCCGGTCGGCATTCTCGCTGTGAACGGCGGATTGATGCGCTACGTAGTTATGACCGTTCTTTTCTAACCCGTAATTTTCTTCGGTCCCCCTCTTTGGCTCCACCGGCCCTACGTGAAAATTACATCATGCATTCCGTGCGAACACAGGAGGCCGAGTCGGGCAAGAAAGGCTTTTTCTACGACGTCTTGGTCTGTGGCTGGCGCCGTAAGTAAAGAGAGGGTAAAGCATGAGGGGTTGAAAGCTTGGAACCGAGGCTTTAAACGGATGAAATTGATGTCAGAATCCTTAAAAAAAGTTTAAAAAATGTACGAAATCTAAACCCAAGTTTGCAAAGTCCAAACAAAAGCCGCCCAAGACCGCAACTTGTCCTCTCAACATCTCCCTCCAACAAATCTTCAAGCATATCCCTGCCGTTGACGTCTCTGTCTTCTTCTCTTTCATTTCAGAAGCCCTATTTCACATACTTTCTCCTCCTCTAGTCACAGGGGGTAAAGAATGGCTGCAGGTGGAGGAGCCAGTGATCGATCCTTGGAGGAGACACCGACATGGGCCGTAGCTGTTGTTTGCTTTGTGCTGGTTATCATCTCCATCATCATTGAGCATGTCATCCACCTCATCGGCAAGGCAAGATGTTTCCATCCGCATGCTTAGAAGATAACTTTTAGATATAGGTTGGGACTGTAACAATTGAACCTTCTCCAAATCCCCTTGATGCTGACAACTTAAACCATCTTTGGCAGTGGTTGAAGAAGCGCCACAAACGAGCACTCTACGAGGCTGCAGAGAAGATCAAATCAGGTACGTCCATAATATTAATTTTTGCCAAATTTCATCAGAACTAGGAAAGATACTTGGAAGTGAAATAACATGCATCTGTTTGTTTCCTTGGAGATAGAGCTGATGCTGCTGGGTTTCATATCCTTGATCTTGACGGTTGCCCAAGGTTTCATATCCAAAATATGTGTACCTAAGAGCGTGGGTGATTCATGGCATCCATGCAACCCAGAACAAGAAGCCACCAGGATGAGCAACAAGGATGACGAGTCCGAAGATTTCCAGGGTACCACCGGCCGGAGACTCATGCACGCTGAGTCGTTTACCATTTTCCGACGTATTTTAGCTGGAGGAGGGACCGACGAGTGCGCAGCCAAGGTTGTAAGATTGTTTGTCCATTTATTCCTGTTCTCAATGCCATCGTTCTTTAGTACATATCATCATCTGCAATACTATTGACAGCAGCACCAATATTACCAAAAATAAGCAAGATAACCACTCAACGCCATTGCTTGCTTACCATATGATAACGTACTTGGGCCAAGGCATTGCCATATATGTTGTCATTATGTTGGCTTACTAATACGTGCAGTTTGGATTCGACGTTTTAGAATCCATTTAGGTAACTTTCATTTCTTTCTGTTTTTCTAAAAAAATATTTATTAGTTTTTAAGATATAAATATGTTTGGATTGTAATTTATTTTTATAAATAAGTATGATTGGTGGAAACAAAGACAATGATCGCTACAGTGGAGGTACCAAAGGTGGCGATGGTGACGATCCTTTCGTTGAAGTAATAATCATAATGGTATTGGCGGGGTAGATATAATTACAACATTGATGATAGTAATAATAATGGTGATGAAGGCATGATGAAGGTGACCATAATAGTAATAATAGAGATATGAGTTACGTGATAAATATGAAGTAGTATGTAATCAATATGAAACAAAATATATGCCGACAAGGATTCTCACATGACATCTGGCTTTTAAAAGATATGTGTACAAATTAAAAATCTTAATTCTCAATAGAGCAAAGAAACGTAAAAGGGAATTAATATTGTTGCCAAATATGAAAAATGATTTAAACAAACCTGAACCAAATGCATATTCAAACTCAACCGAAAACCTGGAGTTCCTGTAACATAAAAAGTTTTACATCATCTTTCTCTTTACCTTCTAAAAGAATAGACCGAACAAGTTTACCACCGTTAAGTGAAACATTTGGCCTTCTTAATGTGCAACCATGTGGTTTTTCTTTAGATCGCCCCATCACTTTCATCCATTTATTTTCTGAGTTTTATCAATGATCCTCATGATTCATATTTATTTCGATTTATTTGGGTTATTACCAAGATGTCACGGAAGCCATCAATATTTACCAGTTAGATCTCGTGACTTGTGATGCCTCATGCAATAAGAATCTCATTTGGCTTTCAAAATTGCCATATTAATTGTCTGAACAATACTTGGCTGATAAACGCAGAATAAAGTTCCATTCATTTCCTCCGATGGCATCCACCAACTCCACATATTTATTTTCGTCTTGGCCGTCTTCCATGTCCTCTACTGCATAAGCACAATGGCTTTAGGCAGACTAAAGGTATGGAGATATTTAATTGTTATAATATCTACTTCATGTCAAATATCTGAGGAAATATGGAATGCAGTAGTATATGTGATGGGATGCTTCTGAAACAGATGAGACGCTGGAAAGCCTGGGAACTGGAAACTAGAACAGCCGAATACCAAGTTTCAAATGGTAGGTTCAAACATGGATCAGCTAATCACTCAGATACATATAAATAGAATGCTAATGTACTAACAAGTGCATTGCTGTGGAAATGGCTTGGTAGATCCTGACAGGTTCAGATTTGCAAGAGATACATCTTTTGGCCGTCGACATTTAAACTTCTGGAGCAAATCATCCATCCTCACCTGGATTGTAAGAGTCATTCCTTCAATAATAAGCCTATTGTTTGCTCATGGAATTCATACTCATTGTAATGATGAAGAATAGCTAACCAAGGATCCATAGCATATTGAAGAGTATTTGATCTCCACTTTGTGATCCGAATGTAATCTTTTTCTGAGCAGGTTTGCTTCTTCAGACAGTTTCTGGGTTCAATTGATAAAGTTGACTACTTGACGCTGCGACATGGCTTCATCATGGTAAGTCATTGCTAGCTTTCTTAACTAACAATTAATATATTTGATTAATGAGCTGAAAATTTACATACTTTCAGGCACATTTGGCTCCCCAAAGCTCGAATAAGTTTGACTTTCATAACTATATAAAGAGATCACTTGAAGAAGATTTCATAGTTGTGGTTGGGATAAGGTATGCTGACCCATTTATGCACACGCAATTATGCTATTATTTAAGAATTTAGTAACCTGATTTATAGTATAGCCAGTTCAACCAGATGTATAGGATCATTGATGTTAAAAAAGGATAATCCAACTAAGTGCAGATTCTATGAAGGCTCCAATGATTCCGTGTATTTATTTAACAAAAGTTTTACGGTATTAATAAACTGTGACCACAGGTCATCATTATAGGTATGACAACTTGCTTATCAGCTGAAATGAAACATCAGATCATTGAAGTTGTAGGGTCTTAATAGCTTATGCCTTTTCCACTTATTACTGGACCTGCACGTTTAGCATATGTTTACAATTTCATTATACAGCTCTATGTGGATAGATTTCTACTCAAATTTGGTTAGATCTATATTAGATGATAGAGATTTTATATAAATAATTCAAGCCATTGTAGATGAATGCTTAAATACTAAAAATTATATGTTGCAGAAACCCCTAGCTGATATATCAACTGGTTAAGAATTGCGGTGTTTAGTTACCATGAAACTATAGATGTGTGTTGTGTGTGCAGTCATCAAAATATCTGCATCAAAATTCCTAGAGGTTATTAGTGTTTTAATTTATGCTATTTCTTGAGAATGGTGAGGGTTTTACCTTGTTGATCCGAAACTGGAACCTCTTCCAGAGAACGAGCCTTGAGGAGAAAGGAGCCAACTAGCAGGTGGAAGCTCCATTGGCGATTCATTATGTTAATTGATTGTCTAGAATTGATAGTAACGTATATGCTAAAATATGAATAGTTTGAAACAGTATTGCTGTAAAGGTTTAACTAGCCTGTCATCTAAAGCATGCTAAGAAATGGGAGTCGCCTAGTAGACGTCTCCTATGGATTTCATACTCTAGGCTTTCTCCTAACAACGATCAAATTTCACACCTAAAATAATTGAAGTTTTAATATACAACGTTTGACTTAAAAACCGTCCTTAAGAGAGTCTTTCTCTTGTTCTGCTGCTAATGACTATTGTTTTTTCTGATGCTCCCAGTCCATCAATATGGCTTTTTGCAGTAATCTTCCTACTGTCCAACACTCATGGTAGGTAAATTATTCCATTTTCTGTTCCTAATACTACCATGCAATGATGCCTCCGAGATATTAACGTTCATTTTTCACGGGCAGATTGGCACTCCTATCTATGGTTACCATTCATCCCCTTAATTGTAAGTTTAACAATACAATCTCTGGTTCAATTTTTCAGTATCTTATTTTGATGAAGTTAGTTGACTTTAATTTAGAAATATTTTGCAGTATTTTATAAAAGCAGTGAATATTTGAATTCTTATTATAGTTGTTGCAAACAAAAGGTTAAAGAGAAAAAAAAAAAAAAAAAAAAAATGTTGACTGAAACCCATGAACAATTAAGATCATGAGATCACCATTCATTGTTTGCTTATTCTACTTCTTTTTTTTCCCTAAACCATTCATTACAGCTTGAAAGCTGTCTTCTTTTGGCTAGAAGTACTTATTCTGGTTTCACTAACAATAAATGGTCTAGTGTAGATGATATGATGTTTTTTTGTTGTAATTTTCGTGAATGGAGATGAATACGATACCAAGGTTGTAGATTGCTAAACCGAAAGGGAGACAACAAATGTGAGTATGTAGGGGCTGTCAGCGGGAGTTCACTAACATGGTAGTAAATTGAAAGTAATCAATGTCTAAGGAAAAAAGTGATTGCATAATTTTATCATAAAATCAAATAGACGTCAAACAAAGAAAAGGATGGAATCAAGCCTTTTAACTTTCCTCTTTGCACTTTCTCCTCGGAGACAATTGATCACCTTTTAACTTTTACAAAATAATACATGTGCATTACTAAAACAACCATATACCTATGTTTACGCACAACATATTGTATGTGCCATGCACATATAGCTAATAACTTTATATTTAAACTTTGACTTGAAGTAAAACAGTTATTTTTTGTCACTAAGACGTCCAACTAGCATATAATCTTCATATCCTAAAAAAAGTGAGAAAAAGAACAAAAAAAGGCCATCTTGAGTAGAAGCAAAACTTTTCAAGACGCTTGGGCATGACTATGAAATGGAGTGAATAAGCATGCATCAATGCATGTGTCTGCACCAGTATGGTCCACTTCGACATGCATAAATAAAACTAGTAGGTAGCCATACAAGTTGACATGAACAGCAAGAGCTTCATGCCTCTGTACCTTTTCTTCAATAATGTGTTGGCACAACATGTATAACAGATATGATATGGTACAATCTTTGCTTCCCATGGTTCCAAACATGCGAAGTGAGACCATGTTTGCAGTCGACCATGGGACTCCGTTTTTAATTGACCTACTCCAAAAGCTAAATCACCACCAACACTTCTATGGAAGGGCTGTAAAATGTTGCGCATTAACTATTCGCCTGAGGTTTCAACAATCGCGAACTTGGTAATCATCCTCATAGTTTAATATCCCTCTCTAAAAAGTTGGTTTCATATAATTTTTGCTTATTCTTAAAGATTTACCTACAGAGTGATCCATGCAAAATAACTAAAACATCAGACCAGATCTATAAATTGTTGAAGCTAACGGACCATAATATTGTCATCTGTTAATTTGAGTAATAGGAGAGAAGCCAAGTTAATAAGAATAATTGCAGGTGATCCTTCTGGTGGGAACAAAACTTCAGGTGATAATAACGAGGATGGCCATACGAATTATAGAGCGTGGAGAAGTTGTGAAGGGTATCCCCGTCGTCCGGCCCACAGATGATCTCTTCTGGTTCAACCGTCCTGCGCTCCTACTCTATCTCATTCATTTTGTCCTTTTCCAGGTAATTTTCTCCAAATCATAAGTTAAAAGGTCCGGCATGTAACATTTCCACAGGAAGTGATGCCTACGATGATTGAAACCTCAAAGAAAGAGTGTAACTTTGGATACATTTCGACTGGCCATCATAGCATATAATCAACAGTTTTTTCATGTTTTTCTTGCAGAACGCATTTCAACTTGCATTTTTTATATGGAGCTCGGTAAGACAGCAAAATGAATTGCATACTCTCTCTCTCTCTCTCTCTCAAACACAGATACACACATACTCACACCTACAAATAGACGCATGACTACAAACATATATGCATGCATACTTACATACACACACATACACATAAACACACATTTGAGCGTGTTGGTATGTATGTATGTATAAAACAGAATATCTCATCCTGATGTAAATCATTTGCAGTTTGAATTTGGTTATCCCTCATGCTTCCACAAGCGCATAGAAGACATCATCATCAGAATCGCCATGGGGTTAGTCTTCCTACTTTGTTTTTGATAGCTTCATGGGGTTATTAAAGTAACACAGAGTTATTCATAATTGCTACAACTGGCGGCAGAACTAGTTGATCAATCTCTGCACTTCAATTGGTTACTAAAAATTTCTCTAGAAGGAATTGCAGAATAACGAGGCAGTAAGAGTCTAGTGAAAGAGTTGGTCACATGTTGAAAGGATCTTGCAGAGTGCCCTATAGTGCAAAAGAAAAAGATATTCTCATCATATTCTTTCAGTTCTGAGATAAATATAAAGAGCAGTAGGTTGCTTAAATTTGAGATACAACAAAATTTATCATCCTGTAAATTCTTCATCCTCACTTTCATACACACACCCCTCCAAAAAAAAAAATAAAAAAAAAATAAAAAATAAAAAAATAAAAAAAAATTCAAATTAACATATTAGCAGGTAACTACATTTACCCAAAAACTGATTGATTTCATCCTTTTCCTTTTCCCCCGTTTTTAAGGAAGGCTTGTTGATTTCCTATAACCTCATCATTTATAAAGCAGGAACTGGCAGTTATATAACTCATAACTTTTGTCGTTCGTCAGCGTCCTCATACAGGTACTGTGTAGCTATGTCATACTACCTCTCTACGCGCTGGTGACACAGGTACACTTCATAAAATTAAAGAACATAGAACCTAGAAAACAAAAAATTAACAATCACTCATCCTTTATGGTCTCTCCTTACAGATGGGATCCAACATGAAGCCTACCATCTTCAATGAGAGAGTGGCAACTGCTCTAAGGAAATGGCACCAGACGGCGAGAAAGCACTTAAAAGAGAATCGACGGTCAGGCAGCGTGACACCCCTATCACCAAGCTGGCCAACCACACCGACCCATGGCTTATCACCAGTGCACCTCTTACGCCGCTATAAGAGTGAGATGAGTAGCCTCCAAGCTTCCCCAAGGCAATATTCCATTAATGATGAACAGTTTGATCCCAACGGGTCGCCTTCACCATCACCATCTCACCATGCAATCAGGGTCTCCTCTTTCCACCATGGGGAACAAGGAACAGTAGATGGGGGAAGACGAATGCAGGAGTTGGGTGATTCAACAGAGCAGCAACTGCCACATGAAATTGATTCTGACCATGGAACTAGTCTTTCCACTGATTTTTCATTTGACAAGAGACGGAAATGATCACTGAGTAGCTCTCATATGGTGAAGCTGTAAGGTCATTTCCACCAATGCATGATGAATGACTTCTGAGTTTCACCAAATGCGTGAGAGCAATTATCAGGTCAAACAGTCCAAGCACTACATTTATGGATTTTGTAATATTGTTTGTATAAATCTGTTGTTGCTATGCTTAGACACATTTTGCTTCAAACAATGAGGCACGAACCTGATACAAACGATATGGACACGACGAAACAATAAACCTTAAAAAAGAAAGATATTTGGGTGGGCACACGTACACATATTTCACACACACACACACACTAGTCTGGACCACATTAGCGTTTATTCAAACCTAAATGAAACATACTTCAGGAAGTCCGACATGGAAGAGTTTTGTCCAAACGACCAAAGAATTCTACACCATCTTGGAAAAATCTTATACCCATCTGTAAAAGAAGTGGTTTGATTTGATTTAGTAGGCTTTTCATATTCAATTTCTTTTTCTTTTGAGAAACATAGGTCTTAAAAATCTTCTTTGAACTGCTGCAACCACTAATCCCATACTGATTTAAGCATTAAAGAATCCCCTGCCACTACTTTCTTTGCTATGTGTAGCCCAACAAAAATCGAGATAATCTTCAAAGTCTCTTCATTTGAGTAGATCTTTGTTACTGGCGGCACCAGTTTCACCATTTTGAGATCCCATCTTCTTCTTGCTGTTGTTGCTTCGAGACATTACTTGATTTGGGCCGCATTAGATTGTCACCGTCCGTGGAAACAGTAGGAAATGAGATCAAAGTCATACCAAAAAAAAAATAACAAGAAGGAACATTGCCACACCCCTGATTCAGCGCCCGGCCTGCGGTACAATGCGACATGGTCGCATAAACTTAAATCAGGTTTTTAAAAGTATATAAGGCCTATTATTTTTAGCATTCATAATATAACATTAAGAATAATAACATCAACAAAAGCTAAATCTCAAATCTACATAAGATAAATGATCCAAACGCTTTTACATAATATCCTCAAACATAAAAGAATTATGCCTAACAAAGTATGATAGCATCCTTAACATGCATTATAGTACCAAATGCAACTAGTTAGTCTAATCTCACTCTTTATTCATCCCAAAGTCTGGTCCAACATTCACATCCTCAATATTTATAACACATAGGGTAAAAAGGAGGGTGTAAGTTAAAAAGCCCAGTAAAAATACCTGCATATATAGTTATGGATATGCAATAAAAATGAAAATTGATATATAAATAAACATATAGTATAAAAATAATATATATTTGCCAAGAGTACATTCTATCGTAACACATGCCAAAAATCTATTATGTAAAGTCTTTTTGTTAATTTTTATCTTGCCATGGCATTGGACTATGTCACTGAATACAACATCCTAAAATCAATATTAGGCACACATATATATCATCATTAGGCATACATCCTTATCAACATCTGGCACACAGCCTCATCAGTAACATCGATATCAAGCACATAGTCACATCAAGTATCATAAACCTAGTTTGATCATCATTCAAGGCTCAGATTGGTTATAAACTAGTGAACATACAGCCATCGTTATCAACCCGCCAACCCGGGTCACTGGTGAACAAGTATTCAATCAAAATAATGATCGATACCGTATCTCTTTTTTCGTATCCTTCACAGCTATAACCCACGTCTAAAGCTCCTTCTCTTTCAATTAATTATACACACCAACCGAACACGTGACTATACCAATCGGCTTTCCACTCACTAAATTCAATCTGTTAAAAGAAAATCAAATGATCAAGAAAAAATAATCAAAAAAAAAAGATCAATGCAATACCGTAGCAAAAGCCTTTACTTCTTTTCCCACAGACTAGAAAGAATACAAATGTACAGCACCAAGTTTTCGTTCTTGTAAATTACAACTATATACAAGAACATAACATATTACACACAAGACATTGGGATTTCCCATCGAAGTTTTTAACTAATCAACACAAAACCCACAAACAAAACACGTAAAGAAACAAAGGTCAGAGCTGGATTGCACCATCAATCCCCTCTTGCTAGTCGTATCTTAGGCGCCGAAGCATCCAAAAAGCTTTTTTGGAGCAAGTCCTGTGGCACGGTATTTTGCAGCCATTTCCTCTGCCTTCAGGATCTCTTCGCCACGCTCGGCCTCAACATATGCTCTCTTCTCTTCTGCTGCCTTGTGAATCATGGCTACCTTGTTTTTCATTTTTTCAGCATACTCCGCCTTCATTTTTTCTAGTTGTTCCTGCTCACACATTAGAAAAAGTAAGTATAGGTTGCAGGCTCTCTAAAGCACTAGGCAAAAGAAGTCATGCAAGTTGCATCACCATGCAGATGCTGGAGACCTATTTAAGTGCTGCTTAAATCAATCATGCTTTCCTACCATGGAAAAGAAACACACTAGACTCTACTTGGGGGAGCAAGTTCTTTTTTATTTTGCTACTTTATCAGATGCTATTTCTTATAGTTAATACCTTCTTGAGGTTTATTTGGCTGACTTGCAGTTAATAACACTCTGTTTTGCTGTTTTTGCCACCACTGTGATAATCTCTGACAACTACAAATATAAGTTCGGTAGACTGGAAATATAAAGGCTAAAAACCTTTTCTGTATTATAAAGAGAACAAGAAAAAAAATTGATTACCTCTTTCGTTTTCAGCGCAGCTTCCATAGCTGCCTTCTTCGAGTTCTCCCGTGCAGTAATAGATGACATCTGCTTAGCAGCCCTGTTTGACATTATCAGGAACCTAAGTTATTGTAATGATTAAGAATGGATTAAGATAAGTTAATTTAGATTAGCTTTGATTAAATAATAATAATAATAAGAAGAAGAATTCATTTGTATACTGAATTCTCTCGTGTCTTCGTGAGTGTTCCATAGTGAATGAAGAGAGAAAATTCAGTAAACTGAAGAGAGAAAATTTAGTAAGGATAATCAGTAGTGGGAGGAGAGCAAGAGTCTTCACGACGAAGCTAACAACTGAACCACTCTTTTCTTCTTTTTTCTTCTCCACTTCACTTCTTCCTCTCCTTTCTTTCGTTCTCCCTGCATTCGGGCTGGTAAACCACCATTGGAGGGTGTAGCTTGAAACCCCTTCACCGTGAGTGTCACCGGAGCTAGAGTATTCCTCTGTTCCTTGACCATTTCCTCAATTACAGCTGATAGGGTGGGAGATCTTCTAATTAAAGAATAGGGGAGGATCTCTGGAGCGAGGCGAACTTCCGGGGAGGTTCATATCATCGCCAGCAACTCCGGCAAGGCGAAGGTAAAATTTCTCCTCCTCTGTTTTCTATTTTTAAACAGAGAAACTAGTGAAATTTGGAAAATCCGTGAGTTAGTTGATGCCGGAGTGCTCACCGGGGAGCGGGGGTGTTGCTGCGGCCGCCGCCACGGTGGCCGGAGCGCGTGCGAGAGAGAGGGAGAGAGACGAGAGAGGGCGAGGGAGACGGGAGAGAGACGAGAGAGAGGGAGAAAGACGCGCGCGAGAGAGAGAGACGAGAGAGAGAGAGCAAAGAGAGGGAGAGAGAGTAGAGGGAGTAGAGAGGGGGAGGGAGACGGGGGAGAGAGAGCAGAGAGAGGGAGATCTGGAGAAGAGAAGAAGAACAAGAAGAGGAAAACAGGGGAATTGTGGCACTCGCGTCGAGGTTGGTGTTGGGCGCTCAAGAGGGAAGTGAAGAGGGAAGGGAGTGAATACGTGAAGAGAGGAAGAAGGCTGCCTTGGGCTGGGCCTAAACCAGTGAACCAGGAAAGAAATTCAAGCCTTCAGGCTAATTTTAAATTAAAAAATAAAAAGAAAATATTAGGATATGATTATAGAATTTATGGGGATTGGCTAGACTCACTCAGAAGATTCAAATCTGGGTTTAGAAATGCTTAATTTGATCTCTTTTTCACCTAAAAATCATATGGTATTCATGTTGAGTTGAAATAAAATGATTTGAATGAGCCCGAGGAAATATATTTATTTAAAATTATATTGACCAAATCTGGCCTTGAGAACTGAACCATTGTGATTAACAATGAGTCTAGTTTTGGTAATGATATTTAAATTGAATAACGACCAAAGTAATTATAGAAAAATTTATCAACGAAAGTAGAGGCATTTTTGTAAATATTGCAAAGTTAGTGAAAACTTGTAAAACTAGAAAATAATTAAATTTAGGATAAAAAGCAGGAAGTAGGGAATTGCTAGACATTGGATGAGAGTGGTAAAAGAGTTATTTTCAGATTTTAGGCTAGAGGGATAAAATGGTAATATTTTTGGTTATGGATTTTGATAAATTAATTATTTATGTGGGATTATAGGAGACCGTTGACTATACATATTGCATTGAGGGGATTGTAAGGGTAGCGATTTGAGGTAGGAGTTCTACATCCTACTATTATATAATATGTTTTTATGACTTGCATGCTTACATATATCATGTTTTATTATAGGATTTCCTTGCATGATTTGAGATGAGTATTATTAATTGTTGTGGATTTACGTGTACATTGCAGTATATTATTTTGATATAAATGGTTTTGGGTTTTTCAACCATGCTTATTTGGCATTCTGGCATGTGGTGGCTTGGTGGTGCTATGGAAATGTTTGAGGATGACTTAGTTGGGGAAGATGGTATATGTGATGGGTATTGTTGGTACGTGGTACTAATTCTAGCGGTGAGTTGGAGTACTACGATACCATTACTTGCGTAGACTGGCAGCCCGGGGAAGGGCATGAAGGCCGCGTAAGCCGGGTAGAATACAGTTATGACATCTTACATGACTGAGTTTATTATGCTGGGTACTAGTATATAAACCAACCTGGATGGGAGAAGTATCATCAGGTTAGGTTGTTGACACGTAATACTGGCTCTTAGATGGGGACAGTATGTACCAGCAGTATTGCAGACTAAGGGAGTGGCTCACTTAGTGATGTCTTTACCTGGCAAGGGTTATAGAGGGAGGCCTAGGGTATATTGCTTACTAAGTGAGTGCGACTTTCTTAGTGGTGTCTTGCATGCGAGGGTATGGAGGTATGGGTGTAGAGGTTATTCTAAGATTGTGGTATGAGTATTCTGATGTATGGAGGTGATGGTGAGTATGTGAATGATTTGGGTGTGACTGTGGTCACGGAGATGAGTTGATGGTGGATAGGGATTCTTGGGTGACTTGTATATTTCCTTTTGAGAATGGATTTTATTGGTTTCTCGAATTGATATATGTATTGTGATATTGTTTATTGAAACATATTTTGACTATACTAAACTGTTTATTTGGCATATTCATGATAGTAAGTGTAGAAGTTCTATTGGGCTTTTTAGCTCATTCCATTATATTCTATTTTTTTTGCAGCAGATGAGGATGATGCATACATAATAAACCAAAGCCTTAGGGAGGGATCCCAAGAGTGAGATTAAAGAGCTGTTGTAGTTACTCTTTTGTTGTAGTTACTCTTTTGGGTTTATAGACTTTTGTATGAATCAGATGAGGATGATATGTACAGGTTTGATGATATAATATAAAAATTAATGTGCTTTGGCTTTTATAGTTGTATCTCATGATATGTTCAGGTTGAAATTAGTAGGCCTGGTATAGTATGCGGCCGTGTTGCGAGCCCCTAGATCGGGATTCAGGATCAGGGGTCGTGACAGTTATATTTGAATATCTACCAATGGTAAAAACAACAATATATATTCCACAATCATTCACTAAGACAAAGAGATAATGCACTGTTCTAGCAAAAATGTTACACCAGCCTCATACAAGCTTGATTAAATTTTTGTCAATCTAGTTAAGCATCTTGAGACAGATGTTGAAACTTGAAAAAAGCCAATTGCCAGACAATCAGCTGAAGAAAGAAATAATAGTGATAGAAATAAAGAAATAAGTTCTGCAAATATCAGTTTCAAAGCATCTGCCACTTTAGGTAAGGATATCTGACGGGAGATATTATTTAATGTGCTTCATAGATCTTGACCAAAATCTGAAGAAATGTGTAAGATGATTCTACAAATAATGGGTTTAAGCATGGTTCTGAATCACTTCTTGACATGTCTAACCTAATGTATGATGCTTATCAATCCCAGAGCTTGGAGACATGTTAAACACCACAATGTAAATCTTTTGTCCCTATTTTTTAAGGGGAAAAAAGTCTTTAGCACAACTAGACAAGTTCCCACTAATGGCTTCTGTTGTATGCTACTTATTAATCCCTGTGCTTGGAGTCCTGTTAAACACCGCAATGTAACTCCTTCTATCCTTATTTGTTTTGAGAAAAAAACCTTTAGCACAATTAGCTAGACAAGTTCCCATAACTAGCTTGGCTTTACAAATCCTTCGTCACCAATTTATAAGGACCTCCTCTACCTAGCATAAACTTGTTCACATCGCTGCTCATCTAGGTGGCATGAGGTTGTCTCTCCAATTTAGATGCTTTAAGATTGATCCAAGTGCCTATCATGGTGAGGATTCCATAATTTCTTGTTGCAAAAGGCTGCATTCGCTAGGTTTTGCATCAATTCATCCACAGATGGTTTACACTTTTCTAAATATTACTAATGTAAATGTAACTTCTACTTTCAACACATTCAACTTAGCAAGCTATTATTTTTGATACTCACCTCATATACCGGAACCCTCTATATTGCCGAACGATTTGAACCATATAATATTGTGGACTTCTACAATTTTTTTCATTAGTAGCAAAGCATGCTAGAAGCATGGAACACCCTGAAGACACGCTTCCGTATCAACCAACAAAATAAAACCCATTATCATCTCATTAACCCACAGTATACTTCCTTTTTTTCCTGAAAAGAACCCTGAGTATATCATTTTCAAATATCATTGACCACTGGATCACCTTGATGCCAATGGAAGATGATGCCCCTGACAAAACAGAGATGGCTAGCTTACAAGAAGGGTAGGTCTAGCAACGAATGGGGTGGGTTAGTGGGGAGAAGAGGGGCTGCTAACATTTAGAGAGGGAGAGAAAAGCACCAGAGCAATTTTTTGAAACAGGATGGATGTATTGGAGGCCAGGACAGGGTTTAGCCCAGACAAGCTTGTTAATTCATCTATTAATTTAATTGATGCAAAGTTAACGAAGCTATAGGCTGTACTATAGCTGTTAAATAAAGCCTTACAAGAACAACCACATATATGTTATAGCCCTTTAGTTATCTCGAAATCTACTGCAAGATGTATTTGTTCAAGTCAATGAAGAATAATTTATAACCACTTGAATAGCAAGATATAATAACTTAATTATTTTCAGCTTTGGCCTTTTCATTTTCCTCCCATGCCTTTATTAAAGATATTCTCTTCTCTGTTTCAACCCTTACAAGTTGAGCATATGGAAGCGATAGAATCAGAAATATTTTCCTATTCTTTTCCAGGTATATAATACAGAACAATAAAGTACCAATTTAATTTCTCATTTTTCAAATAGTTACCACTCTCAGTTGAACTTGCTGTGGCTTTCTTTGGAGTATGTGCAACTTCTGTACAAAGAAAAATTAATTAAAGATTAATTAAAGGTTTTAAGAAATGATTCTCACAACTTGACGTTGGCATATCAGGTGATCTTCAAAATCTAATATCCTAAAGTCTAGTATAGGTGTTGGGGAGGGTAGAGGCCGCCTTTTAAGCTTGAAGTTTGAACTTAGGATCTCCTTAGTGCATATTCTAGGAAAAAGGGAATCAACAATTCAACACAAATCCAAAGACAGCTTGCCCTTCTTTCAAAGCATAACAGTCCATTTTCTTTATCACCCAAAGCCAATCCCTTCCAACATTTTTTTATCAAAAGAAATATAAAGTAAAGGTAGTATTAAAAGGATCCATTGCCCTTCTTTCAAAGCATAACAATCCATTTCCTTTATCAAACAAAGCCAATCCCTTCCAACATTTTTATATCAAAAGAAATATAAAGTAAAGGTAGTATTAAAAGGGATCCATTGCCCTTCTTTCAAAGCATAACAATCCATTTCCTTTATCACCCAAAGCCAATCCCTTCCAACATTTTTATATCAAAAGAAATATAAAGTAAAGGTAGTATAGTATTAAAAGGGATCCATTGTATTAGAGTAGTGAATGATAAATGGAATCAGCAAAAGCCATTAGCCTAATGTGAACATTTTGTCATTTCACTTACCTTTCATCCAGAAGCACCCTAGTCTCTTGGCTTTTTCTTGAATGAGCGGTTCAAACGAAAAAATGTTAACCCAATAGGCTTCAAAATCTAGACTGCAATTTTAAACCCGGAATCACTTTTCCTAATATACCACATAGACTTCAGTTATACTATAGTGTATGTGCCAAGCAGATGAAATTTTTTTCACTTTCCAGTAATAAGATGCTACATACTCTGCGTTGACCTTTGCGCAGAGATTTCTCTACGAATGCCAATGGAAATGAATAAGAAAAAAGATCAACTAAATGTTTTGTTCAACAAAGATTTTGATCAACTAAAAATCTTGTTCGATGAAGATTTTATTTAATCAGACATCTTAAAGATTGATGATTTAACATCTTCCAACTTAATGACTGATGAGGGTTCCCATCCTTTATATTGGGGCTGAACCAGTAAATAAACTATAATATTCTTATAAACCAACATACCAACAAAAACGTATGGCTCATGCAAAGAACCGAACGCTCTGAATAAACTATGAAGCTATAAAGCTAGCATAATCATGATAATTTACACTGCCCCTATAAATATATCATTTAAAATCATATGGGAAGGAAAAGGCCCGGACCATACGATTGTATCATTCCATGTAAAAGCAAAAGCAATCCATGAAAGCCGCAGGAGAGAACTATCCTTCGACTATGGTAGAAATTATAATGATTAAAAAAACAACCTTCTTTCTTTTGCTCAATTAGAAACTGAGATCCGCATCAAATTGTACAGTTTCTATAAATTTACCAATGTAAAGTAGTGAATTTTCCAACAAGCTTAGCAGGAAGAATCCACATCTAACTCTCAACAAAACATCATGACGAATTTAAACAAGAAGAACAGCAACAGCGCCCCTAATACTCTAAAGAAATACTCGAGTCAGGCAAGAAATGCACCACAAACTAGGAGTCGCGTTAAAGGTTCCAAGGAAGCCTGCCACATCTTTCAACGCGGTGACACCATCTATTTTCCAGAATTGATAGTTGGTGCATGACGGTGAAAGTGAATTATATAGCAGCATCCTGTATCTCACTGTTCCAACTAATTTCACATTTTTTTTAATGAAAGATTAATTCTTGCATCGAAGACTGGTGGGAGTTATCTTTAAGTCAGCCCAACCAAAAGGACCTTGGATTGTATGCTTTCCGGTCCAACAGCCATTAGGAAGGAAGACATATGAAAGCTCCGAGTCCACAACTTTTGATTTTTCCCCTCCTAAGTCTGGCCCATCCATGTCAATCACGATGCCTTTATCTTGTACAAGCGCCAGTGGAAGAGAGACCAACTCTCTGGATCACACACTATTCCTGGCTTAGAACAACCACACTGGAAAGTCACAAAATAATCATAGCTGATAAAGAACCAAGTCATTTTATATTAAAAATTATATACTATTTATATTTTAAGCAAACTAATATATATATTCATGGCATATAACTCAACTATGCATGCTTGCAACATAAACAAAGACGCAAAAGAGCAATATTCACATCGAGCACTCGATAAGGATAGTCATCAAAGATTTGTTTTTTCTTTCTTATTTTGCAAGCCATAAGATGAGAAAGATAATTTGGAGTACTTGCACCCTTCCATATAGTGCAAATGGATTCTTTTCATATGTTAACAAGCACAGATAACAATTTTTCATTTTGGTAGGGAGCAATGGTGAGAAGAAATTTACCACCACTTCCTTCCTAGGACTCCTAATCTCTCAATTAATTCTTATCAATAAATTTTCTCCCTCTTTACTTTTACCATTCTTTCAAAAGTAAAGTAATGTAGAATTAATTATTTTTTTAGCAACAAAAAATAAAATGAGGTTAAACTCGCAAAAAGAAACTATGAATTTCTTCTTTCTATGAAAAATAAAATCAACCCGTATGATTTTTTTTTCTTATTCTTTCCTTTTTCATCCATCAATTTCTATAAAAAACAGTCTCGAAACCTTGCTCTTATTTTCGGCCCAAATTAAACGCATGGAGAGATTGAATATTTAGTTTACATGGGATTTGAATTCAAATTGAAGATCAAAACAAGGAGAAGATAGGCAGTAAAGTTGATAAAGGGACTGTCTGGTATAATTTTTATTTTTTATTTTTATTTTTGAAACTATAATTTTATAGCCCTAGATGTATTTTGTAACTATTATAATAATTTATTATTATTTCACATTATTTATTATTCTATTATTTAGTTAAATTATAATATTATTTTTTATATTATAATAATTTAATATTTAATTATAATAATATTATATAATATAATATAAGAGATAGATTTGGTTACATTTGAATGTAGTCAAGGCTGGATTCAGTTACCTCTCTCACCTTTGTATCCACATAATTTATGAATCCCAAAGATGAAAAAAATGAAAAATATGGGCAGCTCTGGAATGCATGTGGATCCAATGATGAAAAAAGTAATTGGATTTTGAACTTGACTACATTCAAATATAACTAAATCTATCTCATAATATTATAATATTATATTATTATAATATTATCTTATAAGTTTAAATTATATTATGTTAATATAAAAATAATAACATATATTTCTTTTCTATGGATGAGAGGTATTTTGGTCTTAAAATCTAAGTCCAAAATACTTTATGAGGATGATCTTTAATATCTTTTCTCAAGAATGAATGTAAGATTATTGGGTTAAACAGTGATTTTAAAGATGAAAGTGATTTGGAATTATTATATCGTAAGATCATCGAGATGCAATCAAATATGAATTATTTATCTGAATTATTGATGATATTGAATGAATCATCTCATAGCAAAAACATGATCCGTTACGAGATCATTCAAAATTACTTTTAGAATAGTTATTCACTTCTCCCTTCCTCAACAGCTCATTGATTAAAATTGACTAGATCCACTGACTCTAACATGTTCAGCATGAAGAGAGAGGAGAGGTGGGAAGGGAGGTAAGGTATGGCTTATGCAAGGAAAATGTTTCCTTCCATTGACTGCTAGTGTAGAGGCCCCCAAAATGTCACTGTAGGAATTCCGGCAACGTGGATCACTTTTTGGCGTCAACGAACGATTCCGCCAGCGGTCTTTGCGGGAGGCGCGGTTGTGGCACACATGCACATGATGACCCCGCAAGCAAAGGCAGACGACGGACTTCTGTGAGCCCATAATTAACACGGAGGACGACTTAGCGTGAAACAGAAAAGAAAAAAAAAGCATGACTTACAGTGAGAAAGAAAATAAAAAAAAGCATGGAGGACGACTTACAGTCAAGAAGAATAAAAAAAACGTAGTGCACGACTACCGGACCCCAATAAAAAAACACATGGTGGACGACTACCGGACCCCACATCAGAGCTGAGGGAAATATTTCCTAGCCTATAAAAAGAGCTTCCGAATACTCATGATCAGCACGAACCACAAGAGCTAGAGACCAGCGAGCGCCGAGATTCCTTGATAGTTTATAGTCTCATATATTAGTATGGATCCTAAGCCTTTTCCTCCACAATCCTTCTCCCCTGCTCTCCTGTCCCTTCGTCTCATTCTGTCCTGTTTCTTCTTCATCTCCTTTCTTTATTCATCATCAGCTGCTGCATCCTCTTCTACACTTGAATCCCAAGCACAAGCTCTCCTTCACTGGAAATCCACCCTCCAAAACACTCATGCACTGAGTTCATGGACCCTCTCCAACCACACATGCATGTGGTCTGGAATCACCTGTGACGAGAGCGGAGGCAGCACTGCCATCACCGAAATCAACCTGCACCGTGCCGGTTTGGCAGGTAGGCTCGATTCGCTCGACTTCTCCGCCTTCACGTCTCTCACTCGCCTCCGCCTCCGACGCAACTACCTCCTTGGAGCCATTCCGCCAGCCATCGGCACCCTCTCCGGTCTCACCTCACTCGATCTCGCTCAGAATCGTCTCTCCGGCAATCTGCCATACTCTCTAGCCAATCTCTCTCGTCTGTCCGAGATCGACCTTTCCAGCAACGAATTAACCGGTGAGATACTTCCCTTCTTCTTCTCCAGTTGGAGAAATCTTGTTACTCTTAGACTCAAAATCAATCAATTCACTGGAGGACTACCCGAGGAAATTGGTAAGCTCAAGGGTTTAGTATTTCTCGATCTGCAGGAAAACAATCTCACCGGTCCCATTCCTCCGGTCCTTGGCAACATGACCAAACTAAAATCTATAGATCTTCGTCATAACCTGCTTTCTGGTCATATACCCCATGAATTTGGCAGCCTAGTGAACTTAAGATATCTAGTCCTTCCAAGTAATTCTCTAACTGGTCCTATTCCTCCCAGTTTAGGAAACCTCACAAAGCTTGAACTTTTGGACCTCTTCAATAATTCGATTTCAGGCACCATCCCACGTGAATTAGGCAACCTAGTGAACCTATATCATTTAGATATCAGCCAAGGTTACCTAAGAGGTTCTATCCCTTCTAGCTTAGGAAATCTCACCGGACTTCTCTATTTGTACCTGTGCGGCAATAGTCTCACTGGCTCCATACCCTCTGAACTAGCCAACCTAGCCAACATAGTTCGTCTACAACTCTGTGTAAATCATATAACAGGTCACATCCCTTCTGGTTTTGGAAATTTCACTAATCTGATAAGTTTTCTCCTCTTCAACAATAGCATGTCCGGCACCATCCCTCGTGAATTAGGCAGTCTACCCAACTTATATGATTTACGTGTTTTTTTAAATCAATTTTCTGGTTCTTTACCTCGAGAGCTGGGCAATCTTACAAAGTTGGCTAAACTAGGTGTGTCTGCCAACAGTTTTTCTGGTTACCTACCGCCAGAGATTTGTAAAGGAGGTGCACTTCGATACCTTGGAATAAATGACAACCATTTTGAGGGTCCCATCCCACCAAGCCTGAAAAATTGTTCCAAGTTAGTAAGAGTTCGCATGGAAAGAAACATGCTCAGAGGAAGAATCTTTGATGCCTTTGGGAACTATCCTGTTCTATCGTACATCGATATGAGCAACAACCAATTGTATGGTGAGATATCACCACACTGGGCATACTGCCCAAATTTGACAAGCTTGTGGATTTCAAGAAACTTCCTAACTGGAAAAATATCTTCCGAATTTGGGAAAATGTTGAAACTAGCAGTGCTAGACCTTTCTTCCAATCAACTTGAAGGAGAAATACCAAGGGAGCTAGGTAGCATGAGCTCATTGTTCAACTTGAATTTGAGTAGCAATAGATTATCTGGAAGAATTCCTTTGGAAATCGGAAAACTATCCAACCTAAAAATTCTGGACTTATCTAGGAACAACTTGAGTGGGCCATTACCGCAACAACCAGAAGGTTTCTCTAAACTACGCCTCTTGAATTTAAGAGAGAATAAATTGGATGGAAGCATTCCGATCCAAATTGGAGGGTTAGAAAGGTTGCAAGATCTACTTGATCTGAGCCACAATTTGCTTGCAGGGGAGATACCATCACAACTGGCAAGCTTGACTTATTTAACACAATTAAACTTTTCTCACAATAATTTGTCAGGATCCATACCATCATCTTTTGGAGGCATGATTAGTTTGGTATCAATTGATGTATCGTACAATAATTTAGTGGGCCCACTTCCTAATAGCAAATTATTTCTAAATTCTTCAGCAGAATGGTTTGCTCATAACAAAGGTTTATGCGGCGAAGTATCGAGTTTGCCCCATTGTGAAGGTCCAACGCTGACAAGCACTCATCATTCAGTGAAAAATCACATTATACAAATTGTTATTCCCATCTTGGGCTGCACTGTTTCTTTTAGTCGTGTCATGTTTCATCATTATAGTTCTTCGAAGGAAGGGAAAACCTATGAAGGAAGAAGATAACGAAGTAATTAGCGGCCACCTATTTTCAGTATTGAATTTTGATGGGAGGGCAGTTTATGATTACATCATCAATGCTACTGAAAATTTTGATGAAAAATATTGCCTTGGGAAGGGAGGATATGGCACCGTTTACAAAGTGACACTTCTAACAGGACAAATAGTGGCTGTAAAGAGACTTCATGAAGTGGAAGAAAATATGCTTGACGAAAGAAGTTTCAGAAATGAGATTCAAGCATTAACCAATATTCGGCACCGTAACATTGTAAGACTCCTTGGATTTTGTTCCAACACTCGATGTAAGTTTCTTGTGTACGAGTACATTGAGAGAGGAAGTTTAGCTTCCATTCTTCGTAGTCAAGAAACAACCACAGAATTGAACTGGGATAGGAGGGCTCAAATCATCAAAGATGTGGCGCATGCTTTATCATACATGCATCATGATTGCAATCCATCCATAATTCACCGAGACATTTCAAGCAATAACATATTACTAGATTTTGATTTCAAGGCTTATGTCTCGGACTTTGGCATTGCAAGAATTCTTAAACCTGACGCATCAAATTGGAGCAGACTTGCAGGCACATATGGATATATTGCCCCCGGTAAGTCATTTGTACTTAAATCTCTCTCTATTATTAGTGTAGTAGTTTAACTCAAATCTAGAAGCACATCCCATATTCTGTATTAGTTCCACAAGCACAAGATTTTTCTATGTATATGGTTTATCTTATAGTTTTGAACCTTTTAAATATGTTATTACATTTATAAAAATTACTTTTTTTTGTGACTAGTATGCAAAAGTTTAGACTAACCAACACTTTTACTGTAGAATTATACTCTTTTTTTTTCATGCAGAACTTTCGTACGGAATGAAACCAAATGAGAAGTGTGATGTATACAGTTTTGGTGTACTTATATTAGAAGTAATAATGGGAAGGCATCCTGGTGAACTTGTCTCTTCTTTGTTATCATCAGACAACCAACAATTATCATTCAAAGACATGCTAGATCAGCGGATCTCACCTCCAATAGATCACATGGTTGAGGAAGTTCTTCTATTAACCATGGTAGCACTTTCATGCATCAAGTTATACCAAAAACACGACCAATGATGAATAGAATATGTCGCTTTTCCTGCTGGCAACTCTCCAACTTTTCACGAACCTTTACGTTACGATCAAATTAGGCCAAATAATAGATTGTTTTAATTAAATTTAGCATTTGGCATCTTCAAATATCATATGTAGAAATTTGAATGTGCGATTAGTATGGTTAGAACTTGGCATGTGTGATGCAAATGTAATATTTAAGTGGATAAATATTATGTACATAATTATTGCAATATTTCCTAAAAATACATTGATGTGATATTGATTTCATCAAACAATCAGGTGTATGAATTAATTTTTTTCAAAATACATTCTATTGTTTATATTATAGTTAAAACTTGGCATGTGCGATGCAAGTGTAATATTTAAGTTGACAAATATTAGGTGCATAATTGTTGCAATATTTCCTCAAAATACATTGATTTGATATTGGTTTCATCAAGCAATCAGGTGCATGGATTAGATTTTTTTCAAAATACATTCTATTTTTTTATATTGTATGATTATATCAAACATAATGCATGAAACTTATCTTAACCTGAATTATTATTTGATGCAATTGTCCCATTAGATGTTAATAGTTGATGTGACTAATTCATGTAATTGGCGACTACCTAAATGCGTAATGTCAGTAGTTTCTACTTTAATTTTCTTTTTCCCATTGTTTCGAAATTCAAGTTCCTAATTAAAATGGCATGAGTATTTATCGATTACTTACATTAAATATGATTTAAATAGAAGGAGATGGGATCTAATGTAGTAGACACCAAAATTAGGCTTGTATGCAAGTAAACCTTATGGTGGCATTTGGTTTACCTTAATATAATATTAACAAAAATATTATATTCCTAGTAATCTTATATGTAGTAATCAAATTCTTAAAAATGGAATATTACTACATTTGGTTCATAATAACAAAATATGATAATTAGTTCTTTGTGTTTTTAAATTTTATTTAAATTTTGTTATAAATCTTTTTATCTTTTAAGTGGTCCTTTCTTTTTTTGCTAGAATATGAAATGTTCCAATAAAAATCAAGATTCTTTATAAACCGATTTTAGAAATATTATATATTTAAATATTTTAAATATTAATATACATACTATATATTATAATATAATATATATTATAATATTATTAAATATTTCGTTATCTATATATATTAATATATAATATATACTATATAAATATTTAATAAAATATTATATAATATTTAATATCCAAGAAGGTCATAAATATTAATAATCTAAAATTTAATATTTACATATTCTTATATAAATGTATAATAGTGTTTAAAATATTAAATATTGTATTAATATTAAATTTAATATTAATATAAAATATTATATTATATATTTAATATTAAATATAAATATAATTGTCATACTTCAAACCCAAAAATTCGAGTCATGGGAACCACAGCAACATACCGTATACTCATAAGGGATTCCTTATATGTGCAAGGCTTTCTCATGGTATCACAACAAACCAATATAAAAGGTTTAATTATAATTTATTAAAGATTCAATACTAAAAGAACTCCATTACATATCAAGTGTTTCTATATTAAATTTGATCAAAATTAAAATAAGAAAATCTTTATTTCTTCTCGCATGTCTAAGCACTCTCCTAATAGTATCCCCACGCAACTACTGATTAAGATTTGAAAAGGAAAGATGAAATAATAATGAGCTCCATAGTCTAATAATCAATGATTAACCTATCTAGAAAATATAGCATAATATCATATACTTGTTTTATATAAATAGATGCAATTTAGCGGTTAATACAAATATTTTCATAATCTTAGTTCTCATTATGGCATGACATTTAATCCTATTATGCTTGAACTATCTTGCCAGTGTTTCATCCTCACAAGTAGGATTCAAACCAATGTATGTTCTCCAAGATCATCGATATTACCAGCGTTTCACTGCTAGTGGTGGGATCTATATCAATGCACATCCACACAAGTATTGACCAGCATTTAATCCCCCACTGGTAGGATCTAATATTATATGCATAATAAAGTTAATCTGCTATCACATAACATTATATGGTAACCTAAGATTCATTGACTTTCCTTTTTCAAAAAGAACATGCAAGATTAAACTTGGTATGAGTTTAATTAATCTGATTCAGTGACATCCAAAATTCCAGTCCATTAAATATTGCTTGCATTGCAAAATAGGAGCTTGTGAGAGAATTTACTAAGCCGAGAAAGAATTTGGAATGGAGAGGGGGTACTCTGACAGGGAAAAATATCAAGAGGGATACTAAAGAAGATAAAACAACGTCTATAAACAAGAAATACCTAATTAAGTTCGGTTCCAGAACCTATATTCAAGTTCAAGACCACTAATATATGCTTCAATGGAATAGATCCAATACCATAAATCGAGTAAATAATGCTTCACTCAATAATAATGAGTTGAAATAAATCAAGAACATATCCATCAGGAATATATATATATATATATATATATATATATATTATAGAAAAGAGTAAACAAGATGAACTTCAGAAAACTAAACAAACAAAAATCACTAATTTCTAGAAAAATAGAAAAAAATCAAGAATAAAATGTTGCTTTCTAGGGGAATTAGGAACATGATTATCAGAGAAGTAAACAAAAATCGCTGCGTAATCGAAAAGAATTAGGTACGTGAATATTAGAAAACTAAACAAAAAAACAACTACAACGTGGGAAATAGCGGCCAATTCATTAAATTTTAAGAAAAGAAAAGTTTGGAGCAAGTTGAAGAGAACCGCCCCCATTCTTGACAAACAAATCTAATTACCGCTCCTATTCTTGTGAATAAACCTAATCACACTTTGTGTAGTTTAGAGGTCAGGTTCTGTTCTATTAATAAAGAATAACACAAGAAGAGAGGGGAAAGATTGGAGACGGATAGGTATCATGCATGGGCCGAACTTATCAGGTAGGTTGATCATATAATATGATCGCATAATTTTGAAAATATAATAATTTTTAAATAATAAAATATTTTATTTTATTTTATTAAAGTATAATATTTAGATATATTTGCATCATTTATCTTAAAAAATGCATACATATAATTAGTTATATTTTTTATTTTTTATATTTTTTAATTATAAGGGATTCTATGGTTTTCGTAATGAAGGGATAATTGTCATGATATTTATTTTCTAAATGTTAAGATGAGGCAAACCTTAACTTGATTACCTCTCTCACCCTGAGCACAAGGATTACGTGACAAGTCACCAAAAGGGAGAATAGTCGGCTAGTGTGAATGACCTCTTGGGTACACCTAAAGAGGCATTATATATTACATTTGGCTTTAGGTACATGATGTTGAAATTTTGCAGACAGCCTAAAATGTAGATTGAATGATAAAAGATATATATTTAAATTTAAAAATTTTGAAATACATATTTTTGTTATTTATTTTCAAATAAACTTCAATTTGGAAACTAGTTTTGGATAAATATGAATTCAGATTAAGCTATTGAAAACTTATATTTTTTTTTTCATTGCTATGCCTCCAAACCGATGTCCAGCATGGATGAAGGCAATATGATCACATACTTTCAAGGCGGAACCTTAAAAGCATGCAAGACCTACCACACTTCTTTAATACTTGATATAATAACAAAAATATAATGAGATTCACATATCCGATACCAATTAGTTTAGGATTAAGGCTTTGTTATTGTTGTATATAGAGATCATATTCACATATAAAATCCCAACAAACTACAAAAAGTCCTTCATACAATATAACATTAAAACTATGCTAAATTACCAACTTATGACCAATCCCTTCCTTCCAAAAATCTCCATCAACAAAGTCAGATGACTAATAGGATAAAATAGAAATATCATAAATAAAAATGTAACTACTTTATCTCTCTCTACAAATCTACCACTCAGATCCTGCTCCATTGTACAACCCTCATCTTCTAGAAAAATTGCAAATAATATGAACAATATTCAATAGAAATTCTTACATTATAGATATGGATGTGCATATAACATATGAACTTGAAATTAAAGATAATATGGATATAAGTGCCTATAGAATTAAGTCATGTTGCATCACATACTAAAAATCCACGCAAAGATAGATAATAAAATATTTTTATCATCTTATCTTATCTTTATGAGATATTAAACTACTCACTGGATGTTAACCATCTCTAAATCATAACAATACAACCGACATATACAAATTTTTACCAATAATACCAAATAAGTCAACAACAATGTACTAGTGATTCAACCTTACTAATATTCCATGTACATAAATCTAATCTAGCAACCTCCATATGCTTAGGTTAGTTCTCACACTAGTGCCACATGCCATGAACCTAGACAGTTCGGATCGATTCTACATTAGGCCTCCACAATTACATGCCCTACCCTTGATATCATGCATCTAAGTTAGACTCCGCATAAGTTTGCTCGAATTAGTGTTATATATCATCAGCTATCTGTGCCTAGTGTTATAAATCAAGTCAGATTGGTTCTATATCGTACCTTTACGACTACATGCTTTGCCCTTGATACCACCTTTGAACACTACAATGACTAGTCCATATGCCCACATTAAGCTATCTCATTATTTCTTTTTATATTAGATAGCACATCCACAAAATAAAGCTTATGATGGCATAATTTATGACATACTACGTCATAAAACTATGATAGCATCATCTATAACATTTCAAGATCATACATTAATCCAAATTACAATGCCATGGTGAAGTATAACATATATGAGCATACACAAATATATTAATAAATAAATGTGTACAATGCATGCTACAAAATATATGCAGAAAAATATTATATCTCATAAAAGGAGGTGTAAGAATCCTATCTCAAATGCTAATCTAAAATCCACTGCTCACAATCCACCATAAACCTTGGGTATGAGCATGAATTTGTGCTACCAATTCTGCTCAATATCAATCAATCATTAATAGGATTAGTTATAATTATTACTATAATCAAGTTAATCCTTAATTCATTAATCAATTCCTACAATTACCCTTATACCCCTCCTATCTAGGCTTAAGTGGGTTTACTTAAAGCTTAATCAAATCCAAGTCCTACGCTTCCATTACCTAGGTCATCAAATTACCTTTAATAGAGCATATACAGAATTACTTGGGTTAGCTAAATCATTACACTCCTTGAGTAAGGTTCAACTGGTTATTTATGGCTTAAATAGACTCAACTGGTTATTTATGGCTTAACTAGACTAAACAAGGTTCCACTAGATAATTCATCATAACCTACTTTCTGGTCATATACCCCACAAATTAGGAAACCTAGCAAACTTAATAAATCTATTCCTTGGAGATAATTCTCTAAAAGGTTCTATTCCTCCCAGCCTAGGAAATCTCACTAATCTTGAACGTTTGCACCTCTACATGAATGAAATTTCTGGCACAATCCAACGTGAGTTAGGCAACCTAGTGAAACTAGATGATCTAGAAATCACAAGTACTTACGTTACAGATTCCATCCCTTCTAGCTTAGGAAATCTCACCAAAATTCGCTATATGTACTTGTACGGCAATAGTCTCACTGGTTCCATACCCCCTGACTTAGGCAACCTAGTCCACCTAATTCATCTACAACTATTCACCAATCTTATAACAGGTTCCATTCCTTCAAGCTTCGAAAATCTTACCAGTCTTTGGAATTTGCTCCTCTTTGAAAATAGCATCTCGGGCACCATTCCTCCTGAACTAGGCTGCCTAGTCCACATAGTTGATCTACGACTCTCAGATAATCATATAACAGGTCCCATCCCTTCTAGTTTCAGAAATCTCATCAGTCTTTGAGAGTTTGCTCCTCTACAACAATCATATAATGGGTTCCATCCCTTCAAGCTTCGGAAATCTCACTAGTCTTATGACTTTATCCCTCTACAACAATAGCATCTCCGGCACCATCCCTCGAGAATTAGGCAGTCTCGTCGAGCTAACTTATTTAGCAGTTTTTTATAATCAATTATCTGGTTCTTTGCCCCAAGAGCTGGGTAATCTTACAAACTTGCTTTCATTACAAGTAAGTAGCAACAAATTTTCTGGCTTCTTACCGCTAGAGATTTGTAAAGGAGGTGTACTTCAAAAGCTTTCGTTAAATAACAACCATTTTAAGGGTCCTATCCCACCAAGCTTGAAAAATTGCTCCAGCTTAGTAAGACTTCGCTTGGACAGAAACATGCTCAAAGGAAGAATTTTTGATGCCTTTGGGAATTACTCCAATCTAAGTTACATCGATATGAGCGACAACCAATTGTATGGCGAGATATCACCAAACTGGGCATACTGCCCAAATTTGACAAGCTTACGGATTTCAGGGAACTTTCTAATTGGGAAAATACCTTCCCAATTTGGGAAAATGTTGAAACTAGAAGTGCTGGACCTTTCTTCCAATCAACTTGCAGGAGAGATACCAGGGGAGCTAGGTAGCATGCGCTCATTGTTCAACTTGAATTTGAGTAGCAATAGATTATCTGGAAGAATTCCTTTGGAAATTGGAAAACTATCCAACCTAGAAACTCTGGATTTATCTGGGAACAACTTGAGTGGGCCATTACCACAACAATTGAAGGGTTTCTCTAAATTGCGCCTCTTGAATTTAAGAGAGAATAAATTGGACGGAAGCATTCCTATCCAATTCGGAGGGTTAGAAAGGTTGCAAGACCTACTTGATTTGAGCCACAATTTGCTTGGAGGGGAGATACCATCACAACTGGCAAGCTTGACTTATTTAACATCTTTAAACTTATCTCACAATAATTTGTCAGGATCCATACCATCATCTTTTGGAAGCATGATCGGTTTATCATCAATCGATGTATCATACAATTATTTAGTGGGCCCACTTCCTAATAGCAAATTGTTTCTAAATGCTCCAACAGAATGGTTTGCTCAAAACAAAGATTTATGTGGCGAAGTGTCGGGTTTGCCCCGTTGTGCAGGTTCAACAGCAACAAGCACTCATCAT
This sequence comes from Metroxylon sagu, assembly GCA_017589505.3. NCBI lineage: Eukaryota > Viridiplantae > Streptophyta > Magnoliopsida > Arecales > Arecaceae > Metroxylon > Metroxylon sagu. The sequence goes on along the minus strand of JACVBY030000402.1, from coordinate 27,328 downwards.
TCAGTGAAAAATCACATCATACAAATTGTTATTCCCATCTTGGGCGGCCTATTTCTTTTAGCTGTGTCATGTTTCATCATTGTGGTTCTTCGAACGAAGGGAAAACCTATAAAAGAAGAAGATAACAGAATAATTAGCGGCTACCTATTTTCAGTTTTGAATTTTGATGGGAGGGCAGTTTATGATTACATCATCAATGCCACTAAAAATTTTGATGAAAAATATTGCCTTGGGAAGGGAGGATATGGCACTGTTTACAGAGTGACACTTCCGATGGGACAAATGGTGGCTGTAAAGAGACTTTATGAAGTGGAAGAAGACATATTTGATGAAAGAAGTTTTAGAAATGAGATTCAAGCATTAACCAACATTCGGCATCGTAACATTGTAAGACTCTTTGGATTTTGTTCCAACACTCGATGTAGTACATTGAGCGAGGAAGTTTAGCTTCCATTCTTCATAGTCAAGAAACAGCGGTAGAATTGAACTGGAATAGGAGGACTTAAATTATCAAAGATGTGGCGCATGCTTTATCATACATGCATCATAATTGCAATCCATCCATAATTCATCGAGACATTTCAAGCAATAATATATTACTAGATTTTGATTTTAAGGCTTATGTCTCGAACTATGGCACTGCAAGAATTCTTAAACCCGATGCATCAAATAGGAGCAAACTTGTAGGCACATATGGATATATTGCCCCTGGTAAGTTATTTGTACTTAAATTTCTTTCTATTATTAGTCAATAGTTTAACCCAAATTTAAAAGCATATCTCATATTCTGTACTAGTTCCATAAGCACAAGATTTTTCTATGTGGTACGATTTATCTTGTAGTTTTGAACCTTTTAAATATATTATTACATTCGTAAAAATTACTTTTTTTTGTGACTAGTATATAGAAATTTGGACTAACCACCACTTTTATTGTGGAATTATGCTTCTTTTTTCACATAGAACTTTCGTACGGAATGAAGCTGAATGAGAAGTGTGATGTATATAGTTTTGGTGTACTTATATTAGAAGTAATAATAGGAAGGCATCCTGGTGAGCTTGTCTCCTCTTTGTCATCATCAGACAACCAGCACTTATTATTCAAAGATATGCTAGATCAGCGGATCTCGCCTCTAATAGATCACATGGCCGAGGAAGTTCTTCTATTAACCATGGTAGCATTTTCATGCATCCGAGTTATACCAGAAACACGATCGATGATGAATAGAATATGCCACTTTTTGACTGCTGGCAACTCTCCAACTTTTCATGAGCCTTTCTGTTCAATCAAATTAGGCCAATTAATAGACTGTTTTAATTAAATTTAGCATTTGGCATTTTCAAATATCATATGTAGAAGTTCAAATGTGCAATTAGTGGGGTTAAAACTTGGCATATGCAATGCAAGTGTAATATTTAAGTGGACATATATTATGTGCATAATTGTTGCAATATTTCCTGAAAATACATTGATCTGATATTGATTTCACAAACAATCAAGTGCATGAATTAAATTTTTTTCAAAATACATTCAATTTTTTTTTTTTTTTTTTATAGTTAAAACTTGGCATGTGTGATGCAAGCGTAATATTCAAGTAGACAAATATTATGTGCATAATTGTTGCAATATTTCCTCAAAATACATTGACCTGATGCTAATTTCATCAAACAATCAGGTGTATGAATTAGAATTTTTCAAAATACATTCTATTTTTGTATATTGTATGATTATATCAAACATAATGCATGAAACTTATCTTAACCTGAATTATTATTTGATGCAATTGTCCCATCAAATGTAATAGTTTATGTGTCTAATTCATTTAATTGGCAGTTGCCTAAATGCTTAATGTCAGTAGTTTCTACTTTAGTTTTCTTTTTCCCATTGCTTTGAAATTCAAGTTCCCAATTAAAATGGCTTGAGTATTTATCGTTTACTTGCATCAAATATGATTTAAGTAGAAGGAGATGGGATCTAATGCAATAGACACAAAAAATGGGCCTATATGTGACTAGACCTTAAGATGACATTTGGTTCACATTAATGTAATATTACTAGGAATCTTATATTCCTGATAATCTTATACTTAACAATTAAATTCTCAAGAATGAAAGATTACTGCATTTGATTCATAATAATAAATTATAATAATCAGTTTACTATATTTTTAAATTTTATTTAAATTTTATTATAAATCTTTTTTATATTTTATGTGGCCCTTTCTTTTTTTCGCTAGGATATGAAATATTCTAATAAAAACCAAGATTCTTTGTAAACTTATTTTAGAAATATTATATATTTAAATATTATAAATATTTAATATATACTATATAAAATAAAATAATATATATTATAAATATTATTAAATATTCTATTATATAATATATATTAATATATAATATATAAATATTTAATAATATATTATATAATATTTAATATGCAAGAAGGTCATAAATTTTAATAATTTAAAATTTAATATTTACATATTCTTATATAAATATATAATAGTGTGTAAAATATTAAATATTATATTATATTATATTTAATATTAATATAAAATATTATATTATATATTATATATAAATATAATTGTTATGCTGTAAACTCAGAAATTCAAACTGAGAGACAAGACAATTGCCACATACTTATAAGGGATTCCTTACAAATATGCAAGGCTTTCTCATGCTATCAAAACAAACCAAAATAAAAGGTTTAATTATAATTTATTAAAGATCCAAATACTAAAAGAACCCCATTACATATCAAGTATTTTTATTTTAAATTTGATCAAAATTAAAATAAGAAAGTCATTATTTCGTCTTACATGTCTAAGCACTCTTGCATTAGCATCCCTATGCAACTACTGATCGGGATTTGAAAAGAAAAGATGAAACAATAATGGGCTCGTCCAATAAATAATGATTAGCTTGTTTAGAAAATAATGAGCTTCTAGTCCAGTAAGTACCCTAAAGTTTCTTTCTAGAATCATGGTAGTAATACCCAATATCTAATAATTTAATTATTCCCTGTATACCTAGTTTAGGACCTGTCATTGGGCCAGTGAATTAGCCTAACCTTAAACCCCAATTGAATCCAAATTACTTCCTTAATCAGGAACTAAACTACTTAAACCACCCAGACCCAGTTTGATTTAATTCCAAAAAGGGGGATCGCACGGTCTCCTTTCTTGTTGCAAGAAAACAAGGGTTCGTCCCCTTCTTCTCTCCCGACGTCCCATACTTGACTTTCGGCCATCCCCATGGCTAGCCGGATGGCTGGCCAGACCCCCCCCCCTCCACGGTCGATTGACGAGCTAGTGATCGCCCGGCCACTACTTTGGCACCACAAGGCAGCCTTTTTAACGCGACACAATGGCAAGAACCCGCTGACTGGCTTTTGGATCGGACCCTACCAGACCAAGGAACCTATCGTGGTGCGACGCAGCCGTTGCGAACTCCGGTGAGCTAGGTCTCCAATGATTTCTAATCCCTTGCCGGATGCGTGGCCTCATCGAAACCTACTAGAAGCCACAGACATCATGGAACAGAGGCACAGCCCATAACTAAAATCAAGTTTCTTATCTAATCCTTATGAATTGATCGAACTATGGAGTTGACACTCCATCTCCCACCACCCACCCGTCTAGATTATCCTTCAATTTCAGCACGATCATCCATCACCGGTCTTGCCAGCTAGGGATGCACGGAACAGGGCATTCGGCCGTTCTCTTGCCTTAGGTAGTCATCGATAGCCCTCCAGTGGCTGACCAAGACTCAAGGAGTATTAACAAGGGAAAGTAAGAAAGGAAGGAAGAAAGGTCACCCTTTTTCTGGTGATGTTCTCCGACCTTCTCCCCCAAGTCCAATCGTCCCGCGACTTTCTTCCATCAACCCTTTGTTTGCACCCTAGAATAATACATTGGGTTCCTATTTGTAGATGATTAGCTCCACTCAATCCTCTTTCAATCAGGCTTGGGACTCTGGCTTCGATCAGAATTCTTCTCTCCTGATTTGGTAACAGGAAACAAGATCCTAATTTGGGTCTCATTTCCTTGTTTGGACTGTAATTTATGTTATGTTTTATCAGAATCTTAGCCCAATGAGCTTTAAAGACTTGCTTAATTGCTCTAAAACCTGATCCTTAGGGCTGGTTTTACAATAATATTAAATATTTAAATATTATCTAGTGTAAATTAAATATATAATCAAATCAAGTATTATTAAATATTTATAAGGAAGTTAATAACGTAATTTAATATTACCAAACTTTTGTAATGTCAGATACCCATTTTTTAAATAAGAATCAGATTATCATGATTTGTATTAATCTTAAATTAGTGGGAATCAAATATTACCACTTAAATTACTATGCTTAATTGTCAAACATAGTAATCTTCATGGATAATTTGCATGGTAATCTTATATTACTATACAAATTACTACAAACGAAACGACCCCTAAAATCAATTTTCAAGAAATTGAAACTTAAAGAGAATACAGTGAAAATTTATTTAAAGTTTTCAATGGTCATTGACCCTACAAAATAAGGTTTTAAATTGTAGCCTTTTTGCTACCTTAATTCTTAAATAGAAAATATTTCTAAATAGGAAATAACCAATTAAAATTGACAATGATAGATTTGAAATAGGACTAAATCTCCTTTTAATGGGTAATTTGAATATAAGTGGATCTCCTATGCCACTCATTCCACATCATGATCTAATTAAATAATTAAAAATATTTATCTTGTTTTAAAATTAACTTTTTAGAATTTACTTGAACATATGGTGTTGTTGCCCGGTAGGGCTTTGAATAGGCTTTGAATTTGGATGCATATGGGCATCCTTTTTGTTCACGACGTATCTTGCTCCTTATCGGCTAGCATTTTTTAGATCCTCCCAATTAAGGTTCGATTTTGTCTCATGTAGGTAGGATATATGTTGTTCGAGATCTTACCTATTTTCTACTTTGGAGAAAAGTTGCTGCCCTAAGTTATTAGTGTCACAGGTGGTGATTCGACTATGTGAGTCATTGATGTAAATTCCTAGGGCTCTGACAATATTCAGAATTTTTAGTGATTCCAACTCCATCATTCGGCTTTCAACAACAATCATCCGAGGTGACACTTGTGCTTGGGATGTTGGTTAGCACATATTATACTTGATGCGACCTCGAACCGAGTCATCCTCTAAGGTGGCCAGCCATCTTTTGTTTGTGCTTGATTCGAACTTGTCAAGCAATAGTGACATTCTTGGCCATGCCTCGCGAGGCTAAAGGTGTTCATCGCGGGGCTATAGGCTTGCATGCTAACTCCTCTTAAAACTTGAATAAATTAATAGGCGATCTATGACTTATACGGTATCCATGTTTTTGATAATCAGTGCTCTGGTCGCTTTGCCCAGAAATTTGGGTAATCTTACAAACTTACTTTTGTTACACATAAGTAGCAACAAATTTTAAAGCTTCTTACCATGGTGTAAAGGAGGTGGAGGTGTACTGACGTACGACTCTACATGAGAACCCTGTGCCAGGGTTCTATCCCACCAAACTTGAAAAGTTGCTCCAGCAGTAAGAGTTCACATAGGAAAGAAATATGCTCAAAAGAAGGATCTTTGATGCCTTTGGAAGTGTCCCCAATCTAGTGTACATCGATATGAGCAATAACCAATTATATGGTAGAGGATAATAAACAAACTTGACATCTTTGCCTAAATTTGACAAGTTTGCAGGTTTCAAAAAGAAACTTCCTAAGCAGAAAAATACCCATCGAATTTGGAAAATTGTTTAAGAATCCACTTAAACTTGCTCAGAATTTGAAATGACATACCTCAAGTTGATCACCGGAGCTAAAGATGAAATAATTGGTTCAGCTTTAATGTATCGAGTATTACATAGATTAGAATAAGTTTCAAGGCATCGAGATGACACTGTTCAATGTAGAAACTCTTACCAAGTTGGACTTGGCCATACACCCCAAAAAATGGTTCTCATGTAAATCTGACATTGGATTAATCCCCTCCACCTCCTTGCAAATCTCTGATGTTAAACATGACCCTTTGTTGCACCGTGTAAACGAAAGTAAGTTTACAACAAGATTACCCGGCTGAAAAATTAAAAAAAAAAAAATAATTGATTATCAAAAACATGTTAATTTGTGTATTCGCCTAGTTTTAAGAGGACCCAGCATGCGGCCTATAGTCTAGATGAACAACCTTTAGCCTCGCTTTACAATATGGCCCAGAATGTCACTATTATGACAAGGATTCAAATCAAAAACACAAACAAAAAACGTCACCTGGAAAATGGCTATTAGATATCTATAATAAGCCTTAACATCCTTAAACAAATATATCCTAGATGATATTGTAAGCCGAATGATTTAATATCACTAAAAATTCGTCATTAGAATACAGAAACTACATCAATAACTCACATGAATGAATGCTACCACATGACACTGAAACCTTTCTCAAAAGTAGAAAATGATAAGATCTCGAACAAATATATCCCTACCTACATGGGTAAAATCGACTTTAATTGAGAGGATCTAAAAAATGCTAGTGATGACTAAGAATAAATCATTAGTAAGAATGCCTATAAGCATCCAAGCCTATTCAAAGCCTCTTTAACAGTAACACCATATGTTCAAGTAAATTTAAAAAGTTAATTTTAAAACAAGATAAATATTTTTAATTGGTTAATTAGATCATGATGTGGAATGAGTGGCATAGAAGATCCACTTATATTCAAATTGCCCATTAAAGGAAGATTTAGTCCTATTCAAATCTATCATTGTTCAATTTTAATTGGTTATTTCCTATTTAGAAATATTTTCTATTTAAGAATTGGAAGCCAAGAGCGGCCTACGTAAAACACTTATTTTGTATTACAATGACCATTGAAAACTTCGAATAAATTTTCACTTTATATTCTCTTTAAGTTTCAATTTCTTGAAGATTGATTTTGAGGGTCATTTGTTTGTACTGTATAGTAATTTAAGATTACCATGCAAATTATCCATGAAGACGCTATGTTTGACAATTAAGCTTATGATTAAGCATAGTAATCTAAGTGGTAATATTTGATTCCCTTGAGCAAGATTAATACAAATGCATGATAATCTGATTCTTATTTAAAAGATGAGTATACGTTACAAAAGTTTGGTAATGATTAAGGTGCGTTGTTAACACTCATATAAATGTTAATACTTGATTTGTTAATATATTTAATTTTGCTAGATAATATTTAGATATTTAATGTTATTGTAAAAGACCGGCCCTGAGGATCAGGTTTTAGAGTAATTAAACAGATAACTAGAAGCTTCGATTAGGCTAAGATTCTGATAAGGCATAGCATAAATTACCTTGTCCAGAACGAGGAAATGAGACAGAATTAGGATCTTGATTTCCTGTTGCCAAATCAGGAGAGAAGAATTCTGATCGAGGCCAGGAATCTGAAGCCTGGTGGGGATTGAATGGAGCTAATCATCTACAGATAGGGGCCCAATGTGTGATACTAGGGTGCAAACAAAGGGTTGGAAGAATAAACGGGACGACGGGAGAAGGTCGGAGGGTGACCTTTCTTCCTTCCTTTGCTTTCCCTTGTTAATACTCCTTGAGTCTTGGTCGGCCACTGGAGAGATATCGATGACTACCTAAGACAAGAGGAACGGTCGAATGCCCTTGTTCCGATGCATCCCTAGCTGGCAAGACCAGTGATAGATGATCGTGCTGGGACATTCGAAGGATAATCTAGACTTGAATTAACTAATAGTTCGATCAATTCATAAGGATTAGATAAAGAACTTGATTTTAGCTATACAATTCCATGATGTCTGTGGCTTCTAGTTAGATTACGCATCCAGCAGATTAGCAATCGTTGGAGACCTAGCTTCACCGAAGTTCTGGCAATGCATCTGCACCACGATCAGGTTCCTTGTCCGATCCCAAAGCCAGTCGGCGGAGTTCCGTTGTGTCGCGTTAAAAGACGTATGGTGCGCAAAAGCAGGCGATCACTGAAACAAGTCAATCGACCGTGGAGGAAGGTCCGGCTCCGACTAGTATGGGGATGGCCGAAAGTCGAAGTATGGGACGTCGGGAGAGAAGAAGGGGACGAACCCCGCTGTTTTCTTGCAACAAGAAGGGAGACCGTGCGATCCCCTTTTGTTGAGGTTAAATCAAACTGGGTCTGGGTGGTTTAAGTAGTTTAGTTCCTGATTAAAGAAGTAATTTGGATTCAATTGGGGTTTGAGGTTAGGCTAATTCACTTTGGCCAAATGACAGGTCCTAAACTAGGTATACAGGAATAATTAAATTATTAGATATTGGGTATTACTACCATGATTCTAGAAAGAAGGCTTTAGGGTACCTTCCTGGACCATGAAGCTCATTATTTTCTAGTAATAGGCTAATCGTATTATGTACAAGACTATAGAGCCCATTATTGTTTCATCTTTTCTTTTCAAATCCTGATCAGTAGTTGCGTGGGGATGCTAATGCAAGAGTCCTTAGACATGCAAGATGAAATAATGACTTTCTTATTTTAGTTTTGATTAAATTTAAAATAAAAACACTTGGTATGTCAATGGAGATTTCTTTTAGTAATTTGGATCTTTAATAAATTATAATTAAACCTTTTATTTCGATGTGTTTTGATAGCATAAGAAAGCCTTGCATATTTGTAAGAAATCCCTTATAAGTATGCGGCATTATTATTTCGTGTCTCTACGACTCAAATTTGAACTACGGGTTTGGAGCATGACAATTATATTTATATATATTAATATATAATATAATATTTTATATTAATATTAAATATAATATAATATAATATTTAATATTTTACACACTATTATATATTTATATAAGAATATGTGAAATATTAAAATTTTAAATTATTAAAATTTATGACCTTCTTACTTACATATTAAAATATTATATAATATATTATTAAATATTTATATATTATATATTAATATATATTATATGCTAGAATATTTAATAATATTTATAATATATATCTTATATTTATATTATATAGTTATATATTAAATATTTATAATATTTAAATATATAATATTTCTAAAATACGGTTTACAAAGAATCTTAATTTTATTAGAATATTTCATATTCTACTTGCAAAAAGAAGAAAGGGCCACTATAAAATATAAAAAAAGATTTATAACAAAATTTAAATAAAATTAAAAAATATAGTGAATTAATTATCATAATTTGTTATTATGAATCAAATGTAGTAATCTTTCATTCTTGAGAATTTAATTGTTAAGTATAAGATTATCAGGGAATATAAGATTCCCCTAGTAATATTACATTAATGTGAACCAAATGTCATCTTAAGGTCTAGTCATATATAGGAAACCCAATTTTTTGGTGTCTATTGCATTAGATCCCATCTCCTTCGACTTAAATCATATTTGATGCAAGTAGCGATAAATACTCAAGCAATTTTAATTAGGAACTTGAATTTCAAAGCAATGGAAAAAGAAAACTAAAGTAGAAACTACTAACATTAAGCATTTAGGCGACTACCAATTAAATGAATTAGTCACATAAACTATCACATTTAATGGGACAATTGCATCAAATAATTGAATTCAGGTTAAGATAAGCTTCATGCATTATGTTTGATATAATCATACAATATACAAAAATAGAATGTATTTTGAAAAAAATCTAATTCACACTGATTGTTTGATGAAATCGGCATCGGGTTCAATGTATTTTTAGGAAATATTGCAACAATTATGCACATAATATTTGTTCTACTTAAATATTACACTTGCATTTGCACATGCCAAGTTTTAACCCCACTAATTGCACAATGTATTTGAACTTCTACTATTCCTTGAGTGAACAATGAAATCAACTCTTAAATTAAATATACTAGAATATTCTGTGAATATACGCAATATATGTCCCTTAAATACATGCCAAGTTTTGCTCCCATGATATTTGACAGATGCTACATATTTAATGCTAAATTTAATTAAAACGATCTATTAATTGGCCTAATTTGATTGAACAAAAAGAGCTCATGAAAAAGTTGGAGAGTTGCCTGCGAGTCAAAGAGTGGCATATTCTATTCATCATCGGTCGTGTTTCCGGTATAACTCGGATGCATGAAAATGCTACCATGGTTAATAGAAGAACTTCCTTACGGCCATGTGATCTATTAGAGGCGAGATCCGCTGAATCTAGTATATCTTTGAATAATAAGCATACTGGTTGTCTGATGATGACAAAAGAGGAGACAAAGTTCACGAGGGATGCCTTCCTATTATTACTTCTAATATAAGTACACCAAATACTGTATCACATCACACTTTTCATTCAGCTTCATTCCATATGAAAGTTACATGTGAATGAAAAGAAGCATAATTCCACAATAAAAGTGTTGGTTAGTCCAAATTTCTGTATACTAGTCACAAAAAAAAGTGAATTTTCTACGAATGTAATAATATATTTAAAAGGTTCAAAACTACAGAGATAAATGCGTACCACATAGAAAAATCTTTGTTCTTGTCAATGACTGAAGTACGAGAATATGAGATATACTTTTACATTTGGGTTAAACTACTTGACTAATAATAGAAAGAAATTTAAGTACAAGCATAACTCAATATAAATCCATATGTGCCTACAAATCTGCTCAATTTGATGCGTCGGGTTTAAGAATTCATTCTAACGATTTTCTTGAAGTCAGACATAAGCCTTGAAATCAAAATCTGAGTAATATATTATTATGAAATCTCGATGAATTATGGATGGATTGCAATCATGATGCATGTATCTCGATAAAGCATGCCACATCTTTGATGGTAAATTTGAGCCCTCCTATCCCAATTCAGTAAAACATTCTGCCAGCTATTTCTTTGACTATGAAGAATGGAGAAGCTGGAAACTTCCTCTCAATGTACTCGTACACAGAAACTTACATAGAGTGTTGGAACAAAATCCAAGAAGTCTTACAATGTTATGGTGCCGAATGTTGGTTAATGTCTTGAATCTCATTTCTCTTTCTTTCATCAAACATGTCTTCTTCCACTTCATGAAGTCTCTTTACAGCCACCATTTGTCCCATCGGAAGTGTCACTCTGTATGCTTGATGCCAAATCCTCCCTTCCCAAGGCAATATTTTTCATCAAGGAATTTTCGGTGGCATTGATGATGTAATCATAAGCTTTGCCCTCCCATCAAAATTCAAAACTGAAATGGAAATAGGTAGCCGCTAATTACTCCGTTATCTTCTTCTTTTTATAGGATTTTCCCCTTCGTTCAGAAAGAACCACAATGGTATGAAACATGACACGGCTAAAAGAAATAGGCAGCCCAAGACGGGAATAACAATTTCTATGATGTGATTTTCCTTTGAATGACTGAGTGCTTGTTCTTTGTTGCACAGCATACAACGGGGGCAAACCCGACACTTCGCCAAATAAATCTCATTGTTTTGAGCAAACCATTACATTTGACAAGACGAGCATTTAGAAACAATTTGCTATTAGGAAGTGGGCCCACTAAATTATTGTATGATACATCGATTGATGATAAACCGATCATGCTTCCAAAAGACTGATGAGTATGGATCTGACAAATTATTGTGAGATAAGTTTAAAGATGTTAAATAAGTCAAGCTTGCCGAGTTGTGATGAGTATCTCCCCTCCAAACAAATTACATGGCTCAAATCAAGTAGATCTTGCAACCTTTCTAACCCTCAAGATTGGATAGGAATGCTTCCGTCCAGATTTATTCTCTCTTAAAATTCAAGAGGCGAACAATTTCAGAGAAACCCTCCAATATGTTGTGGTAATGGCCCGCTCAAGTTGTTCCCAGGATAAATCCGAGTTTCTAGGTTGGAATAGTTTTCCAATTTCAAAGGAATTCTTCCGGACATAATCTATTGCTACTCAAATTCAAGTTGAACAATGAGCGCATGCTACCTAGCTCTGGTATCTCTCCTGCAAGTTGATTGGAAGAAAGGTCGAGCACTTCTAGTTTCAACATTTTCCACAAATTGGGAAGGTATTTTCCCAATTAGAAAGTTCTGAAAATCCATCAAGCTTGTCAAATTTGGGTATGCCCAGTTTGGTGATATCTCGCCAGCATGAACAATGGTTTGTCGCTCATATCGATGCGCTTAGATTGGAGGTAATTCCCAAAGGCATCAAAAATTCTTCCTTTGAGCATGTTTTAGGTTTGTCAAGCGGATAAGTCTTACTAGGCTGTGGTTGTTATTTAACGAAAGCTTTTGAGAGTACACCTACCTTTTACAAATCTCTAGCGGTAAGAAGCCGAGAAAATTTGTTGCTTTCTTACTTGTAACAATGAGAAGCAGAGTTTGTAAAGAATTACCCGGCTCTTGGGGCAAAAGAACCGGATAATTGATTATAAAAAGCTTCTAAATTAAGTTAGCTCGACGAGGCTGCCCTATATTCTCGAGGGATGGTGCTGAGGCAGATGCTATTGTTGTAGAGGGACAAAGTCATAAGACTAGTGAGGATTTCTGAAGCTTGAAGGGATGGAATTATATGATTGTTGTAGAGGAGCAAACTCTCGGAAGGCTGATGAGATTTTGAAACTAGGGACTGTTATATGATTGTACGAGAGTCGTAGATCAACTTATGTGGACTAGGCAGCCTAGTTCGGGAGGAAGAGGAGCAAATTCCAAAGGCTGGTAAGATTTTCGAAGCTTGAAGGAATGGAACTGTTATAAGATTGGTGAATGAGTTGTAGATAGAATTAGGAATGGACTAGGTTGCCTAGAGTCGGGGGGTATGGAACAGTGAGACTATTGCCGTACAAGTAGCCATATATGTCGAATTTGGTGAGAATTTCCTAAGCTAGAAGGGATGGAACTGTAACGTAAGTACTTGTGATTTCTAGATCATCTAGTTTCACTAGGTTGCCTAACTCACGTGGGATTGTGCCAGAAATTTCATTCATGCTAGAGGATTGCAAACGATTCAAGATTAGTGAGATTTTCTAAATTTGGGAGGAATAGAACCTTTTAGAGAATTATCTCCAGGGAATAGATTTTATTAAGTTTGCTAAGGTTTCCTAATTCGTGGGGTATATGACCAGAAAGTAGGTTATGATGAATTATCTAGTGGAACCTTGTTTAGTCTAGTTAAGCCATAAATAACCGGTTGAAGACATACTCGAGGATTGTAATGATTTAGCTAACGTAATTCTGTATACGCTCTATTAAAGGTAATTTGATGACCTAGAGTAATGGAAGCGTAGGACTTGGATTTGATTAAGCTTTAAGTAAACCCACTTAAGCCTAGATAGGAGGGGTATAAGGGTAATTGGGATTAATGAATTAAGGATTAACTTGATTATAGTAATAATTTATAACTAATCCTACCTTAATGATTGATTGATATTGACGAAATTGGTAGCACAAATTCATGCTCATACCGAGAAGGATTTATGGTGGATTGTGAGCGGTGGATTTTAGATTAGCATTTGAGATAGGATTCTTACACCTCCTTTTATGAGATATAATATTTTCTGCATATATTTTGTAGCATGCATTGTACATTTATTTATTAATATATTTGTGTATGCTCATATATATGTTATACTTCACCATGGCATTTAGCAATTTGGATTAATGTATGATCTTGAAATGTTATAGATGATGCTATCATAGATTTTATGACGTTGAGTATATTATGCCATCATAAAGCTTTATTTTGTGGATGTGCATATCTAATATAAAAAGAAATAATGAGATAGCTTAATGTGGGCATATGGACTGAGTCGGCATTATAGTGTTCAAAGAGTGGTATCAAGGGCAAAGCATGTAGTCATGGAGGTACGATATAGAACCAATCCGAACTTGATTTATAACACTTGCCAGCACGGATAGCGATGATATATAACACTAATTCGAGCAAAATGCATGATATCAAGAGCGGGGCATGTAATTGTGGAGGCCTAATGTAGAATCGATCCAAGGTTCATGGCATATGGCACTAGTGTGAGAACTAACCTAAGCATATGGAGGTTGCTAGGTTAGATTTATGTACATGGGAGATGATTAGTAAGGTTGAATCACTAGTACATTGTTGTTGACTTATTTGGTATTATTAGTGGATTTGTATATGTCGGTTGTATGTGTTATGATTTAGAGATGGTTAACATCCAGTGGATAGTTTAATATCACATAAAGATAAGATAAGATGATAAAGAAATATTTTATTATCTATCTTTGCATGGATTTTTAGTATGTGATGCAACATGACTTAATTCTATAGGCACTTATATCCATATTATCTTTAATTTCAAGAATATGTGCAATATCCATATCTATAATCGTAAGAATTTCTGTTGAATATTGTTCATATTATTTGCAATTTTTCCTAGAAGATGAGGGTTATACAAAGTAGGATCTGAGATGCAGATTTGTAGAAGATAAAGTAATTCACATTTTTATTTATGATATTTCTATTTTTATCCTATTAGTCATACGGCATTAAATCAGAGATACAGAAGGAAAGTTAGTCATAAGTAATTTAACATGGGCCTAATGTTTATATTGAAGGACTTTTTAACAGTTTGTTAGGATTTTATATGTGAATATGATACTCTATATACAACAATAATAAATATAATCAACTAGTGAACATCGAATATAATAATCTCATTATATTTTTGGTAATTACTATCAAGTAGAAAGTAGTGTGGTAGATACTGCATGCTTTTGAATTTCGCACTTGTAAGTATGTGATCACCTTCAACGCATTATCGGTTGGGCAGGAAAACATAGCGATGAAAAAAATATATGAGTTTTCAATAGCTTAATCTGAATTCATATTTATCCAAAACTAGTTAAATTCAGTTATTTGAAAATAAATAATAAAAATATGTATTTCAAAATTTTTAAATTTAAATATATATCTTTTATCATTCAATCTGCATTTTAAAATTTCTTGCAAAGGCTGAACATCGTGTACAAATATAATATATATATGCCTCTTTAAGAATGTATTGCCCACGAAAGAGGTCATTCACACTAGCCGAACTATTCTCCCCTTTGGTAGACTTGTCAATCCGCTGTGCTCAGGGTGAAAGTCAAGTTGGGATTTGCCTCATCTTAACATTTAGAGGAAAAATATCATGACAATTATCCATAGAATCCCTTATAATTAAAAAGTATAAAATAAAATATAATAACTAGTTATATGTATGCATTTTAGATAAATGATGCAAATATATCTAAATATTATACTTTAATAAAAATAAAGATAAAATATTTTATTATTTAAAAATTATTATATTTTTCAAAATTATGCGATCATATTATATGATCAGCCTACGATTCGGCCCATTTATGATACCCTATCATCTCCAATCCTCTCTTCTTGTGTTGTTCTTTATTAATAGAACGGAACTGACCTCTGCAAACTACACAAAGTGTGATTAAAATTGTCTGCCAAAAATAGGAAAAAATCGCCATTTGTTTGTCAAGAATAGAGAGCGATTCTCTTCAACTTGCTCCAAACTTTTCTTTTCTTAAAATTTAATGAATCGACGCTATTGCGACGTTGTAATTATTTTTTAGTTTTCACTAATATTCACGTACTTACAATTCACCGATTGCGCAGCGATTTTTGTTTACTTCTACGATAATCATGATACTAATTCCCCTACAAATATATTTTTCTAGAATTTTGTTTGTTTAGTTTTTACGAAGTTCATCTTGTTTACTTTCTTCTATAATATAATATATATATATATATATATATATTCATTTTCGATGGATATATTCTTGATTTATTTCAACTCATTATTCATTGCAGTGACGCATTATTTACTCGATTTATGGTGTAGGATCTATTCCGTTGAAGCATATATTGAATGGTCTTGAACTTGAATATAGGTGCTAGGGCCAGGCAACAGGTATTTCTTGTTGTTTTATCTTCTTTAGTATCCCTCTTGATGGCCATGCGAGTACCCCCTCTCCATTCCAAATTCTTCACTCGGCTTAGTCAAATTCTCTGCTTCTATTTTGCAACAGTATTTAATGGACTGGAATTTTGGATGTCAACTGAATCGGAGATTAATTAGGCTTTCCATGCCAAGTTGCATGTTCTTTTTGAAGAAGGAGAGTCAGTGAATCTTAGATTACCATATAATCTTGGTCTTTATTATGCATATAATATTAGATCCTACCGAGTGGGGGATCATCTGCTGGTGTATACTTGTGTGGATGTGCGTGATATAGATCCAACACGCTAGCGATGAAACGTTTGTGTATCGATGATCTTGAGAACACTACGTAGTTTTGATTACTACTGTATGAGGATCTTCTTGAGACACCGGCAAGATAGTTCAAGCATAATATGAATTGAAAATATCATGCCATAATGAAACCTAAGATTATGAAAATATTTGTATTAACGTAAAATTACATCTATTTATATAAAACGAAGTATAAGTGATTCATTATGCTATATTTTCTAGATAGGTTAATCATTGATTATTAGACTATGGAAAGCATTATTATTTCATCTTTCCTTTATAAATCTTAATCAGCCAGTTGCGTAAATACTATTAGAGAGAGTGCTTAGGCATGCGAGAAGAAACAAAGATTTTCTTATTTTAATTTTGGTCAAATTTTCTAATATAGAAACACTTGATATGTAATGGAGTTCTTTTTTTAATATTGAATCTTTAATGAAATATAATTGAAACCTTTTATATTGCTGTCTCGTGATACCATGAGAAAGCCTTGCACATATAAGGAATCCCTTATGAGTATACGACAATTCTTGTGTCTCACATACCTTCCGAAATTTTTGGGTTTGAAATATAACAATTATATTTATATTTAATATTAAATATATAATATAATCTTTTATATTAATATTAAATTTAATATTAATACAATATTTAATATTTTAAACACTATTATACATTTATATAAGAATATGTAAATATTAAATTTTAAATTATTAATATTTATGACCTTCTTGCATATTAAATATTATATAATATATTATTAAATATTTATATGAAACTATATATATTATATATTAATATATATAGATAACGTAAATATTTAATAATATTATAATATATATTATATTATAATATATAGTATATATATTAATATTTAAAATATTTAAATATATAATATTTCTAAAATCGATTTATAAAGAATCTTGATTTTATTGGAACATTTCATATTCTAGCAAAAAAAAAAAGAAAGGACTACTTAAAAGATAAAAAAGATTTATAACAAAATTTAAATAAAATTTAAAAACGAGTAAGCTTAATTATCATATTTTGTTATTATGAGCCAAAATATAGTAATATTCCATTTTTAAGAATTTGATTACTACATATAAGATTACTAGGAAATATAATATTTTTGTTAATATTATATTAAGGTAAACCAAATGCCACCTTCATAAGGACTACTTGCATACAAACTGAACGCCTAACTTTGGTGTCTACTACATTAGATCCCATCTCCGCTATTTAAATCTCATATTTAATGCTGAGTAACTCGATAAATACTCATGCCATTTGAATTAGTAACTTGAATTTCGAAACAACCCACACTTTGGGAAAAGAAAAATTAAAGTAGAAACTATCAACATATAAGCATTTAAGCACTGCCAATTACATGAATTAGTCGCATCAACTATTATACATCTAATGGGACAAGTTTGCGTCAAATAATAATTCAGGTTTAAGATAAATTTCATGCATTATGTTTGATATAATCATGCAATATAAAAATAGAATGTAAATTTTGAAAATCCAATCCCGCCGCACTGACCTTGATGAAACCAATATCAAATCAATGTATTTTGAAATATTGCAACAATTATGCACCTAATATTTGTCAACTTAAATAGCCACTTGCATCGCACATGCAAATTTCTTTATAATATAAAAAAATAGAATGTATTCTAAAAAAAATGTAATTCATATACTTGATTGCTCGGTGAATACAATATCAAAACAATGTATTTTGATGAAATATTGCAATAATTATGCACATAATATTTGTCCATTTAAATATTACACTTACATGGCACATGCCAAGTTTTAATCATACTAATTGCACATTTGAACTTCTACATATGATATTTGAAGATGCCAAATGCTAAATTTAATTAAAACAGTCCATTAACTGGCCTAATTTGATCAAATAGAAAGGCTCATGAAAAGTTGGAGAGGTTCCAATAGTGAAAAAGTGGCATATTTTTGTCATCATCGGTCGTATTTCTGGTATAACTCGAACGCATAAAAGTGCTACTGTGGTTAATAGAAGAACTTCTTCAGCCATGTGATCTATTGGAGGTGAGATCCGCTGATCTAGCACATCTTTCAACAATAACTGTTGGTTGTCTAATGATGACAAAGAGGAGACAAGCTCACCAGGATGCCTTCCCATTATTACTTCTAATATAAGTACACCAAAACTGTATACATCACACTTCTCATTTGGCTTCATTCCGTAAGAAAGTTCTGCATGAAAAAAAATAGTATAATTCCATAGTAAAAGTGTTGGTTAGTCTAAACTTTTGCATACTAGTCACAAATAAAAATAATTTTTATGAATGTAATAGTATATTTAAAAGGTTCAAAACTACAAGATAAACTATTACACTAATTATAGAGAGGAATTTCAGCACAAATGACTTACCGGGGGCAATATATCCATATGTGCCTACAAGTCTGCTCCAATTTGATGCGTCAGGCTTAAGAATTCTTGCAGTGCCAAAGTCCGAGACATAAGCCTTGAAATCAAAATCTAGTAATATATTATTACTTGAAATGTCTCGGTGAACTATGGATGGATTGCAATCATGATGCATGTATGATAAAGCATGCGCCACGTCTTTGATGATTTGAGCTCTTCTACCCCAATTCAATTCTGTGGCTGTTTCTTGACTACGAAGGATAGAAGCTAAATTTCCTCTCTCAATGTATTCATACACAAGAAACTTGCATCGAGCATTGGAGCAAAATCCAAGGAGTCTTACAATGTTACGGTGCCGAATATTGGTTAATGTTTGAATCTCATTTCTGAAACTTCTCTCATCAAGCATGTCTTCTTCCGCTTCATGAAGTTTCTTTACTGTACCACCATTTGTCCCATCGGAAGCATCACTTTGTAAACGGTGCCATATCCTCCCTTCCCAAGGCAATATTTTTCATCAAAATTTTCAGTGGCATTGATGATGTAATCATAAACTGTCCTCCCATCAAAATTCAATAATGAAAATAGGTGGCCACTAATTACTTCGTTATCTTCTTCCTTCATAGGTTTTCCCTTCCTTTGAAGAACCACAATGATGAAATATGACACAGCTAAAAGAAACAGGCAGCCCAAGATAGGAATAACAATTTGTATAATGTGATTTTTCATTGGATGATGAGTGCTTGTCGCTGTTGGACTTGCACAATGGGGCAAACTTGACACTTCGCCACATAAATCTTTGTTATGAGCAAACCATTCTGCTGGAGCATTTAGAAATAATTTGCTAATAGGAAGTGGGCCCGCTAAATTGTTGTAGGATACATCGATTGATGATAAACCCATCATGCCTCCAAAAGACGATGGTATGGATCCTGATAAATTATTGTGAGATAAGTTTAAAGATGTTAAATAAGTCAAGCTTGCCAGTTGTGATGGTATCTCCCCTCCAAGCAAATTATGGCTCAAATCAAGTAGGTCTTGCAACCTTTCTAACCCTCCGATTTGGGTAGGAATGCTTCCATCCAATTTATTCTCTCTTAAATTCAAGATGCGCAATTTAGAGAAACCCTCCAATTGTTGCGGTAATGGCCCACTCAAGTTGTTCCCAGATAAATCTAAAGTTTCTAGGTTAGATAATTTTTCGATTTCCAAAGAAATTCTTCCATATAATCTATTGCTACTTAAATTCAAGTTGAATAATGAGCTCATGCTACTTAGCTCCCTTGGTATCTCTCCTGTAAGTTGATTGGAAGAAAGATCCAGTATTTCTAGTTTCAGCATTTTTCTAAATTCGGAAGGTATTTTCCCAGTTAGAAAGTTTCCTGAAATTTTCAAGCTTGTTAAATTTGGACAGTACGCCCAGTTTGATGATATCTCGCCATACAATTGGTTGTCGCTCATATCCATGTACCTTAGAATAGGGTACTTTCCAAAGGCATCAAAGATTCTTCCTTTGAGCTTGTTTCTTTCCATGCGAACTCTTACTAAGCTGGAGCAATTTTTCAGGCTTGATGGGATAGGACCCTCAAAATGGTTGTCATTTATCGTAAGATATCGAAGTACACCTCCTTTACAAATCTCTGACGGTAGGTAACCAGAAAAATTGTTGACAGACACCTCTACTTTATCCAACTTTGTAAGATTGCCCAGCTCTCGAGGCAAAGAACCAGATAATTGATTATCAAAAATACGAAAATCAGATAAGTTGGGTAGACTGCCTAGTTCACGAGGAATGGTGCCGGAGATGCTATTTCCGTAGAGGAGCAAACTCTGTAGACTGGTGAGATTTCCGAAACCAGAAGGGATGGGACCTGTTATTTCATTGCCCAAGAGTTGTAGACGAACTATGTTGACTAGGTTGGCTAGTTCAGGGGGTATGGAGCCAGTGAGACTATTGCCGTACAGGTATAAATAGAGAAGTCCGGTGAGATTTCCTAAGCTAGAAGGGATGGAACCTGTTAGGTAACCATCGCTGATATCTAAATCATATAGGTTCGCTAGGTTGCCTAATTCACGTGGGATGGTGCCTGAAATCGCATTATTGAAGAGGTCCAAAAGTTCAAGCTTTGTGAGGTTTCCTAAACTGGGAGGAATAGGACCAGTTAGAGAATTATTTGCAAGGCGTAGATTTCTTAAGTTCACTAGGCTGCCAAATTCATGGGGTATAAGACCAGAAAGTAGGTTATGACGAAGATCTATAGATTTTAGTTCGGTCATGTTGCCAAGGACCGGAGGAATGGGACCGGTGAGATTGTTTTCCTGCAGATCGAGAAATACTAAACCCTTGAGCTTACCAATTTCCTCGGGTAGTCCTCCAGTGAATTGATTGATTTTGAGTCTAAGAGTAACAAGATTTCTCCAACTGGAGAAGAAGAAGGGAAGTATCTCACCGGTTAATTCGTTGCTGGAAAGGTCGATCTCGGACAGACGAGAGAGATTGGCCAGAGAGTATGGCAGATTGCCGGAGAGACGATTCTGAGCGAGATCGATTGAGGTGAGACCGGAGAGGGTGCCGATGGCTGGCGGAATGGCTCCAAGGAGGTAGTTGCGTCGGAGGCGGAGGCGAGTGAGAGAGGTGAAGGCGGAGAAGTCGAGCGAATCGAGCCTACCTGCCAAACCGGCACGGTGCAGGTTGATTTCGGTGATGGCAGTGCTGCCTCCGCTCTCGTCACAGGTGATTCCAGACCACATGCACGTGTGGTTGGAGAGGGTCCATGAACTCAGTGCATGGGTGTTTTGGAGGGTGGATTTCCAGTGGAGGAGAGCTCGTGCTTGGGATTCAAGTGTAGAAGAGGTTGCAGCAGCCGATGATGAATAAAGACAGGAGATGAAGAAGAAACGGAACAGAATGAGACGAAGGGACAGGAGAGCAGGGGAGAAGGATTGTGGAGGAAAAGGCTTAGGATCCATACTAATATATGAGACTATAAACTATCAAGGAATCTCGGCGCTCGCTGGTCTCTAGCTCTTGTGGTTCGTGCTGATCATGAGTATTCGGAAGCTCTTTTTATAGGCTAGGAAATATTTCCCTCAGCTCTGATGTGGGGTCCGGTAGTCGTCCACCATGTGTTTTTTTATTGGGGTCCGGTAGTCGTGCACTACGTTTTTTTTATTCTTCTTGACTGTAAGTCGTCCTCCATGCTTTTTTTTATTTTCTTTCTCACTGTAAGTCATGCTTTTTTTTTCTTTTCTGTTTCACGGTAAGTCGTCCTCCGTGTTAATTATGGGCTCACAGAAGTCCGTCGTCTGCCTTTGCTTGCGGGGTCATCATGTGCATGTGTGCCACAACCGCGGCTCCCGCAAAGACCGCTGGCGGAATCGTTCGTTGACGCCAAAAAGTGATCCACGTTGCCGGAATTCCTGCAGTGACATTTTGGGGGCCTCTACACTAGCAGTCAATGGAAGGAAACATTTTCCTTGCATAAGCCATACCTTACCTCCCTTCCCACCTCTCCTCTCTCTTCATGCTGAACATGTTAGAGTCAGTGGATCTAGTCAATTTTAATCAATGAGCTGTTGAGGAAGGGAGAAGTGAATAACTATTCTAAAAGTAATTTTGAATGATCTCGTAACGGATCATGTTTTTGCTATGAGATGATTCATTCAATATCATCAATAATTCAGATAAATAATTCATATTTGATTGCATCTCGATGATCTTACGATATAATAATTCCAAATCACTTTCATCTTTAAAATCACTGTTTAACCCAATAATCTTACATTCATTCTTGAGAAAAGATATTAAAGATCATCCTCATAAAGTATTTTGGACTTAGATTTTAAGACCAAAATACCTCTCATCCATAGAAAAGAAATATATGTTATTATTTTTATATTAACATAATATAATTTAAACTTATAAGATAATATTATAATAATATAATATTATAATATTATGAGATAGATTTAGTTATATTTGAATGTAGTCAAGTTCAAAATCCAATTACTTTTTTCATCATTGGATCCACATGCATTCCAGAGCTGCCCATATTTTTTATTTTTTTCATCTTTGGGATTCATAAATTATGTGGATACAAAGGTGAGAGAGGTAACTAAATCCAGCCTTGACTACATTCAAATGTAACCAAATCTATCTCTTATATTATATTATATAATATTATTATAATTAAATATTAAATTATTATAATATTATATTATAATATAATATATAAAAAATAATATTATAATTTAACTAAATAATAGAATAATAAATAATGTGAAATAATAATAAATTATTATAATAGTTACAAAATACATCTAGGGCTATAAAATTATAGTTTCAAAAATAAAAATTATACCAGACAGTCCCTTTATCAACTTTACTGCCTATCTTCTCCTTGTTTTAATCTTCAATTTGAATTCAAATCCCATGTAAACTAAATATTCAATCTCTCCATGCGTTTAATTTGGGCCGAAAATAAGAGCAAGGTTTTGAGACTGGTTTTTTATAGAAATTGATGGATGAAAGAGGAAAGAATAAGAAAAAAAATCATACTGGTTGATTTTATTTTTCATAGAAAGAAGAAATTCATAGTTTCTTTTCGCGAGTTTAACCTCACTTCATTTTTTGTTGCTAAAACAAATACTCAATTAATTCTGCATTACTTTGCTTTTGAAAGAACGGTAAAAGTAAAGAGGGAGAAAATTTTATTGATAAGAATTAATTGGGAGATTAAGAGTCCTAGGAAGGAAGTGGTGGTAATTTCTTCTCACCGTTGCTCCCTACCAAAATGGAAAGTTGTTACCTTTGCTTGTTAACATATGAAAAGAATCCATTTGCACTACATGAAAGGGTGCAAGCACTCCAAATTATCTTTCTCATCTTTTGGCTTGCAAAATAAGAAAGGAAAAAAAAAAAAAAAAATTCTTTGATGACTATCCTTATCAAGTGCCGGATGTGAATATTACTCTTTTGCGTCTTTGTTTGTGTTGCAAGCATGCATGGTTGAGTTATATGCCATGAATATATATATATTAGTTTGCTTAAAATATAAATAGTATATAATTTTTAATATAAAATGACATGGTTCTTTATCAGTTATGATTATTTTGTGACTTTCCAGTGTGGTTGTTCTAAGCCAGGAATAGTGTATGATCCAGAGAGTTGGTCTCTCTTGCACGGGCGCTTGTACAAGATAAAGGCATCGTGATTGACATGGATGGGCCAGACTTAGGAGGGGAAAAATCAAAAGTTGTGGACTCGGAGCTTTCATATGTCTTCCTTCCTAATGGCTGTTGGACCGGAAAGCATACAATCCAAGGTCCTTTTGGTTGGGCTGACTTAAAGATAACTCCCACCAGTCTTTGATGCAAGAATTATTCTTTCATTAAAAAAAATGTGAAATTAGTTGGAACAGCGAGATACAGGATGCTGCTATATAATTCACTTTCATCGTCATGCACCGACTATCAATTCTGGAAAATAGTTGGTGTCACCGCGTTGAAAGATGTGGCAGGCTTCCTTGGAACCTTTAACGCGACTCCTAGTTTGTGGTGCATTTCTTGCCTGACTCGAGTATTTCTTTAGAGTATTAGGGGCGCTGTTGTTGTTCTTGTTGTTTAAATTCGTCATGATGTTTTGTTGAGAGTTAGATGTGGATTCTTCCTGCTAAGCTTGTTGAAAAATTCACTACTTTACATGTGTAAATTTATAGAAACTGTACAATTTGATGCGGATCTCAGTTTTTAATTGAGCAAAAGAAAGAAGGTTGTTTTTTTAATCATTATAATTTCTACCACAGTCGAAGGATAGTTCTCTCCTGCGGTTTTCATGGATTGCTTTTGCTTTAAAATGGAATGACACAATTATATCGTCCGGGCCTTTTCCTTTCCATATGATTTTAAATGATATATTTATAGGGGCAGTGTAAATTATCATGATTATGCTAGCTTTATAGCTTCATAGTTTATTCAAAGCCTTCAGTTCTTCGCATGAGCCGTACCCTTTTGTTGGTATGTTGGTTTATAAGAATATTATAGTTTATTTACTGGTTCAGCCCCAATATGAAGGATGGGAACCCTCATCAGTCATTAAGTTGGAAGATGTTAAATCATCCATCTCTAAGATGTCTGATTAAATAAAATCTTCATCGAACAAGATTTTTAGTTGATCAAAATCTTTGTTGAACAAGACTTTTAGTTGATCTTTTTTCTTATTCATTTCCATGGGCATCCGCAGAGAAATCTCTGCACAAAGGTTAACGCAGAGTATGTAGCATCTTATTACTCGAAAGTGGAAAAAAATTTCATCTGTTTGGTATATACAGTATAGTATAACTGAAGTCTATGTGGTATATCAGGAAAAGTGATTCCGGGTTTAAAATTGCAGTCTAGATTTTGAAGCCTATTGGGTTAACATTTTTTCCTTTGAACCGCTCATTCAGGAAAAAGCCAGGAGACTAGGGTGCTTAAGGATGAAAGGTAAGTGAAATGGCAAAATGTCCACATTAGGCTAATGGCTTTTGCTGATTCCATTTATCATTCACTACTCTAATACAATGGATCCCTTTTAATACTACCTTTACTTTATATTTCTTTTGATATAAAAATGTTGGAAGGGATTGGCTTTGGGTGATAAAGGAAATGGATTGTTATGCTTTGAAAGAATGGCAATGGATCCTTTTAATACTACCTTTACTTTATATTTCTTTTGATAAAAAAATGTTGGAAGGAATTGGCTTTGGGTGATAAAGAAAATGGACTGTTATGCTTTGAACGAAGGGCAAGCTGTCTTCGGACTTGTGTTCAATTGTTGATTCCCTTTTTCCTAGAACATGCACTAGGGAGATCCTAAGTTCAAACTTCAAGCTCAAAAGGCGGCCTCTACCCTCCCCAACACCTATACTAGACTTTAGGATATTAGATTTTGGAGATCACCTGATATGCCAAGGTCAAGTTGTGAGAATCATTTCTTAAAACATTTAATTAATCTTTAATTAAGTTTTCTTTGTACAGAAGTTGCGCATACTCCAGAGAAAGCCACAGCAAGTTCGCCTGAGAGTGGTAACTATTTGGAAAATGAGAAATTGAATTGGTACTTTATTGTTCTGTATTATATACCTGAAAAAGAACACGAAAATATTTCTGATTCTGTCACTTCCAGATGCTCAACTTGCAAGGGTTGAAACAGAGAAGAGAATATCTTTAATAAAGGCATGGGAGGAAAATGAAAAGGCCAAAGCTGAAAATAACTAAGTTATTATATCTTGCTGTTCAAGTGGTTATAAATTATTCTCCATTGGCTTGAACAAATACATCTTGCGGTGGATTTCGAGATAACTAAAGGGCTATAACATATATGTGGTTGTTCTTGTAAGGCTTTATTTAACAGCTATAGTACAGCTTCGTTAACTTTGCACCAATTAAACTAATAGATGAATTAACAGGTTTGTCTGGGCTAAACCTTGACCTGGCCTTGAATACATCCATCCTGTTTCGAAAAATTGCTCTGGTGCTTTTCTCTCCCTCTCTAAATGTTAGCAGCCCCTCCTCTCCCCACTAACCCACCCCATTCGTTGCTAGACCTACCCTTCTTGTAAGCTAGCCATCTCTGTTTTGTCAGGGGCATCATCTTCCATTGGCATCAAGGTAATCCGGTGGTCAATGATATTTGAAAATGATATACTCAGGGTTCTTTTCAGGAAAAAAAGGAAGTATACTGTGGGTTAATGAGATGATAATGGGTTTTATTTTGTTGGTTGATACGGAAGCGTGGCAGGGTGTTCCATGCTTCTAGCATGCTTTGCTGCTAATGAAAAAAATTGTAAAAGTCCACAATATTAAATGGCTCAAATAGTTCAGCAATATAGAGGGTTCTGGTATATGAGGTGAGCAACACAAATAATAGCTTGCTAAGTTGAATGTGTTGAAAGTAGAAATTACATTTACATTAGTAATATTTAGAAAAGTGTAAACCATCTGTGGATGAATTGATGCAAAACCTAGTGAATGCAGCCTTTTGCAACAAGAAATTATGGAATCCTCACCATGATAGGGACTTGGATCAATCTTAAAGCATCTAAATTGGAGAGACAACCTCATACCACCTAGATGAGCAGGGATGTGAACAAGTTTATGCTAGGTAGAGGAGGTCCTTATAAATTGGTGATGAAGGATTTGTAAAGCTAAGCTAGTTATGGGAACTTGTCTAGCTAATTGTGCTAAAGGTTTTTTTCTCAAAAAAAAAAAGAAGGATAGAAGAAGTTACATTGCGGAGTTTAACAGGACTCCAAGAACAGGGATTAATAAGTAGCATACAACAGAAGCCATTAGTGGGAACTTGTCTAGTTGTGCTAAAGACCATTTTCCCCTTAAAAAATAGGGACAAAAGATTTACATTGTGGTGTTTAACATGTCTCCAAGCTCAGGGATTGATGAGCATCATACATTAGGTTAGACATGTCAAGAAGTGATTCAGAACCATGCTTAAACCCATTATATGTAGAATTATCTTACACATTTCTTCAGATTTTGGTCAAGATCTATGAAGCACATTAAATAATATCTCCCGTCAGATATCCTTACCTAAAGTGGCAGATGCTTTGAAACTGATATTTGCAGAACTTATTTCTTTATTTCTATC